>CAUYUJ010017210.1:70000-200000 GCA_963575745.1 Prorocentrum cordatum
CCCCAGAGGCTCTCCAAGGAGGAGCCTCCACAGAAAAGAGCAGAGGAGGATGGGGAGAATGCGCAGGGTATGGCGAAAATGAGGAAAAGGAAGCACGGAGGAAGGATAACGAATAACACTATTATAGCGGCGATACCGGAAAAGGCAACAAGGAGTTATCGCTAAATTGTCGGCTTGACCTTCCTGCTATTCCGCCTGTATACCAAACTTCAAGGGCCAAGGTACGTGGCGCGAAGCGCCGCTGCAGTCTTGTATATATATATATACACACATGTTCCTCTTCCTATATTTTGCAAGCCCGGGCGGTGGGAAAACCCGTCCCCCCACAAAACAAAAATTGGACTCCCGGGATCTGGGGCTTTGGGACCCTTCGGACGGGCCTCGAAGCGGCCCCCCAGGCCTCGCAGGGCGTTTTGCGAAGCCTTCGCAGCACACCTAGGGCGATCAGGGGGGTCATCGGAGACGTCCCATAGAACCTCAAGACATCACAAGAGCGCTCCAAGAAGCCGTCATACCCCGAAAGATCGGTCCAAAACGTACCAAGAGGCCTCCAAGAGCACCCCCCAAGCAGGCCCCAAGAGGGAATAATCATCGATCTAATGTATTCTTTTGGTGAATTTCGGGTTCTCCTCTTTTCGGCTTCCCGACGCTCCAAGACAGCGGTCTTCTGGGCGTCCGAAGTCGCCTGGGAGGCTCCAAAATCGCCCCACAACCATCCGAAAGGGCTTCCAGGCAGTCCAAGAGAGCCCCAGAACGGCACAACAGGGGTCCAAAATGGCCCTAAGAGAACCCCATGGCGGTCCAAGATGGCCCTAAGACAACCTCCGAAGCATTCCAAATCGTGACCGGGGCGTTCAGGGAGACTGCGGTTAGAGGCAGGTTGGCCTTAGGAAGCCCCAGATGCCCCCAGAATACGCCCAGGAGGCCTCCAGAAGGCTTTAAGGAAGCCTGAGAACTTTGGTGAGGCCCCCAGAGGCTCTCCAAGGAGGAGCCTCCGCAAAAAGAGCTGAGGAGGATGGGGAGAATACCCAGGGTATGGCGAGAATGTGGAAAGTTAAGCATGGAGGAGGGATATCGAACAACATTATTATAACGGCGATGCCAGAAAAGGCAGCAAGGAGTTATCGCAAACTTGTCCGCTTGACCTTCCTGCCATTTCCGCCTGCATACCAATTTTCAAGGACCAAGGTGCATGGCGCGAAGCGCCACTGCAGTCTTGTATATATATATATAGATATAGATATATATATTTCCGTTGGCCTCTTCAGATCGGTAGGACGTTGGGAATTCCGGGCTTGTTGGCCCAATTGTTGAGTTGGCTTTTACTTTCTCCCCTCGTCTCCCCTCGGATACAGGGCGCTGGATCCAAAACAGGGGTTTATGCCTTACGCGTCCTTGCATGCACCGCGTGGCCCCCCAGATTCCGAGTATGCACCGCCGGCCTTTCCTGCATCTGTCGCCTGGGAAAGTCAGGTCCAGGACAACGCGCAGTTACACATCCGAGCAAGACGTATCTTCTGTCATGTCTCGCACGCTGTCAGCTTCTCCTCTGGCGACGAAGACAAGCCAGAGGATTTTATTAGCTTCATTTGGTAGTGCTGTTGTGCGAGGAAGCAACAAGCTCCTCCCCCCTCGGGGGGCTGTCCCTCGATCCTGGAAACGGTGCGCTCCCGCGTGTCGCGCTTGCGGATGCATGTGGGCGCATCGATCGCCTCCCCCCACGCGCACGGGGCTGGCGTATTTGAGGGCCCTCGAGAGAGGCCTCGCACCTGGCCGCACGAAGCTGGCCGGGGAGGTGCATTCCCGTGCCTGGCCGTGTGGAGCCGCGCGCAGCGCATCGTCTCATCTAATCCTGCTCCCTCCTGGGTCTCGCCCATCGCTGCTGCCTGCTGGTGGATCTAACTGGCCCCGGGCCTGGGGCTATTGCCAAGTTCTTCCGGCCACGTTCGCGGGTGAAAGAAAATATGTGTGTGTGTGTGGCGACATCCTTGTTTCACGCATCAACAGGGCCAGTGTTGCGGCCGAGACGCTCGTCAAGGGCGGTCCCCCTCCTCCCTCTCCTCCGTCCTCCGCCTCCCCCCTGTTTCAAGCGTGGCGCTGGTTTGTTGGGCAAGCTGCAGGGCCAATGATGCGGCCGAGACGCTCGTCGAAATCGGTCCACCTTTCGTCCTTCCTCCGTCCTCCGCTTCCTCCTTCCTGTTTGCCTCATCTCGTTGCGGTGTGGTGCGAGCTTTCGTGTCCCCTCTGTCCCGGCTGCGTGGCCGATGGAATTTGGGACGCGGTGCGCCCAACAGACAGCCGACCCGAGCTGCCCTTCCCGTCGTTTCTTCCTTCTCCCCCTCCGTGTGCTTCTTCTATGCAGAGACGCTCGAATGTCGTCTTGTATGATGTTCTTCGTTTTCCTGGTTCGCGCTGCGCTGAAGGAGCGTTGCTCTCCGGACTGTGCGCGCCATCTGCCCGCGGGCCCGCCGCTTTGCGCGGGCGGCGCCGGCACCCCGCCGAGTGCTTCCGCTGGGCGCTTCGCCCCGTCTTGCTCGGAAGTCCGCGGTTGGCCCCATGTGGGCTCGAGCTGCTGCCCCACCGTGCTAGCGCAGTTCTACGTCCCCCCGTCTCCTCGTCTCCTCCTCCTCCTCCTCGTCCTCCTCCTCCTCCTGGGTTTTCCTTTCACCATTTCAATGCTTCGGCATCCTACTTGATTTCAATATGTTGCAGTGTTGCCAGTCGCTCATGGCCTGACTCCTCTGTTTCGGCAGGAGGCGTTGTGCAGGTTCGCCATGCTGTTTTTTTGTTGTTTCTCTCTGTCTCTCTTTCCCTCCCTCTTTGCCTTCTCCGCCTCCCTGCAGACTTCCTTGTGCCATGTCGAGGCGCCCTCGTGTTCCAGGCACGTTGAAACCGTTCCCTTCATAAAGCCGGCAAGGGCTTGTATCCCGTGGGTTCGTCTGGGGACGCAAGCCGCATCGCACGTTTGCCTGCTTGCGGCTGTTGCTGCATTTGGAAAGCGTGGCTTAGGCTCAGACAACGTGGGTATTGGTGGTTGCAGAAAGAGAGCGAGTGGAGAACGCACTGGGCATATGTTGTCGTGGCGCAGTTGCATGGGCTGACGCTCACGGAGTTTCAAGCGAGTGCCAGCTCTTACACCTCGTGTGCCACTTCCGACGAGCCCAGTGCAGGGTGGCAGGTGGGTGGGGGACTCGGCCGTGAGGCGCCGCCAGGCCTTGCTTGCGCGCTGCCCCGACGGGCGGTAGGTATTGCGCGAGGGTGCGCGGGCATGTAAGCCGTGTTTCGCACGCGCACTCAGGTCCACGGTCCCACTCGCACCGACTCCCATGTCCGCCCACGTTCACACTCACACACTCGCGCACCGACGTTCAGTCTCACACGGGAGGATCGACCAGGGGCGCATCATGCACCATCCTCACGAGCCATTCGACGCCATTCCTTGGACTCCTCGGGTAGAAAGCGCGTTTCCCCACGATTGTCTAGATGCGCGTCCCCTACATGCACCTCACACGGGCCTCGCAAGAGGGAATCGACCACTGGTGTATCGCGGGTCTGGTTTTGACGCCAACCGTGGGACGTTTCGGTAGAACGCGCGTTTGCGGACGTATATGTGTTTTCATCCGTGGCCCCTATTGACCACCAGATGTTGGCAGGATTTGGGCCTGGGGCTTCATGGGGGGTGACGGGTCTGTTGAGGACAACGGTTGCAGCCCAGCCCAGTTGTTGTAAGAAGTTCAGCCCAGCTCAGTCAAGCTCAGTCCAACTCCTTCCTCGGTCTGTCCAGCTCAGCCTCGATCCGCCCAGCCAAGCCCCCCGCGACGCCACTTGTCGCGCAGCTCAATCTACCTCAGTCTAGCCCAGCACAGCTTAGCCCGTCTCAGCACGCTTCAGCCCAGTTTCAGTCCATCTGAGTCACGATCAGTCCAGCTATGTCCAGCCAAACCCAGCGCAGTTCCCATCCACTGCAAGCGCAGTCCAGCCCAACAACGTCCAGCTCTGTCCAGCTGTCGGTCGACCATCCCAGCTGGGCCCAGCTTAGCCCAACCCAGACAAGCTCTACCAGTCTCAGTATAGCTCAGTTTACGTCATCCCTGCTCCGCCAAGTCATGTCCATTCAGTCCAGCCCGGTCCAGGTCAGCCCGGCTCAGACCGATTCAGTTATACCAGACCAGTCCTGTGAACATCAGTCTCGCTTGGCACAGATCAGTTCAGGTCAGTGCAGCCCAGTACAGGACACTGCAGGACAGTCCTGTGCTATTTATTTCAGCGCCACCTGGAGGTACAAAACACTGGCCGCACTAGGGAATTGATGCAAGGATATGGCCCCGTAGTTGATTTTTTTGTGGGGGACATCGGAACCCCGTGGGCGCCATCCAATTATCGACTTGCTACGTTATCCATACAGACACCCACCCAAAGTCTTCAGACCTGCATTTGTAGCCTCTGCGGCTATAGACGGGATGCGTACCTTTCCTGTCGGAGAGGTGCAAGGAAAATGCAGATGCCACGGGTGTCACAGGACACTGCCTCCAAACTATATGATGCGACGTTTCCTGCAGTTTCTTCCTCATGTTGCGTTTTTCTCGTCGCCGTCACACGAAGGGGGAGGGGGGGAGGCGTTGGCTTGCATACCTTGCTCAGCCCGACCACCGCTTAATCTTCCATCTCCGAGCCGACCCATATTCCTTGTGTTACTCTGTTGGGGTCGAGCACAACATGAACAGAAACTTTCGGAAGTCCGCGCGGACGCCAGGGACCACATTGGAAGCGACGCAAGGGGGCTCCAGCACAGATCCAAGTAGTCCGCGTGGACCTCCGAAAGTGTGAGTACATGTTGTTTCATGTTTGAAAATTGTTGTTGATGTGAAAAGTGGACCTCCGAAAGTGTGAGTACATCTTGTTTGTTGTCGTGTGAGTACATATTGTTTTGCAAGAGTGAGTGCGTGCTGTTAGCTGCAAATCTCTTTTCCATCCTGCCCTCCCCCAGCCGTGGGAAAAAAAGGCGCCGGCGCCGCTGGTCATCCGCGGCTGGCGGGCAGGCAGGGAGGTCTTCACGGAGGCGAGCGACACCTTGTGTCGGGGTCTTTGAGACGTCGTCGTGCGCACGCGAGGCGCGTTCCAGAAAGGGTATCGTTTTCGCGGGATCGAAGGAGTTGGCATATTGTCCTTGGGGCAAGGCGGCGGAAGGGCGGCGGAAGCTGACAGAAGCAAAACGAGGGCGGCTTCTCAGGCGGAAGCTTGACGGAAGCCAGCGGGCGTACAATTGCCCCACACAGAGATGGCGGTATGTTTTGGTTGAGAGTCTCCAGAACTGGTTATGTGTGTTCCCCTCAGGGCCCTCGGCAAGAAGGCACTAGTGGCTCGAGCACCACGAACAGGTCATGGGCAAGTTCCAGGCATGATATGAGCACCGAGTCGTGGCCTTGATCAGATCGGCCCTGGCCTTTTGGCATGCGGGGGGGGGCAGGGGCGCGGCGCGGGGGCGCAGGGTGGAAGGACAGGAGGAAGAAATCAACAGTGAGCCGAACTCGTGGCAGGGCGAATGTGACAACGCAGGTGTACCCGGGTGTTACATGACAGATGGATCGCCAAGCGACCGTATCCATTCATATCCATTCGCGGTGCAGAACTCAATGAGGTTGTGACTATGATAATCGTGTATGTGTGTCGTGCGACTTGTGCTGCTCAAAAGGCTTCTCGTGCATTGCCCGATCACAGAGATCTTGCTGAGACGCTGAAAACTGCCCCAAGGCGGGCCCAAGGCATGCCGAACCGAGTCACAGACTGCCCCTAGGGAGGCCGATAGCTTTTATGTTGTTCCAAACGGCCCACGAGGGCCCATGATGCCCGACGAGTGCACCGAGAGAGCCAGAGGAGGGCCCAAGGGCTCACAAGTCTGTGTGGTGTGTGTGTGTGTGTGTGCCCACAACACTTGTCCAGATGACGCCGAGCGTCTGTCGGCTCGAGAGACGTTGCGGTCGGGGCAATTTTGTGGCCATCCTGGGGCCTCTTGGGCCGTCTAGGGTCCCTTTGGGCTTCCTGCGCTTCCTTGGAGGCCTCTCAGGCCCAAACTTGGGCAGTGTTGAGCAGAGAGAGAGGTGGAAACCATCAGCACTTGACATTTGGTTCAATGTCCTGGACAATGTGGTTTGGGGGCCCACGGGGCACATGTCAGCCCACTGGCAGCCGCCTGCAGGCCATCCCGGGGGTCCTGGACGCTATTGGAGCAGTCTTGGGCGGCCCCGGTGGGCATCCAAGCACGCCAATGGAGCACCAGGGAACCCTCTGGAGAATGACGGGTGACTGAATGTGCGGAAGTGTTCTGGGGGGCGAAGGAAGGGACAGGGGGGGAAGTTAATAAACTCTACGTGTACAGCATGCACAGCGGCCCAAGCTGAGGCGAAGGAAGGTACAGTCCCCGGATTTTGCGGCCCATTTTGAGGCTTTGGATTACATTGCCCAGCTGCTCTTGGGGTGTGTAAACGTCTGTGGTGCGTCGAGTACACAATTTCGCTGGATAGAGCCTGGACGTGCCCATGGTGCGCCCATAATGTTCGTGCTGCCATCGTGCGACGCCTTTTACTGGGCTCAATGAGAGCCTCAGGGGGTGCCTCTCAGGAGCCTCTTCGGAGCTCCTTGGGGGCTCGTGGTAGCCTCTTGCGGGCACATCGGGGCTGCACGGAATGACAAGAGCCGTGCGCGTGTTAGCCTGAAGATGGTCTCAGGACATTTGCTTCGATTCCTGACGACCCCCGGGCTTGCGGAAATAACTCCACGAGGCTCCAGGCGGGAACCAGGATGATGTCTTATCGTTAGCGTCAAGTTTGGATTCATTTAGGGGCTTCTGTGCAACTCTTCGGGATTGTTTGGGCCCTCGTGGGGTGCTTGAGGTTTTGTGGTGAACTCTTGTGGCGCTCGTTGGTCTATCGGTGAGCTGGCGGGAACCCTCTTGGGGTCCTCCTCGGGCTTACGGAGCCCATCGGGGCCCCTCTGTTGAGACGCTCATACTTCCTCAGCAAGAGCTTGTGCTTCACTGGTATTGCCTCTTTGCGAGCCTCCGAGGAGTCCCGAGTCGTATGCAAGTGACTGTTGTGCCGAGATGTGTGTGCAAACTGCTCGTCTGCACGTCTGCCTGTCTGTCCGTCTGCGTAGAGGCACGGGAAGCGTGACGCAGGGACAAGTGATGCGGAAAGCATTCTCGCGCAGATCGTTGATAATGAGGGAGGGTGCGAAGGAGGTCGAGCGGCGAGAGTTGCTTCTTATTGTGCTCGGAAGGTGATATCGAGCGGGGAGCTGGGCACTTTTGTTAACGGGGTGGCCCTCTTGCCGATTGCGTAATATCGTCGCCACACCTCCACACCCTCTCGTCGTCACGATTTTCTTTTTTGCCCTATTATTTAATCGCTTCGCTCATTCCGCCGGCCCATACAGTCTCATGTCTGCCGTTTGCCCGAGGGCCTGGTGTCAATGCGGCGCTTTGGGGGTTCCTGGGGCCGCTTGGGGGACTCCTGGGGCGCTCGGGGGGGCATTTGGGGGGCCTCCTGGGGCCGCTTGGGGGACTCTTGGGGGCCTCCTGAGGGCCTCGTGGGGGCCTCTTGGGGCCTCTTAGGGGCCTCTTGGGGCCTCGTAGGGGCTTCTTAGGGCCGAGGGCTCGAAATGTTGTTTCGTGTTCCCTCTCTGGGGCCCCTTTGGGGGCGTTCTTGGGGCCCTCTTGGACCGTCTTGGAGGCTTCTTGGGCCGTCTTCGAGCCCTCTTGGGCCATCTTGGGGCCCTCTTGGGGGCCTCTTGGGCCCTCTTGGGGCGATCTTGGGGGCCTCTTGGGCCGTCTTGGGGCGTCGGGAAGCCGAAAAGGTGGAAGCTCCAAAATCTCTCAAAAACCTAAGGAAAAACAATGATTTTGCCTCCGGGGGCCCTCTTGGGAGTGCTCTTGGAGGCCTCTTGGGGCGTCTGGGGGCTATCTTGGGCGTCTTGGAGCGATCTTGTGGCATGTCGGACCCCTCGTGTACCATCTTGGGGGCCTCTTGGGGGCCTCTTGGCCTTTCTTGGGGCTCTCGGGGACGTCTCGGAGCCCTGTTGGTGCGCTCATGGAGCGCTCCTGGAGCGCTCTGGGGGAGTCTCCCGGGGATCGGTCGGGGATCGCCCGGGGTACTTTTCGTCCGGGGACCCCCAGGGGCCGCCCCGCGCGCGCGAACTAGAGAATTGTTAACCAGTTACCGGAGATCTTAGCACGCCTCTGGCCCGTTGGGCCGGCGAATTTTTGTTTTTCTCTCTCTCTCTCTCTCTCGCTCTCTCTCTCTCTCTCTCTCTCTCTCTCTCTCTCTCTCTCTCTCCTCTGCAGTTCATTTACCATCTCTCCTTGCCCACCCGCCACTCGTCTCGTCGTCTTGAGCAGTTCACGTTTGCCTAGTTCACTGACGCCGCGCCCTACGCCGTCCCTCTATTTTCTCAGTTCGCCACTCTCTTCGTCATGCCGCGAGTAAGAGTTTTCCGAATATCGACCTCATGACATACACATGTGTCTGGACCTGGGCACGGGGCTCCATTACACGCCCCACCGAACGTCTCCCCCCCCTCGCCCTTTTCCGATCGCGCAGGGTCGCCGCCTTTGGGGAGGGGCTTCGGGAATGGCAGGAGTTTTCCGTGGCGGGGCCCACGGGGTCGGCGAGGTGTGAACATAGCCCGCTGACCTTGCCGAGCATGGCGGTCGCCGATGCGACGATCTGTCGCCGATCTGTCGCCGATGCGTCGGCGAGTTCAGGTCGATGGTTCCCCTCAGCGCCAGTCTCTGGCTCCTCCTCTGGCTCCTCCAGCTCATCCTCCCGCCCCTCTTCCTCCACCTCCTTCTGCTCTTCCTCCTCCCTCCTCCTCCTCCTCCTCATCTTCCCTTCTTCTCCTCCTCTTCCTCGTCCTCCCTCCTCCCTCCTCCCTCCTCCTCCTCCTCTTCCTCCTCCTCCTCCTCCTCCTCCTGTTCCTCTTCCTCCCCCTCCTCCTCCGTAGCCATGTTGGCTCAAGATGAATTCGCCCCGTGGCAGAGCGCGGAGACCCTCGGCCCAGGGACAGTTCAGGAACCACTGCCCACGCCTCACCGTTCCGTCGGTGCTGGCATCCATACTTCATATCAACGCGCCCATATTTGAGTTTGTGGCTGGCGCGGGCCACTCTTCGGTGACATGGTGCAGGACAGTGAGACGACCAAGCGTGGAGCTGCCGAGGGCAAAGGACGCGGAGGTGATCACCTGAGGTGATCCCTGGGCAGAGTCTGCAGCCAAGCCCGAGGTATCGGCATTACCAGCACACGTGCGTAACCAATTCGAAGAAGCCCTTGCCACCCAAGTTCGTTAATCCGTTGCCCAATTTGAAACCATCGCCAAGAGCGTCACCGAAACCGCCAGAGCGAACTTCGTGGCATCGGTCACGGCGATGGCCAGAGAATTCTCGGAGAAGAACGAGCGCACCGAGCGAGAGGTCACACTCACCAAGTAGCGGATGGACCAGGCGGAGCAAGCGAACGTGGAGTTCAAGGCTGCTCTGGCCAAATTGGACGCTATCGTCGCCTCTGCCGAGGCCCGTACTCCCTCCAACAACGCATCGAACATCGGCACCTGGGACCGCGAGCCAGACCCCGTCACGTTCTGGTGTGGATGCTCAATATCATTCAATGAAGGAGCACTCCGCCCAGCCCTCTCAGATTTGGTCCGAAGCAGCATGAGTCGACAACGCACAGATCTTTTTCAACACGGTCGGCTCCGCCAGGCGCCACTCCTTCTCCGTCTCGGGCGGCACGGTGGTTGCCGAACCGCGAGCACGCAAACTTCATGAGGCACTTCGCATGGGCGAGAACGGAGGGACTTCACCATTCATGTGGGAGGGATTGCTCATCCTTTGTGAGTCAACGAGGAGAAGATCCCAAGATGGTGCGCAGGGAGGTCCAAGTCAAAAAGCTCGCCAAGATCTTGCAAGCGAAGACCCCATCAACGGCATCCGCAACAACAGGGCGCAGGGGTACATCACGCACAAGGGCAACGGGCTGGTTCAGATCCAGGTGGGGGGCGTCCCTTAGTGACGCTACTACAGCGCGCTGGTCCGGCGCAGCCCTGCAGTCAGGCATCGGACCATCCAGAGGGAGATCCTGGACGAGTTCACCGCCGCCTTTCGCATATCCTCTCACAGCAGCGCAATGGCTTTAGCACGAGATGGTCACAATGGTCCGAACGCCCCTCCCAAGAGGGTCTCCACATCGCTTTCAGGAATACTCGAGCTCTACGCCCGCTGGCAGGACAAGCGCCGTCTTCTCGTTCCTCTCTTTCGCCAGCGTGCTGTCTACGCCCTGCAAGAAACACACGGGACCATCAATGACATGGCGTTCTTGGCCATCTCGACGGAGCATGCCAACTGCGCGTTCCTCTCGCAGGTGCAGACCGACCGCGAGAACCCTGATTCGCATGCGATCTTCTCCACCAGCGCAGGCAGGATTCGCTTCCTCCTACCGCGCGACGAGGTCGAGCTAACCCGCCCACCTGAAGAGCGACCACTTCGGCGCTTCGAAGTCGTCGTTCCAGGTCGAGCGGCTTGGCTCCGAGAATAGACATCCAGCGGCGGACGCCACCCTACTCAACGTTCACAATTTCGACCTGACGCCAGGAGGCCAGGCTGAACTGCAACGTCAATTCTGTCACTGCGAGAGCATGCCAACGAGCGACCACGCGAACGTCTCCTCGTTCCCCTTGGCGACGTCAACGTCTCGGAGCACCCGCCCAACGAGCCTCGGCGCGCCCGTCGACGCCGACGCAGCGGCCGGGCGGCGCAACCAGTGCCAGCCTGTCAATTGGCGCGACATATTCGGAGAGATGGTGGACGTCGCGACGCCCTCGACCGCCCGCGGGGGCGTCGCCGCCATGGCAGAGTCCACGATCAACCTTTGCTTCGTTTTCTCGCTGGCGCGCGCGATGCCTTCCACGGAGATGGTGCTCGCGGCCGACGACGCGCCCCTGGAATCTAGCAAAGGCGCGGCCAGCGACCGCGAGATCATGCATCTCAGAACCCGCCCTCGTCGACAGCGCCCGCGGGCCGAGCGTGCCACGCCAACCTCCATCTTCGACTCGCATCATTACCAGCACCTCATTTTTCCAGCGAGAGCGACATGGCCAACGCGAATGCAACCTCCAAGTGGAGGGCGACGACGGCCGCCGCGACGGGGGCCCCCAAGCGGGCGCGGGGCGCCATGCTGACGACGCCGGCAGCCGCGCTCACCAGCCAGTCGTTGCCTATATCAAAGGAGATACGCGCCATGACTTTGCGGGTCATCGCGAGTGCGATATGGTGCCAGGACGATTACTTTGCAGACGGGATGATCAGCAACGCAGAGATCGCTTCCAAGCATATGCGAGTACAAGCGGGCCAGGTCATTCTCAGTGGCCAGCGCGATTCCACGCACGAGACGGACGCCGCTCATGCAGCGCATGTCGAGGGTCGCAAAGCCGAGGCCGCCGCGCGAGCCAGGGCTGCCCATGCCGAGAACAACATGCAGCTGAACGACCGCTGGCGCCAGCGCTCGCGACACGCGGGTCGCAAGGCCGAGCTGTGGAAACCGTGCCCGAAGCGCCTCATCTTGACGGGCATCAAGATGGCCGCGGGCGCACGCGGCACCGTCGCCGCAAGCCCGACAGCGACGCTAGCAGCGAGCGCCTGAACTCAGTCTTCCCACAGCAGCAGATTCGCGACCCACCCGTTGCAGACGCGGCAAGCATCGCGCACGCCGCCAAGCGCTCGAGCGACTCAGCCCCAGGGCCTGATCGACTTCCATGCCGAGCCTGGCCACGCACCCCGACGAGCTTCGAGGCGCTCTCCGAGCTCGCGCGCGACGTCGCAATATTCTCCACGCCGTCGCCCCCCCACGAACTCAATTTTGCCTTCGCGGCCACGCCCCCCGAAAAAGCCGAGCCACTGGGCAGCGCGGAGTGCGCTCGCGCGCCAGATAGCCTTCGTCCACTATCAGTAGGGAACGCGGATGTCAAGCACTTGGCGGCGGCGGCCAACAAGGTCTCCACTCCGTCGCGGCAGACGCGGCCCCCGAGCAGCAGGGCTTTGTCAGCGGCCGCCAGTCCCTCGGAGCTTTCTCAATGTAGACGCTGAAGCACGTCGACGCATCATGCCGGCGACTGCCGGCGAGGACACGCCAGTGTTCACCAGCATGTATATCGCAGCCTCATGTCCAAGCTTGGGACATCAGTGGCTACGGGCCGTAGTGCGCCGCTGGAGCATCGGCGGGCGCATGCTGAAGCCCCTGCGCGCGTGCTTCTACATGACGCTTGCCTCTCTCGAGCTCGGAGGCGCGCTGCGACCGCATCTCATCGCTGCTTCGGGGGTCGCGCAGGGTTGCGCTCTCAGCGGCGCGATCTGGGCGCTGGTCCTCGACCCTTTCGTCAGGGCGATCAACGACGAGCCCAGGCGCATCCGGCGCGGCCTTGATCGTGCGCGCCGACGACCTTGGGGCCATCGTCGCGCGCCACCACGACATCTCGCGTTTGGCACCGCACTTCCTCGCCGCTGGGGCCCTTGCGGGGCCCGAGTAGCAAGCCAAGAAATGCATTATCGCACCGACATGGTTATTGCCGTCTTGCTGTCGAGATCCGTGACATGCAGGCCGCGGCGCATCGTACATGGTGCAAGTTCCAGATCGAAGCTACGGCGAAGTATATCGGATTGCCTGTCTGCCCCGGCGCGACCCAGATTGACCAATGGAAAGGGCCAGTCTCGAAGCGGTGGGATCGCGTCGAGAAGCTCGCCTTGTCGCGTGCCACGATCCAGCAGAGCGTGAAGATCTATGATGTTGCGGCTGTCGCTTGCCTATTGCACGTGGGCCAGCTGCGCGAGCCGCCGCCTTCTCTGCTGGCAAAGAAGCTGTAGGCGATTCGCATTTGTTTGCGCGCTGCTCCGAACAGTTCGCCAAGTCAGACATCGAGGCGATGGCGCTCTGGACCATAGCCGAGACCCCGAGCGGCGTCGAGGCGCTCCTGGCCGCCGCGACGTGGCGCGGCCACCATCGTTGTCAAACGCTGGCACATGGCCCGCGCGAGTCTCTGCGCCGCGGCCCGCGGGGGGCTGCCGATCGCAGACGCCGTGGCAGGGCGCTGGCGCGCGAGATTATGGAAGGGCTCTACATCGATCACGTAGCGTCTCCTCGGGGTCGCGAGCTCCGCCCCCTTCGTCGAGGGCAAGGGCTCGATCTGCACGCGGGAGACGCGGACCGTCGACGCCCCCCTGCGCGCCAGAGGTTTTCTTCGAGCGGCACACAAAAATGTTGAACGTCCTGGGTCCAGGCCGTGCATGTCGGAGTCTCGATGGCGGCGGACGTGCCGAGGAAGCAGCGCGCGCCCCATAAAGCGCACCTGTTGGCGCTGCAGGAGATGCTCTACGCGGACGCGGTGCGCGTCGCCATTCGCCGACGCCTCCTTGCGCGGTTCCCTGAGCGCTTGGGCGCCCAGTTGGCTCGGCGCCATTTCGATCCTGCTCGTGCACTGGCCGAGGAGTTTCAAGATCGCCTGCAGCGCCGCGATGTAGCCTGGCCGGCTCGCCGGCTGCCCGACCTCTTCTTCGGCAATCATGGCTGCGACAATGAGCGGGACTGGCTTGACTGGTGCGACGCGTATCTATGCGGGTTCTCCTTCGAGGTGGTCTTCGAACATGTTGCGACACACCGGAACAACGGCGCCGTCTAGCACGTGGCGCGCGCTTGCAAGCGTGGAAAAAGTTGGCGCCTTGGGCGCCGCCTCCTCGAGCTCGCGCTGCCGGGCGCTGTTGGTCCGCCCCGAGCAGATATCAATGCGCAGGCTGAGCGCCGCGCCGAACTCGCTGCTGACCAACGTGCGCGGCGCCGCTGGATCGAGCAGCGCCAGCTCTTCCTTCCCATGGAGGAGAACAGGACTGACCTCATCGGCTCTGGCGAGCTGCCTGCGGACTTGCACGGCTGCTGGATGAAGTTGCGCATGCATGTGGCCACCCTCCCGCCAGCACGCACCTGGGCGAAAGTGAAGACGCTGGCGGGCGCGTGGACGACCTCGGTCAGAATGCGCGTCCTCGCCACGAAGCGCAGCTGTCACTTCGGCTGCGATGCGAAGGAAAACATGAGCCACTACCTGACCTGCCGGATGGTACGCCACACGGCGCGACCTCGTGATGTCCTGTCCACCTCTCTTCTGGATCGGCTTGGGATCGGGGGTGGCCAGGACTACGAGGGCGAGAGTGGCATCACGCATTCCATGGCCAGGCTCGCAGTGGCTTGCCGAGCGTTCCACACGACGCAGGACGCGAGCGAGATGCGGCTCCTGAGCTACCAGGAAAACTGCAACGCGTTCGAGGCTGCCCGCCGCGCCCTGAGGCTGCCGTCTGATATCGCAGGCGCCTCTCCTCCTCTCGCACGACCGACTCGAGTGCCCCGTGCGTGGCGGCCCGCGGCCTCGCGTGAGGGCTTTCCTCCGCTAGGCGGCAAGACAGGACCGCGTCCTTATGCGACGACGTTCGCTCTTCTTCCTCCTGCTCCTTTTTCTCTTCCTGCTCCTCGTCCTCCTCCTGCCTCCTCCCTCCTTCCTCCTTTTCCTCCCTCCTTCTCTTCTTCCTCCTCCTCGTCCTCCTCCTCCTGCGCAAGACATTGCGCGCCGAAGATCCTCCGACGAGCAACCGAAGGCAAAGCCGAACGAGTTAGGGTACGGGCTCAGTGGCCAGCACTCTGAGAACTCGAGAGGAACTCGCTGCGGTGTGCTTGTACTCTCTGCGTCTGAGCCTGTCCCAGATCTTCTTGGCCCAGGCAGGAAGACCCCCTGAACCCTGAACAACTGGAAGACAGACTGGAGAGGCGAGACGACGAGATGACACCACAGCGAGAGCAACCGACCAGGACGACATTGTCCTGGAGAGAGAACTTGACCAGAGCGTGAGGCCTCTCACCCTTAGCACTGAGGGCCTGGGAAGCTCTGACTGCACGCGAAACAATGTCCTGGGGCAAGGTCTCCTGCACTATCAGGAGCTTTGGGGTGGGGGGCTTGCCGCGCTGGAACGAGGGAGGGTGGGAGGAGTCGGGAAGGCCCTCACCCACCTTGCCCACCCACTTCGCCCAGGACTTCAAAACCTTGATTCTAGAAGCGACGGCGGCAGCTTGCGGCGGCGGCACACGGACGGCCTGGGCCGCCCACTTGGCGTGGCGGTCGGCCATGGCGTTGCCGAACTTGTCACGAGTCGTGACGCGTCCCGATCGGACGTCCGCGCGCGAGGAGTGGGCAGGCACCTTCACGAAACGAACCGCCTCACAAAACTCAGAACCGTCAAAACCCCAATCCTCGAGCCTGGCCCACACCTCGCGCCAGAGAAAACAGTGCATGTCTAGCGCATGAGTGGTGTGCACACGGCCTCTGGACAGCACACCGTCGAAGACATATTTAGAGTCGGTGTGCAGAACGAGGGGCGGACACGCATGCTTGAGGCACTCTAGCAGAGCCGTCAACTCTGCCTCATTGATGGTGGGAACTCAGAGAAAAGCGGGCCACACATCAGAGCAGAGACCTCGCAGAGGGTGCGAGCGCCTCTGGACAAAGCAACCACAGCCCAGCCTCCAGAGGCCCAGGGTCCCATGTCCCCTTCAAAAATCGAGCCATCCAGGAAGACATCTCCCGTGAGCCGATCAGGGGACCCGTGGACCCAGAGCAGAGGAGGGAGGTCAGAAAAAGAGGGCCGCTCCAAAAACGGCACCGGCGCTAAACATCTCTCGGCGAGCAGCTGCGGGAGACCTCCGTTACTCGCGGCTTCGCCGAGAGACTGACACAAGACATGCGGCTCTTCAAACTGCAGGGCGTGCTGCGCGCAGCTGCAGCGTCTGTGCGTGAGCGTGCCTAGCTTGAGGGAGCCAGCGGCGAGGCAGGCCATGCAGTTGGGGTCCACGGGGTAGCCAGCTTTCCACTGCCTCGCCATTGGCCACTGTGCTCCAATCACGACCGAGCGCACGTACGCACGGTGCTGCGGCAGTGCCTTGGGGCGCAAGAAGGCTGAGATGGGAGCTAGGAGCACACCATCACAAAATTCGGGTGCTTCAACATGCTCGGCTATCTTCGCGCACTGCCAAAGGTATACTGCTCGCATTACATGCTGCTTGACTACATACGGGCAGGCCTCAGAAATATTCAGAATTCGACCTTCAGGAAAACTCCAGATATCCAAGGAACGAGCTCGAACTCCAACCCGATGTAGAAAAGCCCAGAGAGTGGTGAAAGGTCCTGCTATGGAGCCCCAGGGGTACTTCAAGAGGCTGAGGTGGGCATCAACATGTCTGAGACTCGCATCTAAGACCTGTCGGGGCATCCAAGATTCATGTAGACATAGCAGGAAGAACTTAACGGGCAACCAAGTGGCCCTGATGATAGGATCGAGGTCCTTGGTGGGCGCCAACATGAGGGAGAGAGTGAGGCTCATACCCGCTTGCTTATGATCCTTACTCCTACTTCTCCTCCTCTTGGGGAGGCTGCAGAGCCGGCCGCCGTGCGGCCCCCGGCCGCAGCCCCGACCGGCTACGTCGCCGTCGCGTTTGCGGAGGAGAAGTGGCGTGAGCGCGAGGCTCATTTTGAGCAGCAGCTTGCACACCTCCAGGCGCTGGTGGCCGCTCAGGCCGCTGAGGCGCCAGTGCCGCCTCGGAGGGGGCACCCAGCGTGGCCGACGACGTCGCCTCCATCGACGACCTGGCGGGCGACGACGAGAAATGGAGCCAGGTCGGTCGCACTAAGCGGAAAGCGCTCCTCCGCAGGGAGCGTGATGCCCTGGCCGGGCGGATCCGGACGAGCCTGGGCAAGGTGTCCCCCATCGCGTCGCCCTTCGTCAAGAAGTCTATAGGCGGCAGATATGGCGGGCGCGGCCGAGCGTGGGTTGCCAGGCCGCGCCCCCGGCAATTGCCCCTGCCAGGCTGCGGCGCACGGCGCCCAGGCCGCTGGGCGGGCTGCCGAGGGGCTGCCGGGTGCGGCCGAGGCGGGCAGAGGCTCGGACACGGGGTCGGTTGGGCCCGACGGGCCTGGCACGGGCCAAGGTGCAGCCAGGAACGCAGTTGCGGCCCCCTGGCGGCCTTGAGTGGGCCGTGAGCGGGGGGATTCAGGCCCCTGTCGTCACAGCTCGCGGCCCCGCCCCAGTTTGCGTCCATGAAAATCTTGACGCAAATCCTCCCCGGCCCGTCAGGAGGGAGGCTCCGGGGGGCGCCGGGCGCGCTGCGGAGGCCCCTGGGGACGCGGCTGCCACGAAGCCGCCGCTGGGGCTGTCGCCGAGGCCGCCTGGGGCGCCAGGGCCGCCGCCGGGGCCGCCCGGGGGCATCCCTGTCTGGACGGATTCGTCCATGCAGCCGCCGCGGGGGCCGCCGCCGGGACCGCCCGGGGCGCCAGGGCCGCAGCTGGGGCCGCCCGGGCGCCGCTCTGCGCGGACGATTTCGTCCACGCAGCCGCCGCCAGGGCCGCCGGAGCCGCCGCCGGGGCCGACGATGGTCCCCCGGGGCATGGCGCCAGGGCTGCTGGCCGGGCTGACGGGGGGCTTCTGGGCGTGGCTGAGGGCGGGTTGCCGGACCGCGCCCCCGGCAACCGCCCTTGCCAGGACAAGGTTGTTGCGCCTCATCCTCCTCTTCGCGGCCGTCGTCCGCATTGGCGAGGCCGCTCACCCTGGACCTTGCGCCACGTGTTCTTTTGATGACCCCGAGGCGGACCTTGACCTACCACCCAGCGACGGCGCATCCTGGGCCGAGTGCGATCCCTGGCTGGAGGATGGCTCTGCCGAGTCCGGAGCAGACACCCTCCCCGAGGCCAGGGTTCTTCCTGAGCCGGTTCCTGGTGGGGTGACCGCCGCGCCCCGTGCCCGCATCATCCTTGACCACGCCGCGGGCTTCACCGAGGCTTGGAAGTTTGCTGGGCCAGTCAGCGGCTGGGTGTTCAAGCGTGGCTCCCGCGGGCTCGGGTACTACGTGGATGAGGTGCCTGCCATGAGCACGGTCGTCGTCCCTGGTGCCACGGAGGAGCTTGACCACCGCCTCGCGTACCTCCAGGGCGTCGCGCCTTCGAGCAGCGATCGGGGCCCAGCCGGCCGCATTCCGATTTGCCTCGCGGAGCTGATCCCTGCGGAGGTCGCTCCCTCTCCGCCCCGACGGAGGCCGCGGACCACGCCGCGGAAGCGACCGCGCCTGCCAAGGCGCACGGGAACAGCGGCCCCGCGCCCCATCCAAGCGACCCTCGGCGAGTCGAAGTTCTGCGCCGACCACCGCGAGTTCGGCTACTGGGCGATTGATACGCTGAACTGCAACGCCATGAGCACCGGGCAGTCGTACCTCGAGGAGACGACGGCCGATGTTGTTCTTCTTCAGGAGCTCCGCGTTTGCGGGGGCCCCCTCCTGGCTGCTCAGCGCCGGGCTGCCCGCGCCAAGTGGTCGTTGGCCGCTGAACCCGCCGTGCCCACCGAGGCCGGTTCGCTGAGCGCTGGCGTCGGGGTTGCGGTCCGGTCGCACGTGGGTCTCAGTCGTGCCGCCGGCTTGGCCTCACACGACGCCTGCCGCTCCCGCGTCATCGTAACGCACATGGGCGCCATTTGCGCCGGTGGCATCTACCTTGTGTCGGCCTATTTCTGGTGCAACGAGGGGGCCTCCCAGCGCAACCTCGAGCTGCTCCAGTGCATCGCCCAGCACGTGCGGCAGCTCCACGGCCCGTGGATCCTGGCGGCCGATTTCAACTTCCCGCCCAAGGTGCTGGAGAGCACCGGCTGGCTCCGCCTCGCTGGTGGCGCCATCGTTTCGACGGGGCTTGCTACATGTAAAGGTGCTGCAGAGGATGACTACTTCGTTGTCGACGCTCGCCTGCGGGACGCCATCGTCGGCGTGGCCCTCATCCACGACACTGGCTCGCGACCCCACTCCGCAGTTCGGATCTGGGTCAAGGTCCGGCCGAGGCGCGACATGGTCCGCTCCCTAGCGGCGCCGGCCAAGGCCGAGGCTGCTCTCCCCCGCGGCTGCCTGCCTCAGAATGCCGATGACGGCTGGGGCGCCATCGCTGATCTGAGCTGTCCCAGCCCCATCACCGCGGAGGTGCTGGACCACGACTTCGCGACCTGGATGTCCATGGTGGAACGTCAGCTCGCCGACGTCGCCGGCATGGCCCCGAAAGAGCGCGCGAAGTTCTGCACGAGAGCCGAGGGCCCGCGACTCGTGGTCCGAAGCGCTCTCGGCCGCCCCGGCTCCGGCTGCAGGCGGCTCTCCGCCATCACAGTGGCGTGGAAGACCGTGGCAGGGTGGCTCACCGACATCGCCCAATCTCTCGGTGCCGGGGCGTCCGCCCAGGTGGTTGCTCGAGCGCGCCGGGTCCAGTGGCTCTTCTTGGCGTACTCGTGGGAGTACTTGGGCGATGGCGTGCACGCCGCTGCTTTTCGCCGCTGGGTGCGCATGGCCGCCAGCCAGGGTTGGCAGGACAGAGTTCGCGTGAACTGGTTGCGTTCTACGGCGGACCTCATTTCGAGGCGCACCATGGCCTACGACATCCAGCAGTCCGACGCTGCCTGGGCGAGCTGGCTGTGTGACGGCCCCTGCAAGAGCCTGGGCAGGCACCACCGCCTGTCGCGGGTTGCCTCGGGCTGGGTCCCAAGCCCAATATCGAATGGCGAGCCCGATGAGGATGCTCTCAACGAGGCTGCCGACGACGACTCCATTTCCCAGCGTGAGCTTGATGTTTGCGAGACCTGCTACTCGCCGTGCCCCTTATCGTTGCAGGCCGAGGTGGGCGCCGAGGCACGCAAGTGGAGCACTGAATGGGCGTGTGTTGGGCCGCCTGGTGACATCCCATGGCCAAGCGATTGGCGTGATCGGGCCCCGTTGCCACAGCTCGCGGCCACTGCGCTGCCGACGGCCGCCCGCACCTTCTCCGCAGGCACAGGCCTCGGCTGGGACAAGCTGCGCCCCCGGGCAGTCTGCCGGTGCGCGGACGGCGCAATTTGGTCATTGATCAGGCTTTTCATCATGTGTGAGCTGCTCGGGACTTGGCCTACCTCCATTGGGGTCGTCCTCATTTGCTTGTTACCCAAGCCCGATGGGGGCCGCCGCCCGATTGGCCTGCTGCCCAGCGTCATTCGGTGGTGGATGCGCGCCAGGCTGGACGTGGTGCGGGCGTGGCAGTCCGCCTACGATCGCCCCTTCTTTTACGCTGGCCCCCGGAGGGGCGCAGAGGTGGCCGCGTGGAAGCAGGCCGCCAGGGCGGAGCTGGCGCACTGTACTTCCTTTCTCAGCCACGCCAATGCGATGCTCGACATGATGAAGGCCTTCGAGCGGGTCTCCCACCACTGGCTTGCGAAGCAGGGCGCGCGGTACAGCTACCCCATGGCCGTCCTGAGGCTCAGCATCGCCGCATACCGCCTCGCCCGGTGCATCACTATTGATGGCGTCTGCTCGGTGCTGCTGCTGGCCACGCGCGGGGTCACAGCCGGGGCCGTGCACGCCACCATCGAGCTCCGGCTTCTCCTCGTCGAGTGGTTAGACGAGACGGTTGCGCTGCATCGGTGCATCGTGATCACGGTCTATAGTCGACGACACGTCCTTCGAGGCATCCGACTCGGACCGGATGGTCTGCGACACCGTGGTTGGTGCTGTGAGGCACTTCACCGAGCGCCTCGTGGAGATCGGCATGGAGGTGAGTCCCACGAAGAACATGGTGCTCGCCTCGCGCCGGGAGTTAGCCTTCCGCATCGTGGACCAGCTACCTGGGCTGAGGCTGAAGGTCGTGGACAACGCCAAGTCGCTCGGGGGCGCCATTTGCTCCGGACGTGTCCGGCACGCCGCTCCACTGGCGAAGCGGCTCCGGGCATTCAAAGTGCGGAAGCCCCAGTTCCAAAAGCTGCGCCGCTGGATCGGGGCTCGCAGGACGGCCGCGGTGCTCCGGACAGGTGGCACAGCGGCCCTCGTGTACGGGCAGGCCAACACGGGCGTCTCCAACACCATGCTCCAGTCCCAACGCGTTGCAGTCGCTGCTGCCTCAGTGCCGGGCGGCAGCGGCGAGCTGGACCTCACCCTGATCCTCGCTGACGGCGGCATGGGCGGCAAGGCAGATCCGGCGTTCGCCTCTCACGAGGCCCCCATCGCCAAGTGGGCCGAGGCTGTGTGGGAAGGCTGGCTGCCCAGGCCTGCCTTGAGCAAACACGCGTCCGCTGCTCTCGCAGTCCTGGTGGACCGGCCGTCGCCTTGGGCCGTGGTGCGAGGCCCCGCCGCAGCCTTCGTAGCGTCGGCCCTGCGGCTCGGCTGGCAGATACTTTCATATGCCGAGGTGCGCGCCGACCGGGGCCAGCACATTGATTTCACCAGGGATTCGCCGGCCATGGCCCGGCGTTTTGTGCGGCAGTCTGTCTGGCGCTGGCGGTGGCGACGCGTCGAGCGGCAGCGTCCTCACGTCGCCCGCGGGCCTGGAGGGCACGGGCTCTTCGTGCAGCCTATCTTCAAGCTTCTGAACGGGAGGGATGGCGACAACTGGGGCCCTTCTGAAAAGGGCGCCTTGCGTTCAGCCTTCGCGAACCGGCAGTGGCCACAAGCGAGGCTGCACCGAGCAGGCCTCGCCAGCACCGCCAACTGCAGGTTGTGCGCGCGCGCGGGGTTGTGCGACCCGCAGGCCGATGATCCGAGATTCACTGGGCATCTGGCGCACCGCATCCTCACGTGTCCGGCCACGGAGCCCTACCGGCAGAAAGCGGCCCCCGCGTGGATTCAAGAGCTGGTCCGCCAGCACGCGGGCCCCGAGGGCACGCTGGCGCTGAGCCCTGCCGACTTAGCCCTGCTCACACGAGGCATCGCGCCGTCTCCTGCCTCTGCCCTGGACCCGCCGCCCGAGCAAGAGTCCTTCGAATGGCTGGTCCGGCCAGGCCCGCTGGCCGCGCAGGTTGATGCGCGCGTTGACGGCTCCAGGCTGGACGGGGAGGCTGACCTCCACGACCTGTGCGCCCGCCAGGGTTGGGCAATAGCTGCGTACGACGGCAACCACGACCTCGTTGCGGCGGCGCATGGCCGCACCCCGCCGTGGGCGGTCGGCATTCACGCCACGGAATTGTGGGGCTTGCTCATGGCTGTCCAGTCGTTTGACCTTGCTTCCTCCTTGAAGGTGGATTGTTCCGCTGTGCAGCTCGGAACGAAGCGGGGCGCGCGCTGGGCCACCGCCCCCTGCCGGGCCCTGGCCAGAGCGTGGGGGCCGATCTCGGCGGCTCTTGAGACCGAGCCAGACCGGGTGGCGTGGATGCCAGCTCATAACACTGCCACCATCTACGTCGGCAAGTATATGAGCAACGGCAAGCCCGTGCAGGCCCACGACGTCGCTGGCAACGACCTCGTGGACGATCTGGCGAAGCAGATCGCCCGCCGCGATGCGTTGCCCCGGGCCCAGGTCCAGATGGTCCGCGACGCTGCCGCGCGCCTCCGGGAGGCCGCTCTGTGGATCGGGCGGGCCACCGCGTACGCGAACCGGTGCCCTCTCGACATCCTGGCGCCCGTGGACCCCGGGGCCAAGCGGCAGTACGTGAGGGATTCCGAGGCGGAGCGGCCGCAGCGCACACGCGGCTGCAAGCGCAAGGCCGCGCCTGCGGGGAGCGCCCGCGAGCTCGGCGACGAGGCGGCGAGGGCCTGGCCGCCGCGCGCCGCGCCGGGCGCCGCCCAGGACTCGGCTGGCGGCGCGCTCGGCAGGCCGGCAGCCGCCGCGGCGCCTGCGGCTACGGTCTGGCGCCAGGAAAGGGCCAAGAAGGCCAGAGTCGCCGAGCGACTGGCGGCAGCCCGCGGCGAGCAGCTCCTGGCCGACTGGCTGGCTCGCCGCCCGCCGCAGCCGCAGGCCAGCGAGGCCGCCCCCGCGGCCGACCGCATGGCAGCCTTGCGGGCCCGGATTGCCGCGAAGTAGAGGCGCGCCGAAGCAGCGGCCGTCTCACCAGGGTGCCACACCTGAGCCGTGTGGCGCGCTCGTGAATCCAGGCCTAGGCAGCGCCCTCGGTGGGGCCGCAGCGCGCGCTGTCTTTTGCGCCCTTGACCAAAAAGGCTGTCATGGAAGCGCCATCCCCCCTCTCCTGCTCGTCTTGGCTATGCGGAGGCCGAAGCGCGGGGAGGGGGGCGCGATGGTCGCGGTCCCTTTCACAGGACGCGAGGGAGCAAGCTCCATTACCTGATCCACCTGATCCACCTTCTCCTCCTTTTCCTCCGCCTCCTCCTCCTCCTCCTGCTCCCTCCTGCTCTTGCTCCTCAACCTTCTCCTCCTCCTCCTCCTCCCTCCTCAACCTGCCTCCTCTCTCCTTTGATTACGAAGGAGAAAAAGCGGCGCAAACACACACGCACACACATACACATACACACATACACACATACACGCATACACGTACGCGTACACGTACACGTACACTTACACGCACACGTACATATACACATACACATACACATACACATATAGACATACACAGACACACATTCACACATACACAAAAACATACACATACATTCATACATGCATACACACTTACACATATATACATACATACATACATACATACACATATGCATACACACGTACATACAAACATGCATACATACATACACACATACATACATACATACATACACACAAACACATACACACACATACACATACACATACACATACACATACACATACACATACACATACACATACACATACACATATACATATACATATACATATACATACACACATACACATACACATGCACATACACATACACATACACATACAACACAACACATATACATGCACATGCACATACACATGCACATACACATACACATACACATACACATACACATACACATACACATACACATACACATACACATACATACATACATACACACGACAACCGACACACACAGTTTCCACGGTCGGTCAGCGCAGAGTTCTCGGGTTTGCGGTGGCGCCCCCCTCGCAGAGCTCGCCATGGGCTGCGCCAGGGGCGCCGCCAGGGGGGGGGGGGCAGCGCAGATGGTTGTGCAGGTTTCTCCATGCAAGGGTGTTTCCTGTCGTCCGTGGGAAATCTATATTTGTGCAGCTTTTCGACTACACGTAGAGACTGACCCTTCGCCAGAGTGGCCTTTGGTGCGGGCCCACTGGGGTCCCCCGATGGCCAGACGCGAGGCGGCCGCGGCGTCTTGCGCGCTTGTGCTTGGCCCTCCGGCGGCCCCCAGAAGCCGCGCGCCAAAGGTCATTCTTACCCGGGGTCACTCTTGCGTGTAGCCGAGTTTTCTTTTCCTCCATGGCCGTTTCCCTTCACAGGGAGAAACGGGCAGGTGGCCTTCCACGCGCTGACCACCGTGGAGCTGGTGGACGAGGCGCGGCGCCCGGGGTCCGCGGCCCCCCCGCGGCGGCCGCGGCGCCCTGCCACGCTTCCGACGTCCGCGGCGGCCGCCCGGCCTCGCCAGGGGTGTCGTCGCCCTTCGGGCCAGGGTCGACCACGCGTAGGAGTGACCCTTCGCTCGAGTGACCTGTGGCGCGGGCTCATTGTGGTCCCCCGATCTCTGAACGCGAAGCGGTAGCGAATGCTTGCGCGCTTGGATTTGGCCACCTTGCGCCCCTTTAGTCCGCGCGCCGAAGGTCATTCTTGCCCAGGGTCACTCTTGCGTGTCGTCGCCCCTCGGGTCAGGGAGCGTCGGCTGGGGCAGGCGCAGCTCCTGGCAGGAACGAAGGGAGGGGGGAGGGCGAGGAGGTCTAGGAGGAGGATAGGGACGAGAATGGAGAGAACGAGGAGGAGGAGAAGGAGGAGGAGGATGAGACTGATGACGAGGATGGTGGCGATGACGATGAGGGAGAACAGGATGGTGAGGTGGATGATGAGGATGAGCCGACTTTAAGTTAGCAAGGAGGATGAGGACGAGGAGGATGTGGATCTGAGGGAGGAGGCGGCGGAGGAGGAGGAGGAGTAGGAGTAAGATGGTGATGAGGAGTGATGACGGTGACGATGCTGATGATGAGGAGTGATGATGGTGACGAGATGATGATGATGATGATGATGATGATGATGATGATGATGATGAGGATGAGGATGAGGATGAGGATGAGGATGAGGATGAGGATGAGGATGAGGATGAGGATGATGAGGATGATGAGGAGGAGGAGGAGGAGGAAGAGGAGGATGATGATGATGACGATGACGATGACGGTGGTGGTGGTAATGATGACGATAATGCTGATGATGATGGTGATGGGCAGGAGGAGGAGGAGGAGGAGGAGGAGGAGGAGGAGGAGAAGGTTCAGGATGAAGCGGGGGATCACGAAGTGGAGAAAGTAGGCAGAAGAGGAGCATAGCTGCACACGATGCGCCCCTAGGGGGGCCCGCAGCGGGCGGCCCTCCCGAGCCGGGTGGTGCTGCTATGGCGCCCCGGAGACCTCGCAGCTGCCGAGTCCAGGCCGGCCTTGACGAGCACCGTCGGCGAGCCTGGTGGGAGCGCACCGGCGATGCATCGGGGAGGTCATGTGGATGGAAGGAACATCGACCCTGCGACCTGGGCGTCGTGATTTTGGTCCGTCCTGGCGCTTTCGGCCCGTTTTGGGCCCCTGGGCCATCACATACAGGGGAGGCCCATGCCAAGAAACACCCTGCCTGCCTCCATGGTGCCCTGGGTTTCTTGGGTTTCGATAGTTTTGCGATGGAAAGCGTGACGTCCCCACACCCAAAATCAATGGACGCCCTGGGGTCTCTGGGTTGGGCTTCCTGTGGAAGGTTTCTTGTGGTCGGGCCCCTACTGCATCGATCCGGCAACAATGCAGCAGAAAGATGGAGTCTGGGGCTCCAGTCACTCGCCGAACGCGTTCCACTACTCGCAAAGTGCCTACTCGCAAACGTCAGAAAACCACATGTCTGCTTTGATGTAATTTATCGTAGATCCCCCGCGGGGGATCCAGGCCATTTGCGAGTAGTTACTTTGCGAGTAGTGGAACGCGCTCGTCGAGTCACGATTGTTCGTGACGTCGGACCTCGGGGTGCGTCGCCGCCATGGGCGCGAAGGTGCTTGCGCTCTGCGCGTGTCGTGGTCTGGGGCCAGGGCGGCTGTCCTGCTCGAGCGGGGGGCAGCGCGAGGGTTCGACGACGCGAAGACGATCGATCGCTCCATCGCGCATCGCGGGGGGCGATGCGCGAAGTCAGTCGACCTGGGAACATGGTTCCTCGCGTCCTGGTCTCTCAGGAGGGCGGCGGCACCTCCTCTGTGGCAGTCACCCAGCGCGGCAAGGGCCGCCCTTGAAGGATCGACGCCTTGCAGATGGGCTCGGACGATCGAGCCATCATCGCCGATGCTTCGGCGATGCGGCTCGATGTGGAACCTGAGTTTCTCCGTGCCAGTTTCGCCAATGCACAGCTGACGTCGCGGATGCATCGTCGATGTATTGGCGATGCGGCGCGATTCTCCGACCCCATCTACTCTGAAAGAGCGGGCGACATATTGGCATGACCCTGCGAGCTGGTGGTCGGGGTGAACGTTGACTAGCACAGGCGCCTGCCGAACATAGTCGAGGTGTCAGTCCGAGGTGGCTCGGGGCGCACAGGGGCGACGCGGCCGCACGTGTGACGTGCTTAGTTATTTTGCCTCTCTCTCTATATTCTGTCGCCGCGCCGTTTGTTCCGACGCGCGGCCTTACTCCTTGGGGAGGGCGCCGCGGGCACCAGGGCAGTCTCGGGCGCGGCAGGCTTGCCGTAAGGTTTGCCACGGTGCTAGCCTCGTCTACTTGACGGGCAGACCGGGCGGGCAGACCCTAACGGGCGGGTCGGGAAGGTGGGCCCAGGCGGCCAGGTTGAGCAGGCGGATGGCTGAAGCGTGAGTCCTGTATTAATCGCGAGGCAGGCCACAGCGAGAGCGTGATTCCTGAGTGTCGAGGGAGCGGCGTCTAAGTAAATTGCGAGGAAGTCCAACGCGAGAGCGCGATTCCTGCATAACTAGTGCGCGTGCAAGAGCGCGATGTTTGAATAGATTTCTAGGAAGTATAATGTGGGAGCCGTTGCTGTTGTAGCTGGGAGGCCAACGACGCAGTTTGAACAGGAGTCTCTTCTTGGGGGTACAAGGCTTGGTGCGAGCCCATAGAAGGGCACTCGACTTGAAAAAAACACGCAATTAAACCAACCCGACGTTCACCAGTTGGGGGGGCCAGCAACAACTATTCTTCAATCATGAGAATTCAACCACAACAGCAACACCAGCATCAACAGCAGTAGCACAAACAACAACAACAACAACAGCCACCACCACAACAACAACACCAGTGACAGCAGCAGCAGCAACAACAACAGCAACAACCATAACAATAATATCAACCATTGTAATTACCCGCGTGCGCAATGCTTCTGTATGCAGCATGCATCAATAATGATAGCTCCTCTCCCATGTGGTATTTGTCTTGCGCGCTGGGGTCCGATATTCCCTTTCTGTGATATCCCGCCCAAGGAGGTCTTGATAACACCTCTTCCGAGGCACTTCAACATTCCCACCCCGGATGGCACATCGCCTTCGCAATCCCCCTGCCCAGGCCTTGCTTCTAGGTACCACGGCGCCTGAGTGGCCTAATACCTCAGGGAGAGGCTTCACAAGCTCTGGGAGAGCCCCGTGGAGAGCCCCCAGAGCGAAAGAAGCTTCAGAGGTTAGGCCCCTGGGCTTTCGACCCCTCTCTGGGAGCCGCTCCTGCATCGGCTGCTTTCTGATGGCGGCGGGGCTCGTCGTCGTCGACGTCGCCGCCGCGGCCGTCGTCGTCGTCGTCCTCCTCCTCCTCTTCCTCCTCCTGCTGCTCCTCCTCCTCCTCCTACTCCTACTCCTCTTCCTCCTCCTCCTCCTCCTCCTCCTCCTCCTCCTCCTCCTCCCTGCGTTTCTCCTCCACACAATGCCTTGGCCCGAGGTGTTTCCAGGAGTTCCAGCAGGTCCCGACAGCCTCCAGAGCACGACGACGACGACGACGGCGTCGACGACGGCGACGACGCCGCGCCCCAGAACGCAAGCGCGAGCGAGGTCGCGCGGAGCAGGCGCGAGAGCGCGAGAGCGCATTCAGGGTGTCCAACAATAATACTTGTTTAGCGACGACAACGACGGCGGCGGCGGCAGCGGCGGCGACGACGGCGACGACGCCACGCCCTAGGAGTCGAGCGAAGGCGAGGTTGCGCGGAGCATGCGCGAGAGTGCGACAGCGCACTCAGGGAATCCAGCAGTAATAATTGTTTAGGAATTCAAGTTTAAACGGGAATGTGGAAGCCTCAGGGCCTCCTGGGAGTCTTGAGCAAAAACGGAAAAGTATCGAGCGTGGGCGTCGTTGTTTGTCGGGGGTCTTGAGGCGGGAGCCGGAGCGTTGTCGTTGTTGTGGTTGCTGCTGCTGCTGCTGTTGTCGTTGTCGTTGTCGTTGTCGTTGTCGTTGTCGTTGTCGTTGTCGTTGTCGTTGTTGTTGAACATTATTTATTCTAAAGAATAATTATTGTTGGGCCCCCTGGTGCGCGCCCCCCCTGCGCCGCCTAGGCCGCAGCTACATTTTCATCATTTTCGTGAGGAAGCCTCAGAAAAGAGGGTGTGTACAGGATCCGGTTGTTTTGTTGTAATCCGCTTTCCCTTGCAAAAAACAATAGAAAATGACATTTCTTGTTCTAATATAATCAAATTTCAAGAATCCCTTGCAAAAAATAAGGTAAAGTGGACATTCGCGCGCGCAAGACGAAATCCTTCCAAAACCTTAGTGTTCGCAGCGATTTTAACATAAAAACATCAAAAAACCAATGGTTTTTCAACAAAAAAATGTCAAAATCTCATCCCGCGCGCTCTTGCGGATTCGTAGGAAACCCAACACTTTTTAAACATTTCTGTCAAACGGGCTTTTGCGAGCAACTTTTTCGAACTTCTGCGACAACGGTTGCGCACCTGCCAGGGCCATCATCCCTGTCAAATAATACCATGCGGGACACATTCGTTTTTTCTTCGCGCGCGCACGCCGAATGCATCATACGTATTTGTGAGTACGTATCATGTGTTTCATGTGTATCATGTACCGTATGCGTCATATGCAACAGATGTTCTGTGGAAGGCTTAACAACTTCTGTGGGTTAACAAGGCTTAACAACTTCTGTGGGTGTACGAACGTAGGCTTAACAACTTCTGTGGGTGTGTACTCCACGCCAGTGTAGTAGCCACGGTCGTCCGCAGGCCACGAAGTGAAGTGTCCGAACGTCATAGGGCGGGAAGCTGGGTGTGGGTGGTGGCGAAGAGTCGTGTGGATATTTGGTAGAGCTTGCACTGCCCCCCCACAAAGTGGGGGTATTGGCTGGCGTCGCATGAAAACCCTGGCACTGGTGAGAACACTGAGCGTTCGGGTAAAGTGATTGTTGTTGTTGTTGTTGTTGTTGTTGTTGTTGGGGGACCGTATTGGGCGGGCCCCCGAAGCGCCCGGGCGCGAACCTACGTTTAGAAAGAAAATGGGGGTGCCAGCGCCGGGGGGGGGGGCCGGCGTCGATGGGGGGGGGGGGGGGCCGAGCACTGAATGCGTCGGATGAGGCCCCCCTGGCAGAGCGAAGCTTGAGCGAGCTCAAGCCCACGCTCTCAGAAACTCACGCGCTGGATCGGCGGATTTACTCTGCCACTGGGGCCTTCGGTGGAGCTCCCCTGTGGGCAACGACCCCTGCGACCCCCTACGGCCCCCTACGGCGCCCTACGGCGCCCGCTCCTTGCGCCTCCCTACGACCCCCTACGGCCCCCTACGCCGCCCTGCCCGACACCCCCGACGCCCTTCCCCACGGAGCCGTACCCTACGCCCACGCCGCTCTTCCCGACGACGCCCTTCCCGACGCCCTTCCCCACGACGCCCTGCGCCCCCCTGCGGCCCCCGACGACGCCCTATCCGACGCCCACGACGCCCTCCCCCTCGGTGCCCCGCCCGACGCCCACGACGCCCTTCCCGACGACGACCTTCCCAACGTCGAATTTCCCGACGCCGCTCCCTACGCCTCCCTACGGCCCCCTACGGCGCCCTACCCGACACCCCCGACGCCCTTCCCCATGGAGCCGTACCTGTCGCCCACGCCTCCCCTACCGACGACGCCCTTCCCGACGCCCTTCCCCACGACGCCCTGCGCCCCCCTACGGCGCCCTTCCCGACGCCCTCGACGCCCTTCCCCACGGCGCCCTACCCGACGCCCACGACGCCCCTCCCGACGACGCCCTACCCGACGCCCCTCTCTGTGACGCCCCACGGTCCCCTACGGCGCCCTACCCGACGCCCACGACGCCCTTCCCCACGGCGCCTTTTCCGACGCCCCTTATGACGCCCACGACGCCCTGCCCGACACCCCGCGACCTTCCCAACCCCACGACGCCCTGCGACCTTCCCAAACCCCTTCCCGACGACGCCCTTCCTGACGCCCTAGCCCACGCCCCACCTGGCACCGCACCCGTTGTTTTACCTCTCCAGATCGGGGCGGCTGACCCCGATTTTCGACTACGTGCCGAGAGCAAGGATGATCTGACAAGAAATGGCGACACCGAGTCGCAAAGGAGGTTTGCTATCGGCGTTGGCGCGCCCAGCGACTGCCAGCGGAAATACAGCTACGAGTATCTGCAGGTGCTTGCCCGGATTCACGGCTGGTTCGGGGAGGGCCTCACGCATGAGGTCATCGCAGTGCGCTTGGAGGCTGCAGCTGCTCGCTTCCAACAGCGGGGGGCTGACCGACGCGACCGCCTGCTGATACGACGAGGGGCTGCGTATGCTGCCGCCCTGCTGTCTCTGCGTTCCTCGTTCCCCGCCGAGTACAAGTCGAAGGATCAGCTCATGAAGGAAGAGGGGCCGGCCAGCAGCCCGGCGAGCGGCGATAGCTGACTCTGCGCCACTGAGGGGGCGTCGGCTCTGTTGTCCCTGCTCTGGGAGGCTGGCTTGTGCTGCGGCGCCGTGCTCGGCGCGCACCCTCCTTGAGGCGTTCTGCTCCGGCATTGCCGCCTCTCTTTTCCACCATTGACAATACTAGTATGTGCCTTGGTACTCTCGCGTTCATTTTGATTTGTTGGACTGGCATCTTCGAGGACCTCTTTAGGCTCGGTGCTAACTCCAGCCTCGTGTCGGCCGGTCGGTTGAGGACTTTTCGGGGCTCGCCTATTCTTCTCCGGTCTCGGGTTCCAGTTGACCCTTATATTGATTATATTTTCCGCCGAGTTTGGCACTGATTGGGCAGATTCTGTCGCATTGGTGCATCCCTGGCGCTTTGGTGAGTTTTTCCGCCCATTCTGGCACTGAGCAGGCAGATTCTCTCTTTTTTGTGCCTCTCTGGCGCCTCGTTGTCGATGCCTCGGAATCTCTTCCTGCTGGAGGGTCCACGCTCCTCTCGTGCTCTGTTTAGTGCCATTTTGGCCAAGACGCCCTGGTCGATGCGCCTTGAGTTGTGCGCAGGTGGGCCCGCGATCTGTGTGGAGCTGATGGTGGTGTGGGGAATGCCGGCGCGGTAAAACAAAAAACAACAAAAAAAAACAAAAAAAATAAAAAAAAAAAAAAAAAAAAAAAAAAAAAATGAAATCCTGGCAAATCAACCTAACAGCGATGTGTATAAGCACATCTGAAAGCATTCCCCTTAAGATACATATGAAAATCCAGTTGTAGAATTCTGCTGTTCTCGCAGTCGTAGTCGCATTCGCGATGACAGTCGCAGCGGCAACGGCAGTCGCAGTCACAGCCTCAGCCTCAGCCTGCCTCAGCCTCAGCCTCAGCCTGCCTCAGCCCAGCCTGCCTCAGCCTCAGCCTCAGCCTGCTTTAGCCTCAGTCTCAGTCTGCCTTCAGTCTCGGCCTCAGCCTCAGCCTGCCTCAGCCTCAGCCTGCATCAGCCTCAGCCTCAGCCTCAGCCTGCTTCGGCATCAGCCTGCTTCAGCCTCAGCCTCAGCCTACCTCAGCCTCAGCTTCAGTCTGCTTCAGCCTCAGCCTCAGTCTGCCTTCGGCCTCAGCCTGCCTCAGCCTCAGCCTGCCTCGGCCGCAGCATCAGCTTGCCTCAGCATTCAAAATGTGGCCCAGGAATGGAGTTCTGGGAACTAGAAGAACACGAAGTGGCCTACAGTTGGCTCCGGGCATTCAAAATCATGCCCAGGAATGGAGTTCTGGGAACTTGAAGAGCACGAAGTGGCCTACAGTTGGCTCCGGGCATCCAAAATGTGGCCCGGGAATGGAGTTCTGGGAAATCGAAGAGCACGAAGTGGCCTACAGTTGGCTCCGGGCATCCAAAATGTGGCCCGGGAATGGAGTTCTGGGAAGTCGAAGAGCACGAAGTGGCTTACAGTTGGCTCCGGGCATCCAAAATGTGGCCCGGGAATGGAGTTCTGGGAGCACCAAGAGCGATTTTGCGAGGATGTCCAAAGCGATTTCGGCTTCGACGGCAGCCTCCCCGGGTCCCGCCCGGACCCCCCTGAGGAGTCATGATGTTTTCTTTTGAGACCATTAGAAACCTATCAGCAAGAGCTGTTATGTAAAAAACTTCCCTGTGGGCAACAAAAATGTGAGGGGTGTGCCGAAATAGGTGGGAAACACATGTGGACACTGCCACAAGGCCCTTCAGTGGAGCTCCTTATCGGGCCACAAAATGTTTGAGCGGTGTCCCGAAGTGGGCGGGGGACTCCATGTGGACGCTGCCGCTGGGGCCTGTGTTGAGCTCCCTAGAGGGCCACGCAGCGTGTCAGAGGTGTGCCGAAAATGGTGGGGAAACACACGTAGACATTGCCACTGGGGCCTTCCGTGGATCTTCCTATGTAGCCACAGCATATGTGAGGGGTGTGCCGAGATGGGCGAGGAAGCGCATGTGGACACTGCCACTGGAGCCTTCGGTGGAACTCCCTATGGAGCCACGAGGCGTGTGAGGGCTATTCCGGGATGATTGCGCGGAGGGCAAAGCGAAGAGGAGGTGGAGGAGGGGCGAGGAGGAAGAGAGGAGACGGGACTCGGGGCAGTGTGTTTTTACAGTGGGGACCCAACACCACAGGATGGTGGGAAACAGAACATACATGTGAGATCATGTCTGCAGAATCCACTGCATTTTGCGAGCATGGTTTCTCATATCCATACGTTTGTTATCAAGACGCACAACTCGCTTTTGGCTTTCTGGAGACATGTAACAGTTTGCCATCACAGCTTTCGATCCAAGTATACAAGTTTGGTCCGCAAGCGGGCTGCCTAACCACATCGCATTTTAATACATTGAGATGTCAGATCACAAACATTTCCCGGGATAGCGTCGAGGAGGAGGAGGAGGAGAAAACACATAATATGAACATGGGAGCCATTATCATGAGGACATTAAGGGGTAGGAGGTTGATGGTGATTGGTTGGCGGGGGACACGGCGTCGGGAAAGGAGAAGGGGTCGACCAAGAGCTGGGGATGGCGAGGCGGAGGAGGAGGAGGAGGAGGAGGAGAGGAGGAGGAGGAAGAGGAGGAGGACCAGGAATAGGAGCATGAGCAGTAGGAGGACAAGGAGGACTCCCTTTATGAGCCTCTCCTTTTTCTACGTTGCTTCGTCTCTCGTTTCTCACCTTCCAACACTCTGTCGCACCTTGTCTTCTTCAGTTGCACTGGATTCTCTCTGGGACCGTTTCTCTCGCGTGCCTACAGGAGTCATGTTGCGCGACGCTGCAGGCTCAAAGTTTTCGCAACGTGCAAGGGGGAAAAGCAGCTGGAGGGCTGGGCACCGCCAGGTGACGCTGCTGGCCGCAGACTGTCTGATGGTCGCCGCGGTGCAGGCCTCGTTCGGCGACGACGGCCCCGTCGAAGGCGGCGCCGAGGGCGCGCCAGGCACGCGCAGGGGTCGGGCGGAAGGGGCGCCGCGAGCACTGGAGAGAGAGCTTCGGGCACTGCCAGACGCTCACCCGGACAGTTCAACTGAGGGAGTCTGCAGTGGTCCCCTCGGCATTGGCCTTCGAGTGTGCGGGTGCAGTCCGCAATCGGTTTCGCCAATCGACTTGTGTTTCGCCAGATACATTCGTCTGTTTGTGGACGTCGGCTGCCCCGCTGGGGTCCACTCGGAAGGCGGTGCTGTGCCCACGTTGAGTGCCTTTTGGCAGCTTTCACTGAAGGGCGTCTTGCTAAGGGGACTTCTGCCCATCCGCGATGGGCTGTTGTGCTGTACACCAACGGGGCAACGTTAGACGATAATAGGGTCAGGGGGTCGACCCCCAATCGATCATTGATTGCCGATGGAGGTCCGATGGTCCGCCCCGCCCAGGAGGCGTGCGGATTCGCTATCGGTGTCCCAACGCCGGTCCATCGGCGATATACCTCCGATTCCATGCCGATCTCGCCCCCCCCCGCCCGAGAGGTCTCCGGGTGAACGGGAGAGGGTGCTGCAGCATCTCCGGGTGACATGGAGACACTTCGGGATCCTCTTGGAGTCTTCTCGGGGCCCTCTTGGGGCCTCGTGGAGCGCCCCTAAGCCGTCCTGGAGCCCCCCACGAGAGCTCCAAGAGGGCCCCGAGAGGTCTCCGGGTCACCCGGAGATGGTTTGGCAGCATCTCCGGGTGGCCCGGAGACTTGTCAGGACCTTCTGGGAGTCTTCTCGTGGCCCTCTTGGGGCCCCAGCAGGCCCCAGCCCCCAAAGCGTTCTCCAAGACGTCCTAAGAAGCTCCCAAAAAGTTTCAACATACTTCAAGAAGCGCCCAAGAGAACCCTTCCAGGCCCCAAGAAACCCTCAGCAGGCCCCCGGCCCTCAAAAGGGCTCCCAAGAGGCTCCGCGATCGTCTCAGACGTGTGCGAATTCGTATAATGTTCGGACACATGGTGACCCCAGCGCCGCGTCTACTTGCGAAGGCTCTCCGCATGGCCCCACGCCGCTTCACAGGAGGCGATCCTTATGGACAGAATCTCGCAACGTGAGTTCCGATGGCCCCCTGGGTCCCCTCTTGGGGCCCTCCTGGGGGCCTCTTGGGCCGCATTGTGGGCCTCATGTGTTGTCTTGGTACCCTCGTGGGTCGTCTTGGGGCCCTCTTCGGGGGCCTCTTGGGCCGTCTTGGGGCGATCCTGGTGGGCTCTTGGGCCGCCATGGAGCGCTGGAATCTCGAAAAAGCGAGAATGCTTAAATCCTTCAAAAACCAACGGGGAAATTATGGTGTTGGCTTCTTGGAGCCCCCGAGGCGGTCCTCTTCTCTTGGAGACCCCTGGGGGCGTCTGCAGGGTCTTTTTGGCAGTCTTGAAGCCATTGTGAGCGTCGTGGGTCGCTCTGGGACCGTCCCGAAGCCCTCTTGGAGCAGCGCAATCGCACTCGAAGTGCACGCGAAGCCTTTGGATACTTCAGGTTGGAACCCTCCTGAAGGCCCTCCAAGCTTCGAGCCGAGCCCTGCAAGAGGAAGCATTTGTGCAAACAGCGGATGCACGTGACCCCCCCGCGTGGAGGCTAAAAAACGGCCTTCTCTTGGGGCCTTCTTGGGTCTCTTTTGGACCTTCTTGGGGCTTTCTAGGAGGGCCCGAAGTTCAACGCAAAATTCGCACAAGACGCTCTCCAGTAAGGAAACGGTTTGTCTTCAATTTGTTTTGGCCCTTTGGGAGCCCTTTTAGGGCCCTCAGAGGGTTTCCGCAGGGCCCCAAGAGGGCACCAAGATGGCTCCAAGAAGGCCAACAAATGTAACACACATTTAAATCAAGACGTTGTCCAAGAAGGAGGCGGTTTGTGTTAAACTTGCGTTGAAGTATGCCCTCTCTGAGGCCTCTCAAGGGCCCTCAGAGGGCTCCCGCAGGGCCCTAAGAGGCCCAGGAGGGCCCCAAGAGGGACCCAAGATGGCTCCAAGAGGGCCCGACATCTAACACAGCACCAGCACCAGCACCAGCACCACGGGCAGCCCAGGCAGCACCAGCAGCATCAACGCCAGCAGCCACAGTAACACCTGTAGCAATATCACCGAGAGAGGCAGCAACGGAAAGATGATTCCAAGATGAACCCAGAAGGTTCCGAAAAGGATCACAATATTACCCCTGTCGCCCCAAGATGCCCACCCCTGCTAAGCAATGGCCCCAATACATTTCCAGAGCGACCCGGCGGCCCCAAGCGAACACCGAGACGAACCCATTGTCTTACTGAGGCTGCCGCGTGGCCCCGATGGTACTCCGAGGTGGCCCCGGAACGACCCCATGAGCCCGAGACGACTTTGAGATTGCCCGTAGATGGCTTCGTTAAGCCCTAGTCCACCCCGACATTGTGTCAATTTGGCTCCAAGATGACTCCGGTGCGTTGCTTCCTTCTGCTCTTGCTCTCAGCCTGGGCCGATAGGCCGGATGGGGGCGCTGGCCCTCCGCCCCCTCGCCGTCGTTTTCTTCCTTCTCCCCCTCGTCCTCGTCGCCCTCGTCGTCGTCGTCGTCGTTGTCCGCCTGACCCCATTGGCCCCATACGTAGCAGAAAGCCGAAGCCCCAACACAAACCGAATACATACAGTATCTTATCACATGAAGACACATGACACCCTCACTTCTCATACCAGAAATCACAAACATCCGGATGAAAACACCAGGCTTCCGCACCGCTGACATGGCAAATCTTTTGTATTCAAGGATTTTGTTTGGTGTCTGGGGGGGAGAGAGAGAGAGAGAGAGAGAGAGAGATCTAGAGAGAGAGAGAGAGAGAGAAAGAGGGAGAGGGAGAGAGAGAGAGAGAGACAGAGACAGAGGGAGAGAGAGACATATTCCAAATCCAGCTGATTAGAATGAGATTCCTATTGGAATACAATTGAAATCGAATTGGGGTTGAGCGGATCTCAGATTCAGCTGATTCCAGTTTGATTCCTACTGGGACCTACTAGAACCGGATTAGAAATTGAGCAGATCCCAGATCCTGTTGATTCATATTGGCTCTCCATTGGGATCTAGCTATTGGAATGGAGCGGACCCCAGGCCCAGCTGATTACAGTTGTGTTCCTATCACAATTTTAAATGTAGTTGATGGCGGACATCCCAGATCCAGCGGATTCTGATGCGATGATTATTGGAATTGACATGTGAGTTACATTGGAATTGGGCACATCCCAGATCCAGCTGAGTCCAATTGGGGTTCTTGTTGAAATTCAATTAGAATTGACCTGGAGTCGAGCAGATCCTAGATCCAGCTGAGTCCAATATGGTCGAATAGTAATCGAGTTAGAGTCTTATTGGAATGGAGAAGATCCCAGACCCAGCTGATTCCAACTTGATTCCTATTGCAACAAAGACAGAACTTAACTAGAATGGGGCAGATCACAGATGCCGATGTTACCAAAAATATTCCTATTGCGAGTCGACTTTAGATGCGAGTCGACTCCGGCAGATCTCAGACCCAGCTGCTTCGAATTGGATTCCGATTTGAGTAATACGATTATCATCTGTTCGTGATCGAACATATCCCAGGTCCAGCTGATTCCAATTAGTTCCTTATTGGCTTTTGAGTAATATCGAATTGGGGTGGTGCGGATCCCAGGTCCAGCACATTCCGCCTATATTCCTATTAAATTGGCATTCGAATCTCATTCGAGTTCTGCAGATCCCAGGCCCAGCTGATTCCAATTCTTTACGCTTCGCGTACCCCCACCAGCCCATCTCACAGCAGCACCTCTCGTGAAGCATGCCGACAGTGGTGTGTGTCAGGCGTGTGTCCGCTGGGCTCCGCATAGCTCCCCTGTTCCTCCTCCCTCCCGCCTCCGTGTAGTGGTAGTAGTAGTAGTAGCAGTAGCAGCGACACGACAAGTTTCAGTGGCAGTAGATGTAGGTGTCGTGGTAGAAGGAGTAGCGCTCGCAGTAGTAGTAGTGGTAGGATTAGGAGGCATAGCAGCAGTAGTAGCATGAGTAGTAGCAGCAGTAGTTGTACTAGTCCTCGTAGTAGCAGTAGAAGTAGTAGTGGGAGTAGTAATAGTAGGAGTCGTGGTAGTAGTAGTAGTAGTAGTAGTAGTAGTAGTAGTAGTAGTAGTAGTAGTAGTAGTAGTAGTAGTAGTAGTAGTAGTAGTAGTAGTAGTAGTAGTAGTAGTAGTAGTAGTAGTAGTAGTAGTAGTAGTAGTCGTAGTAGTAGTAGTAGTAGTCGTAGTAGTAGTAGTAGTCGTAGTAGTAGTAGTAGTCGTAGTAGTCGTTGTAGTAAATGTAGACGCAGTAGTGGTAGTGCTATCGCCGACGAGGAACCTCAGCGAAGCATGCCGACAGTTGTTTGGTGCAAGCGTGTGTCTGTTTGCCTGTACGTGTATTCTATGGTCCGAAGCAGGAGGAGTCGGAAGAGGAGGCGGGAGTCCCCTCCTTGTGTGTGAGTCGGTCGGGCCCCTCCTCCTCGTGTAACTCGTTCGGGCTTCCCGTGGTGTGAGTCGTTGGGGGCCCGCGTCGTGGTGTGAGTCGTTCGGGCTCCTCGTGGTGTGAGTAGTTCGGGCGCCTCGTCCTGGTGTGAGTCGTTCGGGCCCTTCCTTGTGGTGTGAGTCGTTCGGGCTCTTCGTGGTGTGAGTCGTTGGGGCCCCTCGTCCTGGTGTGAGTCGTTCGGGCTCCTCGTGAAGCCTCTTGGAGACCTCTTGGAGCCTCTTGGGGCCTCTTGGGGGCCTCTTGGGGGCCTCTTGGGGGCCTCTTGGGGGCCTCTTGGGGCCTCTTGGGGCCTCTTGGGGGCCTCTTGGAGGCCTCTTGGGGGCCTCTTGGGGCCTCTTGGGGGCCTCTTGGGGGCGTCTTGGAGGCCTCTTGGGAGCCTCCTGGGGGCCTCTTGGGGCCATCTTGGGGCCTCTTGCGACCTCCTCAGAAGCGCAAAGTAGAGCTGCCCCCTGAGAAGTACAAAATGAGGCCAAAACCTTCGTATTGCTAGGAAGGACGATGAGCGCGGCCCCCTCAGAAGTCCAAAATGGGGCCAAAACCCTAGTAAAAACAATGATTTCTGCTTCGAAGAGGAGTAGAGGCGCCAAACTCCCCCGCCCCCCCTGGGGGCCAGAATCCTCGTGAGGGTCGTCGTTTTTTGGCCCTCCCAGGAGTCGAAAAAGACCCCCTTGGTCCCACTCGGCCCGCCCTCTCCGGGTCCAGGGGAGGGGGTAGGGGGAGGGGTAAACCCCTCCCCGAAGGGGAAGATGGGGGGTTTGGGGGTTGAGAACAGAGAGAGCTCCCTAAACCACTCACGCCCAAAGGGCTGGTGGGATTAGATTCCAGCACGGTAAAACAGCGGAGAAGTGATGAGCGGTATAGATGGATGAGCAGGCGCGGATGAAAGGAAGGCCGATGACCAGTAAAAGTACGAATGAAGAGCTCCAAGACCGATGCAACACGAATGGGTGCTGAGGGGGGGGGGCTGCGCATACACATGTGGTCTGTGATACCGGTTAGCACGCAAGGGGTGACGTCAGGGGGCCGCCCTTGCCGCAGCCCATCGCGTGCGATCCGCTGGCGCTCGGCTCAAGCTCTAAAGGGGGCGTCAGCTCACCATCTACACTTTCATTTTTCTGGCTTTGCCCAGCTAGTGTGATGGGCCTGTTTTCCACCACCAACACCATCACTTGGAGGGGGGGAGGAGGAGGAGGAGGGGGAGGGGGAGGAGGAGGAGGAGGATCCCCTCCCTGTCCTACCTAGGGTGGTGGTAGTGGTGGAAAACAGGCCCATCATAGTGACTGAGGAGTGCTCACGCGCTCTTAACACTGCTGCGGTTGTCTGGGGTGTCGCGACCCGCCCAATGCGCGTGTTCGCCGGGCCTCGTCTGCGGCGGAGGGGGGCTGGCCAAGGAGGTCGTCTGCGAACCGCGCGAGAAGGGTTTCCCCTGGTTGCTGGTCGCTTGTTGCACGTTCGCGGGGACTGTCATCAGCATCTTCATGGGGCGCAGCCTCGTTATCAGCAGGGCCCCGGTCGGATCTCCAGTCCTATCTACATATTCGGTGGCGGCGGGCCACTCTGCTGCGCTGGGTGCTTCTCCGCCTTCTGTCACTCAGCCTCGTTCGTTTGACGACTTGGCTCGGCAGCAGGCTTCTCGATTTCGGGCAAGTGTTTTTGAGTAGCCGCAAGGCCGAATCCTTTGACGGCGTTAGGGTTGCAGGCGGGAGATGTGATCTGCGTCAGATATCGAATCGTCGGCCCTCGGACATGACATGGGTGAGTGAACTTGCTTCTTCCTACAGGGGCCAGCGCCGAAGTCAGCATTTTGACACCAGACCGCGACCAGTATGAGGAGACCGTCGCCGCCGGCGTGGACATCGATGAGTTCGCGATTTTGGAGGGCGGCGCGCTGGGCAAGCACCCCCCTGATTTCGGCGTGGACCATGCACACTTTTTCCAGCACGTGCCGCTTCTGGCCCAGTTGCAGGGGTAATACGAGGCCGTGCAGCCGCTCGCCTGGGTTATCCTCTTCGACTGGGTTTCGCCGTCAGCATGCTCGGGCGGCGGGCTTCGCGGGCATGCCCGCGGCCGCGCCGGGTGCGCCCGCCGCCAGCGCTGAAACGCCCCGGCCGCCTGCGTGACCGGCCTCGCCGCGGCCCTGGGTGCCCAAGGGCCTGCGGCAGCTGACGCGGCCGCCCCCGCGGGAGCGGCTACCGCGCCGGCAGCTGCTGGCGCGGGGCCGGGTGGCGCCTTGGTTCCCCTGGCGGCCCTGCCCGCGCCCGCGGTCGCTCTGGCCGCGCCAGCCGCGGCCCTGGCCCCGCCCGCCGCCGGCGCGCGTGCCTTGGTCGCCGGGTCGGGCCTGGCGTTCGCGGGAGCCGGAGCAGCCGTGGCGGCACCGGCCGCCGCAGCCCCCGCGGGCCTGCCGGCCGCAGGTCCCGCGGCCCCCGCGCCGCGCTGGCCGCCAGGACAGGCGACGCGCGGGTTCATCCGGCGGCGGCGGCGCTGGACGCCCAGGGCAACCGCCATCGGATGTTCAGGGACGCCATCCTGCTCATGCGTGAGGACGCTTGGCCTGACTGGCCCATCCGCGGACCCCGCGCGGTAATGTGGGTCTTCCGTTTCATTGAGCAAAATGGAGGCACCCCGATGGGCCGCCACATGAGTTTTCGAACGGAGGCCAAATTGTCTGCTTCCGACGTGGGAGTTGATGGACACGAGAGGGCTTGTCAGCTGTTGGGGCAGATGGTCATGTATGACGAACTCATGGTGACTAGCTTGGCATGTGCAGAATCTTTATGCCGCGTCATTCAGGTTCAAGAAGAGCGATGTCGTGATTGTCTCGCCGGGGGTCCTGGGGGCGCGACCGACAACCACCTGTACATGGGCACGGACATTATTCGCGGGTGTCTGCGCAAGCCCCCAGCTCGCTGATTTCGTCAAGACGCAACTCACGCAGGAGTGCCAGATCGCGAAGGAGCGCCGCAAGGCGCGCGAGGAGGGGGCTCTGAACACCAAGAAGGGCGCCCAGAAGGGCGGCCAAGGAAGTTCAGGGCCTGCGGATGGCTAGTGGAAGCGCCCCGGGCCGGGTGGATGGGCTCCTCGGTCCGAGCAGTTTTTGGGCCCAGTCTACCGACGGGCCGCGGCAGAGGGACGTCTTCCCGCTCCCGCTGCTCGACCTGCCGCCGCGAGTGGATCCATCTCGTCGCCGTTCGGTCGCTCGTCGCCGTGAACGCCTGTAGCCTACTGGGCCAGCGATGCTGCGCGCGTGCTGAACCAGATGTTAGGATGCGCTGGGTAGGGTGCTTGTTCGGTTAAGGATTTATTCTGCCGTCTCGGCCCCCCTCCCAGCCCGGCGGGCTTTGCTCGGGGAGCCCTCGGCGAGCTCTTGGGCAACAGTGCTTTGCGCGGGGGCGCGGGCCCCGCGAGTCCTTACTCATGCGACAAGGTCGCGTGGCCGATGAGGGCGCGATCCCAGTGGATCTTCGCCAATTCTTCTCGATGGCCGATCCTTGTCCGATGCGAGGGCTGGCGAACGCACGTGCTGAGGCCAGCTGAGGAAGCCCTTCCGTTGGCGCCGGAGGCTTGTCCCAAATAAGCCCGCGTTGATCCCTTGCTTTCGCGCCGTCCGTCCACTTGCGCGGATTTCCCAGCGCCCCTCGCGCGCGGGGGCCCCGTGGGCGTTTCAACCTGCCCAGGGGCAAAAGGGCTTGCTCGGCGTGTTTTGCGCTGCGTGAAGTCAGGGCAATTGCGTCTCAGATTCGACGCGCGTGTCTCGAATTGTTTGTTCCCCCCAACCATACAGCGGCGTTGGGTCTTCGTTTTGAAGAGACAGCGCCCCGCGTTTCACCTCACTTCACCTCCCGCGCTCAACCCCCCCCCATCCCCTCCCTGCCTCTGCTCTCTCGCGCGCGCATTTCGGCGCGCCCCTCACGCGTCTCGTGGCCCCATGGGGTGTTCCACCGAAGGCCCCAGCGGCAGGGTTTGCATGCGCCCCCTCGCCCTTGTTGACACGCCCTTCCCGAGGATAGGTGGCCCCATAAGTAGCTCCACCGAAGGCCCCAGCGGCAGGGTTTGCATGCGCCCCCCAGCTGATTTCTGTGGGCCCCACCGAAGGCCCCAGCGGCAGGGCTCGCATGCGTCTCCCAGCTGATTTCTGCACACCCCTCACGAGGATCGTTGCCTTGTAGGGAGCTCCACCGGAGGCCTCAGCGGCTGGGTTCGCATGCGTTCCACCCCTCACGAGGATCGTGGCCCCACAGGGAGCTCCACCAGAGGCCCCAGCGGCAGGGTTTGCAAGCGCCCCCCCGCCCATTTCGGCACGCCCCTCACGAGGATCGTGCCGCCGCCTCCCCTCCCGCTTCTCCGGAGGGTGGTTTGTCGAGCGTGGATCCCCTGCTGTTCGAGCAGGTCCCGGCTGAGTCGATGAACCTCCCCGATTGGGAAGATGCTACGGCTGTCAGGGTTTTGCATTCTGCCGACGTTCTACAACTGGAAGGCGAAGCGCTCGTGCTGGCTTATAAGCATCTGCTGCGCTCGGCGGCTGCCGTCGGGCGGCGGGTGGCGATCGTCGTCGATGACATGTGCCTGGCTCTCGCGTCGTGCAACGGGCGGGCCGAGTCTCCTCATCTCCAGGCGGTCATGCGTAAGTTATCGGCCCTGTCCTTGGCGGCTGGCTGTCGTCTCCACGTTCGGCGGGCTCCAAGCGGGCGCTATCCTTCGGATCCTTTGTCTCGTGGGCGTCTTGGCTGGCCCTCTGAGGCCCGGGCTGCGCCGCGGCCCCCTGGCCCCTCAAGCCGCCGGGCGACGTGGCCGCCGAGTGCGCTGCAAGGGCCCCGTTGGGAGTCGTCTTCGGGCCCCATGCCAGTTTCGGCCCATATTGGCCCACCTTGGGTCCATCGTGGCCGTCTTGGGGCGCTCGTCGGGCCCTCCTGGGGCCTCCTATGGGGCCCCTGGGGCCGTCTTGGGGCCACCTGGGGCAGTCGTGGGCCTGCGCGGAGCGCTCCGGAAGCAGGCTCCCCGGCCGCGCCCTAAGTTGTCCCGGAGCAGTTTTCCGTCTGCATTTGGGTTTTCATTGTATGGGTAGTACTAATACAATGAACACCTCAATGTATTAGTAGCACGAATACAATTAATTCTAGTACGATTATACAGGTCTCAGCGCGCACCTTGCAACCCTCTTTCCTCCTGGATAGGTGCAAGAGGAAAAGGGCGTTGAAGGTGCGTGCGGCCGGCGGAGGCGGAGTCTGCTGAGTATTGGGTCTGGAGCTGGGGGCGCAGGGAGCTGAGGCAAATTATATTTTCAAGTCCATATTGGACAGGTCTTACGTTGAGCATTGGGTGTGGTGTTGGAGGGAGGCTGTTGAGTACGGGGTGTGGTGCTGGAGACGCAGGGAGTTGAGTAGAAGTACGTGCTCAAGTTCATTTTGGGGATGGATTAGGTTGAGAATTGGGTGTGGTGTTGGACAATCAGGCATTTGAGTAATTACCGGGTGTGGTGTTGGAGACGTAGAGTTGTATTTTGAAATTCATCTTGGAGAGGGATTCTTTTGAGTATATGTCGTGGTGTTGGAGGCGGAGGCAGTTGAGTTCTGGGTGTGGTGCTGAAGACTGGGGGGGTGAGTGGAAGGACCGTTTCAAGTTCATCTTGGATAAGGATATGTTGAGCATTGGTTGTAGTGTTGGAGACGTTGTCTATTGAGTACTGGGGGTGGTGTTGGAGACGGAAGCAGTTGAGTATAAAGAAAAGTTGTTTTTTTGGGAGGTATTACGTTGAGCATTGGGTTTGGTGTTGGAGCCGGAGGCTGTTGAGTATTGAGGGTGTGGTGGAAACGGACGGAGGGGCGAACATGACTTCGAAATTGAACCGGCAATTTTTCAAAAGTGATCCTGGAAAGTGGGTGAAGCAATCGTACGGACCATATCTGCAGTCATCGTCAGATTCGAGAACGAGGGTTTCACGGTGCGTGCTGAGGGCTGTAGATGTGTATAGACAAATACAGGTAGAGGGGGTAAGAGAAGAAAGGAAAGGTGATCCACATACATATGTATGTATGTGTATGTATTCGTATATATATTGATATAAAGAGAGAGTGAGAGAGAGAGAGAGAGAGCGATGCACAAATCATTGTAGATACAACTGTTCTCACCTATACGGAAACATCTTTGTTTATCAACACACGAGGAGAGAGCGAGAGAGAGAGAGAGAGAAACATAGGGGGAGAGAGAGAGAGAGAGAGCGAGATAGAGCGGTCATGTTGTTGCGTATGCATACGCATGCGTGCTTTGATAAACAAATATACAGAGATATATTCACTCCTCATCGCTCCCACGTAACCATGCAGCAGTGGTTCGAGATGGAGGCTTCGCCCATTGCTCCTGGTCGTTTGCATCAGCGCTCTCCTTGTGAACAAAGGTGCAGACACAACCAGTCGGCTTTCTTAATGTGTACTGGGTCTTGCGCTTGCCTCACGCGGCCCGCTGGCAGGCCCCTTTCTGGTCACCCTGCGCGACGGCTGGCGTGCGGTCGGGTGGGAGGACTGGCCGCTGCCTGGCACGGGTCCTGCTACTTCTAACACCGTTGATGCTGGCACTGTTCTTCTCCTCAGTGTGCGTGTGTGTGTGTGTGTGTGTGTGTGTGTGTGTGTGTGTGTGTGTGTCCTGCACCAGTTCCTGAACTCTCCTGATCTTTACTTTCGGTCGGCTTTGTTCAGGTTTGTTCTGTCCGTGCCATGTATGACAGGCGTGCAAGATTCTTAGGTGAGCGCGTGAGTGTACATTCGCGTCGTGCCGTTGGCTACCGTTTATACGGCCGGCGTCCAGACGTCCGAATCGCGGCAGTAGTGACAGAGGCATTGCAGAGTATGATTGCGCCAGTTTCGCGCGCCCCACACGCGCATGTTCGAATGACCCTCGCGTTGGCCAGTTTCTCGAACTGTGCGGGGATCTTTGAGAGGATTCCTCCTCCAAACAATGCTTTTAGTTGCGATGTCTGGAAATTGCTCAGGCCGTTTCCACCATTGGATTCACACAGATGGGGTCGCGGAGCTATCTCAGAGCGTTCCGGAATGCGCTGGGACGGCCACCCCGCCCGATACATCCTCCAGGCGCGCCAGCATCCACAGATGCCCGATCTCTTCTTGCCCGAGTGTGCCATCTTCCTGCCGTCGTCCTGAGACTCCATCGCCCGTCTGCTCCCTACTCCAGTGGCGCTGGCCACAGCGCAGGAGTGGCTGGGGAACGTATCGGATTGGCGGGCGATGGGGAAAGGCTCTGGCGTCCACTCCGCTTTTCGACCTTCGGCAAACGTCGCGTCGCCTTGACGCCCTCTTGCCCCATCAGGACCTCTGACATCCGCCGATGTGTTTTTTCCCTACCTAGGCTCTGCCTAGAAGGCTTCTTACCCTATATCTTAAAGGGGCCGGGCAGTGGAACGTGCCCCGGGCGGTTCCCCCGGAATCTGTCCCGCGGTTCCCCCAGTTACGTCCCCTTAGCTTAGCGTTGCTTACCTCATCTTAGCTTACTTGATTTCATCTTAGCTTAGCTTAGCTTCATCTTAGCTCAGGATTATCTTGGCTCAGCTTACCTTCATATTAGCTTCGCTGAGCTTTAGCATAACAGAGCACATAATATCATAGCATAGCGTAGCCTAGCATAGCGCAGCACAGCATATCATAGCATAGCCCAGCATAGCATAGCATAGCGCAGCATAGCATAGCATAGCATAGCATGGCGCAGCACAGCACAGCACAGCATAGCACAGCGCAGCATAGCATAGCATAGCATAGCATAGCAGAGCATGGTATAGCATAGCAGAGCATAGCATAGCTTAGTTTGGGTGTAATTCCCTACCTGGGCTCTGCCTAGAGGGTTAGCTTAGCTTAGCATAGCGCAGCGCTGCATTAGCATAGCATAGCATAGTATAACATAGCCAAGCATATCATAACATATCATAGCATAGCGCATCATATCATAGTATATCATGTCACATCACATCATATCATAGTATATCATAGCGCAGCTTAGCATATCATATCATAGCTTATCATAGCACAGCGGATCATGACATATCATATCATAGCTTATCATAGCATCGCATATCATATCATAGCATGTCATATCATATCATCGCATATCATATCATATCATAGCTCAGCATACGATAGCATAGCGTAACATAGCGCAGCATAGCATGGCATGACATGGCATAGCATAGCATAGCAGATCACCTAATGCTGCTTTCATAGGGGCTCCAACTTCTAGGTAGGGTCGCACTGGGGTAATTTCCCCAGCCATCCTGTGGTGTTGGGTCCTCGTTTTACAGCGCCACACGTTCTCCTTACGCCTCCTTCCTCTCGTCTCCTCCCGCCTCCCATCCCTGTCTCTGCTCTCCGCATGTCCATGTCGGCACACCCCTCACACGTTTCGTGGCTCCTCAAGGATCACCACCGAAGGCCCAAGCGGCAGGGTCCGCATGGCGGCCCCAGTGGCAGGGGTCGCATGGCGGCCTCGGGCCATTTCGGCACACCCCTCACACGTTTCGTGGCCACATGGGGAGCTCCACCGAAGGCTCCAGTGGCAGGGTTCGCATGGCGGCCGTGGGCGATTTCGGTACACCACTCGCGATGATCGTGGCCCCATGGGGAGTTCCACCGAAGGCCCCAGTGGCAGGGTTCGCATGGCGGCCGTGGGCTATTTCGGCACACCCCTCACGAGGATCGTGGCCCCATAGGGAGCTCCACCAAAAGCCCCAGTGGCAGGGTTCGCATGGCGGCCTCGGGCCAATTCCTCACACCCCTCACACGCTTCGTGGCCCCAGAGGGAGCTCTGAACGAAGGCCTCAGTGACAGCGCCCTCATGCGTCCGCCGCTCAGTTCGGCACACCCCACGCACGTTTCGGGGCTCCCATCCGCGTTGCCCCGTGCTCCATCCCTTTCGCGGCGCGCTACATATGATGAGAGGGGCATCTCTTGCGATACTCGCAGCTGCATAGGTTCAGGTCCGTCGCCAGTCTCATTTCAGCCCGCGATCCCAGAGATCCCAGATGCTTCCCTGGAGGTAGTTCTTTTGTCCCAGGCCTGTTTCTGATTGCCTCAGTGCCCGAACACGGCCCCTGAGGGCAGAATCATCAAAGAGAAACCGCGAGCTGGAAAATTCGGATCGTCGGAGATCTGGGTCACCCGCGGCTGCGCGAAGATAACCGAGCGCCCTTGGTAATATAAAGCATCCCACCCTTAAGACCTTAGAGATGATTATCCCTGGCCAAGACAGATTTGGTCGGGGGAACGGGGCGGCGAGGCCGAACTTCATTATCGCTGGGGAATGTACGAATCGAAGTTGCTATCTTCTTATGCTGGGCAGCAACACTGTTCCTAACTCACGAGCGTGTGGAAGGGCTCTGGGATTCTCACCATTTCAGCTCTCCCAGTGCTGGGAACCGAGAGTCTTGAGGCCGTAACTTTTTAAATCGAGACTCGCATCCGCACATGCGAGTCCCGAAGCCCCCCGGGGAAAACGTCTCATCCCACATCCGCACACACGAGTTGCGGGGACGAGAAATTCACGATCCCCCCCGAACCCCGAACTTTATTTATCCCCTGGATGTGATCATCAGGGGTATAGGCGGTGAAAGGCGGTTCGTGCACCGCGGCGCGGCCTGGGTTGCAGAGGCGCCCCTCTTCAGGGCGCGAGGAGCATCTCGAACCGCGGGGCCCGGTTCGCGAAGTTGCGCGACCTACAGTTGGCACATCAGACAGATCACCCCCGGGCCAGCAGGTGCTCCATGGCATTTTCTTCTCCCTTGATGGCCCCCCCCGCAGGGACGCAGAGCGGGCACCTTCGGACCCAGGCATTCGGCGTTTCGATGTTTGTCGAGGCACGGGCCATGGCGGGGGACGCTCAAGCATCTTCGAAGTTTCGGCCCCAAGAGTTTCAATGGCACGACATGTTAACTTGTGTGTCTACTAAAGAAAGTCTCATCACATTTCATGGAAAGGCCGACGACGACGATGACGACGGCGGCGGCGACGTTGGCGGCGACGGCGGCGGCGGCGGCCGCGGCGCCGAGGAGGTGTCCCTCCGGCAGCTCGGTGCGCTGCCAGGCACCCCGCCCCTGTGGAGCATGGCGGAGGCGGCCCGGCCGCCTCCTCGGGGGCCCTCGTCGGGCGTTGCGTACCCGGACATACGCGCGTCGTGATACCATCAGGGCGGGAAGGTTTTGGGTGTCTTCGCCCCCTGGGGGCCCTCGCCAGGCCCCGGGTGACCGACAAAAAGCGACCCGAGAGGCGAAGCCGGCCCTGGGGAAGTGGTCCAGACCTACGGTTCAGTCGGGCATGTCCCTCTACAGGAGAAGTATTAAACAATAATCAAAGCATAGTCAGGGGACGACTTGTTTACTATTTATGTTTTTTGTTTGGAATATTTTTTGGATGTGTTGAATTTCATTTGTCGCCCAAGATCCGCCTGTAGGAGGACATGCCCGACCTAAACCTGCGGGGCCCACGCATCGAAAGACTTGGAGTGGCCGGATGTCTGGGGAGAGTGTTTTTGTCACCCTCTGGGCCACAATGCGCGTCGGGACTTCCGGGGGGCTGCATCAAATCGGGGCGTCGCATGCATAGGTAGCGCGGGGGGGCGACAAAGGAAGCACTCAAGAGAGGGCCTCGCCTTCGGGGGTCGGAGGGGTTGCCGGCTCTGCCTCGGCGGAAGGGCGGCGGGAGCAAGACGAGGCCGCCCGCCAGCGGAGGCCGCGAGAAGTAACAAACGTACGCCTCCAAGAGATGGCCAGGTTTTTGGGTCAGGGTTCCTGGAACCCGCCGGGCAGGGGGGTGAGCCAGAAAACGTGCACCTCTTGTGGCCGAAAGGGGCCCTCAATGGGGTCCCCTGGATCCCAACAGGGGCACGAAAGGCATTTTTTGTGTTTTTTATTTTTTTGATTTCTCTTTCTCTTTCTCTCTCTCTCTCTCTCCTCCCCCATGTGTCGCCCCCCGACCTCGGAAGCCTTCGGGCGCCAGAGACGGCCCTGTTCCTGCCTTCAGACGCAAGGGGCGGGGCGCTCGTCGACGTCGTCGTCGTCGTCGTCGTCGTCGTCGTCGTCGTCGTCGTCGTCGTCGTCGTCGTCGTCGTCTGCGGCGGCGGCGGCGTCTTTGTCGCCGTCGCCAGAGGCTTTTCCACGGCTTCGGCCTCCGGAGGGCCCTGCTGCGAGCCCTGGGGCCGCTGGAGAGCGGTGCGCGGGCCGGCCGGGGTGGACGGGGTGGCGGGGCCGAGACATGCTCCTCGACATTGGAGGGTTTCTCCAAAGGGCTTAGGCGACCCGTTCTTTTCCTTCTCCTCCTCCTCCTCCTCCTCCTCCTCCTCCTACTGCTGCTACTGCTACTGCTACTCCTACTGCTACTCCTACTACTACTACTACTACTCCTCCTCCTCCTCCTCCTCCTCCTCCTCCTCCTCCTCCTCCTCCTCCTCCTCCTATGGTCGCCTACGGCCCCGGGCGAAACCGTGCACTCGACATGTGGTAGCCATGGGGGCACCAAATTCGAGCAGTGGCGAAGCATCCTGGCTTGCCTATACAGGCCGACCAGAGAGTGTTCTAGTAGCCTGTTGTGGTCTTCACGAGATGTGCTTAGAACGTTGTTGTCTGAAGCTGTCTTGCTTTATCACATCGGTTTTTATGCTCTAAGAACACTGTTTCGGTATTAGGACTTTCTGGGTGCTAAGAACGTGTCGTGGTAGGCCTACAGGAATGCCGGGACGGTCGGGCCCTGCTCAAAAGATGCCGGGGCGTCGAAGAGGGGGGTATGACCCGGGGGGCCAGATTTCACGCCTCCCTCCCCTTACTTCGATGCGGTCCTTACCGCCCCCCTCGTCCGCGCACATGCCTCCGACCATGATCTGCGAAGCCCCCTCTCGAATGATCCCGAAGTGTACCCGAGGCGGATGGCCTGTCCGAAAAAGAGGAGGGCTTTCCTCTTCTCTCCTGGCTCGGAAAGGACTGGGCTGCGTCATAGACGATCACCACGTCGATCGCCGATCAGACCATTCTGTGTCTGAGACACACCGCGTTCTGAAGGAATTTTCTTTATTGTGGTGAAAACGTCCTTTTTGGAAGCGCCTGCGTTTTAGCAGCCCTTCGCCAGGATCCTATAACATTCGCAACGCGCAGCAAGGTTCAACCATTATTGGCACATCGTGCCTACAGCTCTTCGTCCGAGTATCTGATCTTATCATCCGGTGTAGTCATATCTACACTTCTAGTGCTTGGGGTAATGAATTGGGAAATACCACGTGCGTTATGCACTTCGTAGTATATGTTTTGCATATTGCGAAGGACTCGGTGTATGGTTCGCGATCTGTCCTCCCAGGATTGTTGATCGATGTAAAGATATAGAGAGAGGGAGAGAGAGAGAGAGAGAGATGGCGAGAGAGAGAGAGAGAGAAAGAGAGATGCATGTACATACACATGTACATGTACAAGTAGATGTGTGTATGTATCTGGATATACACGCATACACATAGCGGGCGACCAGGCGACCAGGCCTGCGGGCCCGGGGGCCGCGACCACCACGGGTGCCCGCGGGCCCAGAGAGCGTTCTGGGGGTGCCCTAGTCGCCCCGAACGGCCGCCGGAGGCTCGAGCTTGGGCCCCTCCTCCTGCATCTCCCTCCTCCTCCTCCTCCTCCTCCTCCTCCTCCTCCTCCTCCTCCTCCTCCTCCTCCTCCTCCTCCTCCTCCTCCTCTGGCGATATGATTGCTGCAGTCCGCTTTCGGGCTTCCCCAAAGCGCCCTGGAGAGCGGTCCGACGGGCGCCAAGGGGCCCAAAGGCGGTCGCGAGACACCCTCAAGAGGGCCTCCAGGAGTGCCCGACGGCTCACGAGGCGCCTCGAGCGGCCCCCGAGGCGTCCAAGACGCTCGAAGACCCCTCCAGGAGGTCCCCCCAAAGGGCCCCAACCAGCAAGAATCGCTCCACCCCCTGGTGAAACGTGCATATCTGCAGAGCTTCCCAGAGAACTTCCAAGGCTGGGACTCGGGCGGGAAATAGGTCAGATAACACGGGGGGCCACACGCATGGGAACGCAAGAGTCGCTGGAGGTGTGTCTGTGGTGTTAAGAGCCGACACCAGGTCAGGGTGGCGGTCCTGTAAGAGGGCCCCCATTACTTCTCCGAAGGCGCGATGCGTCTGCTAGGGGAAGTGCCGTGATCACATTTGCTTCTGCCCCAGCGCGGTCTACATGTTGCCCCAGTTCCGCCCTCGATTCTTGTCTCTCTGCGCTCACCCTGCCCACAGGCCAAGGATCAATACGTGAGTTCGCGTGTGGGAGCTTCTCTGGAGCAGTTTTCCCAGCTTGAATTTCATGGCGTAGATCTCTTTCACGTTGCGATGCCATACGCAATGCGAGGCCGTGTTTCGGCGGTCGTTCGAAAACATACATACGATCGGTTCCGCCTCTCCTCCACCATCTTCTCTGCCACATGTTTCTCATGTTCCCCCTGTTCTCATTATCCTCCCGCTTCTTTTCCTCTTCATCCTGCCCTTCCCCCCCTGCATTCGTCTTTTCATCGTCTATCCTGCCTGCTGCTCGCTCGCCCTCGTTTATTCTCCGATCATCCTCTTTCTCTGCTCCGAAATCCTCCGAGGATCCCTGCGCGAAAAGGCTGGGGCTAGTTCACGACTGACGCGCTGCGCCCCATAAACAGCCACCAATCGGTGCGAGGCGCTCTGGGCACAGACGGGCGGGCATGCGCAAATGTCGTTATCCCCAGGTGGACGCTGCCCTGCCCTGCATGCCAGGTGTCTGAAACACCCAGAATTCCAAGGATGTCTGCAGCCAGGTGAACCCCTTCAGAGGTGACCCCAGCGTCGATTGCACCCGCAGGGGTATGATACGCATGTGGTCGTCGGGAGCCTATTCGTTCTTTGGCACACGAGTGCAAGCCTGACAAGATCGCACATGCGAGACGCGAATCTCTTGACATATGAATGAGGGAGCGAAGACCCCAAGGTTTCATAGTTGGTCTTCCAGGTGCGCAGCTTGATACCACTTGGTGGATCACGTGATGCTCTGCTTTGTGTGTATCTGCCGTTTGATGTTGCTTCGCAGCTGTTCCAAATCCGAATCCGAATCCGAGTCAGGATCCAGATCCTCCTCCTCTTCCTCTCCTCCCGCACCTGCCCATGCACGGAGGGATCCCTGTGCACCGCTTCCGTGGCACTCGGGCCAGTATACAGCTGGCCACACGAGCGAAGACTCCCCGCGGCCGCCGGCGAGCAAGCGCACGCAGGGCCGCGAGAGGCGAGCCGCCCTGCCTCGCCCACCCCCCCGGCGCCCCGGAGGCCCGGCGGCGAGCGAGGGGGGCGAAGCGAGAAGGCGAAGGCCTTCTCGGAAGGCGGCGGGACTCCTCGGAATCCCCCGCGCCTCCCGAGAAGGCTCTCCGCGCCTCCGGGGGAGGCTCAGCACACGTCTCGGGTAATGGGCCTGTTGTCCACCACCGCCACCATAAGTTTGACGGGGAGGGGGTCCTCCTCCTCCTCCTCCTCCTCCTCCTCCTCCTCCACCTCCTTTCCCCCTCCAACTTCTGGTGGTGGTGGTGGTGGAAAACAGACCCATCACCCGGAGGCCGGGGGGGCTTCCAAGCCTTCTGAGGAGGTGCGCCGCCCCCCAGGTTGTGGAGAGGAGGCTGGTGATGCGGCCCGGCGTGTTCGAGGCCTGTGCCGCGCCACCTCGCCACGGTCGGACCGAGGTGTGAGATCGAGGTCGGTTCGGGGAGGGTATCCTTCGGTAGCACATCATGGGAGCCTTGTGTACCCTCGTACTTCTGTCTTTGGCGTCGATTAGCGTCTGGGAGTCGATGAGATAGGGCCGATTTAGCGTCGGTTCGTGTAGATCTAGCGTCGATTAGCGTCGGTTTAGCGTCGACGAGCGTCGATTCGCAAGGGCCGACAAGATGGTATGGGAGGCTCCCAAGAATTACCACCGAAGTATCCTCGTGTTCTTCGTGCTCGTTGGACGCTCTTGTGCACCCTGGGGAGGGCACCCTCGAAGGCTACGCGTTTTGGCCGTCGGAGGGTCTCATGCTCTTGAAGGATGTTCTTCCGTCCTAGGTCACCCCTAGGTCCGACTGCACCCTCCCCAGCAGGCGGGTGAGAGGGAGGAGGAGGAGGAGGAGGAGGAGGAGGAGGAGGAGGAGGAGGAGGAGGAGGAGAAGAAGAAGAAAAAGGAGGAGAAGATGAGGAGGAGGAGGAGGAGGAACGAGAAACGAGGAGGTTTGACTTCCTTGCCGCCGCTTGCTGGTGACGGGAAGAGCGTTCACGCGGTTCCTTTCTTGATAGGGCGTCAGCCCAAAGGGGGGCTCTAGGGGGAGGGAAGGCCGGGCGCAAAGTCTGACCGCCCTCCGGAGGCCAAAACGGCCAAAGTGGCGCCCCATACGGCCTGAGGTTGGTCGAAGAGGCCCCCAAGACGGCCCAGGAGGGGTCCAAGAGGGCTCCAAGACGGCCCACCGCGCCCCACGAAGGCCCAGGACCGCCCAAGAGCGTTCCAAGATGGCTTCAGATGGCCTCAAGACGGCCCAGGAGGGCCCCAAGAAGGTCCAAGAGTCCCGCCAGAGGACCCCTAAGGGGGCCTGAGGGGGCCAACACCATTTGCTTCCCTTGGTTTTTCCCCACATGTTTCGTGGGGTTCTGGTTTTCTTCCCTGCCGCGTCGCACCCGCGTCTCCTCACACACACACACACCTCCCCTCCTCCCTCCTCCCCTCCTCCGCTTGCTTCCTCCATTCACCTACGCGCAACACATCCACGGCACGTACATGAGACACGAGTGAGACACGCGTGGCGCGTTCGCTGCATCATACATTCAACACGCATGCACAACATACTGGGCACCCACATGAGGTACCCCCCATCACAGACGTGCGTGTAGGATTCGCAGTGCATGGCAGGAGGCTCTATGCGGGCCATGGCGCAGAACAGGCGTTGCACTTTCTCAACATACAGCCGCAGGGCACGCGAGTGAGACACGCGTGGCGCGTTCACTGCATCATGCATTCAAGACGCATGCACACCATACTGGGTACTTTCTCGACACCAGAAGGGGGTGCGCAGGGGGTGGTCTCTCAGCGCGGCCTCTATGGGTGCCAGGGTCGGAGAGCGTGGCACGTGTGACACTTTCTCGATACCAGAGGAGGTGCGCAGGGGGTGGTCTCTCACCGCGGCCGCTATCCGTGACGGTCGTCCAGGGCACAGCAGGCATGGCATATTCTCGACACCATAGGGGGTGCGCAGGGGGTGGTCTCTCACCGCGGCCGCTATCTGTGACGGTCGTCCAGGGCACAGCAGGCATGGCATATTCTCGACACCAGAGGGGGTGCGCAGGGGGTGGTCTCTCACCGCGGCCGCTATCCGTGACGGTCGTCCAGGGCACAGCAGGCATGGCATATTCTCGACACCATAGGGGGTGCGCAGGGGGTGGTCTCTCACCGCGGCCGCTATCCGTGACGGTCGTCCAGGGCACAGCAGGCATGGCATATTCTCGACACCAGAGGGACAGCAGGCATGGCATATTCTCGACACCATAGGGGTGCGCAGGGGGTGGTCTCTCACCGCGGCCGCTATCCGTGACGGTCGTCCAGGGCACAGCAGGCATGGCATATTCTCGACACCAGAGGGGGTGCGCAGGGGGTGGTCTCTCACCGCGGCCGCTATCCGTGACGGTCGTCCAGGGCACAGCAGGCATGGCATATTCTCGACACCAGAGGGGGTGCGCAGGGGGTGGTCTCTCTAACCATAGGGGGTGCGCACACCGCGGCCGCTATCCGTGACGGTCGTCCAGGGCACAGCAGGCATGGCATATTCTCGACACCAGAGGGGGTGCGCAGGGGGTGGTCTCTCCCACCGCGGCCGCTATCCGTGACGGTCGTCCAGGGCACAGCAGGCATGGCATATTCTCGACACCATAGGGGGTGCGCAGGGGGTGGTCTCTCACCGCGGCCGCTATCCGTGACGGTCGTCCAGGGCACAGCAGGCATGGCATATTCTCGACACCATAGGGGGTGCGCAGGGGGTGGTCTCTCACCGCGGCCGCTATCCGTGACGGTCGTCCAGGGCACAGCAGGCATGGCATATTCTCGACACCATAGGGGGTGCGCAGGGGGTGGTCTCTCACCGCGGCCGCTATCCGTGACGGTCGTCCAGGGCACAGCAGGCATGGCATATTCTCGTGGGGGTGCGCAGGGGGTGGTCTCTCACCGCGGCCGCTATCCGTGACGGTCGTCCAGGGCACAGCAGGCATGGCATATTCTCGACACCATAGGGGGTGCGCAGGGGGTGGTCTCTCACCGCGGCCGCTATCCGTGACGGTCGTCCACGGCACAGCAGGCATGGCACGTCTCGGCACCAGAGGGGGTGCGCAGGGGGTGGTCTCTCACCGCGGCCGCTACCCGCGACGGTCGCCCAGGGCACAGCAGGCATGGCATATTCTCGACACCAGAGGGGGTGCGCAGGGGGTGGTCTCTCACCGCGGCCGCTATCCGTGACGGTCGTCCAGGGCACAGCAGCCATGGCATATTCTCGACACCATAGGGGGTGCGCAGGGGGTGGTTTCTCACCGCGGCCGCTATCCGTGACGGTCGTCCTGGGCACAGCAGGCATGGCAATTTCTCGACACCATAGGGGGTGCGCAGGGGGTGGTCTCTAACCGCGGCCGCTATCCGTGACGGTCGTCCAGGGCACAGCAGGCATGGCATATTTCCGACACCATAGGGAACGGCCTTCAGGATATTTTCCATTAGGGCAGCGTTCGCGACGAGGGTTTAGAACGCAGGATTGCGCATATATGATAATGAAGAGCAAACGCATAATATCTAAATTAAGTATGTGGGGTTCCTCGGTAGCGTAATTCTTTGCTTTTAGGATTATCGCCTTTTCGGGCCAAGAACGGCCCAGGACGACCCAAGATGCCCTAAGGATCGTCCCAAGACGGCCCTGGGGACCCCAGAAGGGCCCCAATACGGTCCAAGAGGGCCCGAAGACGGCCCCAATAGAGCCCCAAGAGGGTCCATGAGGCTCCCATGGGGGCCCGAAGAGGCCCCCAAGATAGCCCCAAGACGGCCAAGGGCTTCCAAGACGCCACAAGACAGCTCAAAAGGGCCCCCAACTGGCCCAAGAGGGCCCCGAGAATTGCCCAAAGCGCACTAAAAGGGCTCTAAGAGGACCTTGAGGAGGCCAACAGGAATGATGTTTCGTTGGTCTTTTGTTTGTTTGGCCCCCAAGATCTTCCCAAGATGGCTCGAGAGTCTCCCAAGAGGACCGCAAGGCGCCCGAAGCGGGCTCCCAGACGGCCCCAGAGGGCCCCAAGATGGCCCAAGAGGAGAGGCTCCCAACGGAGCCCCAAGTGGGCCCCATGAGGCTCTCAATAGCGCCCCAAGAGGCCCCAAGGAACGCTCTAAGACGGCCCCAGCACTCCAAGACGCCCCCAGACGGCGCAAATGGGCCCCAGGACGGCCCAAGAGGGTTCCAAGAGGGCCCAACAGGGCCCCAACAGGACCCCGAGGAGGCACACATCGTGGATTTCTCACAAGTCTCTGTGAGTTGTTTTGATTCTCGCCGTTCCGGGCCTCCGACGGCCCGGGACGGCCAAAAAGGGCCCCAAGATCGCCCCAAGATGGCTCAAGATGTTCCAAAGAGGGCCCCGAGGCACCCCAAGAGCCCCAAGAGGCCCCAAGGAAAGCTCTAAGACGGCCACAACACTCCAAGACGCCCCAAGACGGCTCAAAAGGGCACCAGGATTGCCCAAGAGGGCCCAAAGAGAGCCCAACAGGGCCCTCACAGGACCCCCAAGAAGGCCCAGAGACGCCAAGCTCGTAACATCAGGGCTCCTCAGAGCGAGAGGGACGTAAACAACGTTTAACACCAGGGCTCCCCAGAGCGAGCGGTGACGTAAAAAGCTCTCAGCACTCAGGCTCCCAAGAGCCCACAGTGGCGTGACAAGCTTTTCACACCAAGGCTCCCCAGAGCGAGGTGACGTTACAAGCTCTGAACACCAAAGCTCCCACGAGCGAGCAATGCCGTAAAAAGGTCTGAACACCAAGGCTCCCAAGAGCCTAGAACTGACGTGACAAGCTCTTAGTACCAAGGCTCCCAAGAGCGAATGGTGACGTTACAAGCTCCGAACACCAAGGTTCCCAAGAGCTCACAGTGACGTGACAAGCTCTTCACACCAAGGCTCCCAAGAGCGAGCGGTAACGTCAAAGTCCTCCACTAGGCTCTCAATAGCGAGCGGTGATGCAAACAACTCTTAACACCAAGGCTCCACAGAGCGAACGGTGCCACGAGACATCTCGGGCAAGTTTCTGATGCGCTCTTTCAGTTACCGTGCCGGCCCATGTCTAATATTCCATTCCCGTGAGGGCTTCCCTATTTCTCCGCACTTTCTTCACAACTCTACTTACCGCGTAGCCTGCCAACGTAATACGACAGGGTGCTTGCTGTTCGCACACGCGCGTCAAGCAGGACGGTAAGAAGGATGAGGAGGAGGAGGAGGAGGAGGAGGAGGAGGAGGAGGAGGAGGAGGAGGAGGAGGGGGAGGAGGATGATGAGGAGCGCCGCGGAGGAGTTTGTCTTTGAGCGCCGCTGCTGTGCTGAGTCTGCACCGTCCAGCCAAAGTCTTCCTGGGAGCTTGCCTTCACCTTGCGGCCTCGGAGCGTTCGCTCCGCGGGCGTGGGCGCCGGTTGCCACCCCATGCCGTTGACTTGAGCATGCGCGTGCGGGTGCGTGCGCGCGCGCGTCGGTGTGCGCGTATTTTCCTGCACGTTCACCGCGCCGCTTCACAAGGAAGCTGGCTCGACTTCGTGGTAAACGCGTCCAGCTATCGCGCGCCCGTCGTCTGGAGTCAACGGCGCGTCGGAGGACACGTGTGTGTATGTGTGTATGTGTGTGTGCTTGCGCAGTCCCCTCCTTCCTTCGGGTCGCGGGGGTCGCTCGCCTCGCCGTCGTCGGTCTGTCGCGGGTCGGCCGTGCCGTGGAGTCTTCCGCCGTCGTCTCTCCGGGCTCCTTTCTTGCGTTTGCTCTTGCTGCTTTCCCCCCCTCCCCCTTCTCCTTCCGGGTCCACCGCTGGGGTCTATCTCCTTCTGTCTGAGCGTTGGCGTATCCCGTTGGCGGGTTTGCTTTGCTCGTCTGTTCTTGCACTCTGTCGCCGTTCGGTCGCAGTAGTGCGACCTTTGCGGTGATGCGTGCAGTCTCTCTTGAGCCTAGTTGGTTGCCCCATCTTGCCTCGTTTAGCTTCCACCTGCCTCGCTAGTTGTTCTTCGCGGCTCTGGTAGCGGTTGCGGTTTGCTGCTTTGACGCCTACACCGCAGTGCACGCTTGGCCATGCTCGTGCCTGTCCACCACCCATGTGCGCCGCCGCGTTTCTCGATGCTGCTCGCGGTCGCCAGCGTTCAGCTTTGTTTTGCTGTCCAAGGCAAAGCCAGCCTCGGCTGCGTGGTCATCAGCACGCCGACCTTATGCACCCTGTTGCTCGGTCGCTCAATATGTTACCTGCTCGCTGCGAGGTCGGTGGCGTGACTTTGACGCGCAGCTTCCCTACGTGTATGCACCGCCACCAAGTTAGCTGGTTTGGCAGCATTCCAGTTCCTGCTCGTTGCTTTCATTCGCACTAGACTGCTGCTTGCGCTTCAAATTCCTCGCGTCGAGCTGACGTTCCTCCATTTTTGTTGGTCGCTGCATTTTGGCACTGCAGCGCATCCCGTTTTTTCCACACCTTCTCTACCTCTTCGCGGTGCTGCCGCACCGCTCCCCGCCCGTCACCTTTCTTCCGCACCCTCCCCCCATGCGCTGGTTCCTTCGCTGTGCCCACTTTGGGCTGGGGTTCCAGACCGCCCCCCTGTTCGCTCGATTGGGCACCGTGTCTGTCGGTTGTCGCTCCTTTTTTATCGCGGGCACACCCGGGCTGCTGGTCGCTCAGCCCAGCTGTGTCCGCGTCGGCCTCGCGGTATTGTGTCTTGCTGGCCCACCTTGCTCGTCGTCTCGTCTCGGCCGCCTAGTCACACTGCGCACCCACTTGCCTGCCACCTTGGCATGCTCAATCCTGCACCCCTTCACCCTCGCTGCCTATGCCCAGGAATGGGCATGGCATGGTCGGTCCCGCTCGGACCCCTACCCAGAATAGGGCCGGCCGCGCGCGCCCTCTAGTAGCCTCGGGTTTTTCTCTGCCTCGTCGATGCGCGCGAGGCCGCGATCGCCAAAACGTGTGTGTGTGTGTGTGTGTGTTTGTGTGTGTGCGCTGCCCGCGCTTGGGGACCCTCCTCGCCGCCGACTCAAAAGTGTGTGTGTGTGTGTGTGTCTCCCCTCGCCGCAGCCGGCAGCTCTGAGTGGCCCGGCTTCCTCTCTTCCCGTCGCGTTGGGGCTCCTCCTCCTCCTCGTTCCGTGCGGTGCGGCCTTACTTTGCAAACAGCGTGTCCCCTGTTGCCTATCCGCCGGAGCAGTCCCCCTGTGCCCAGCCGCCGACGCAAAAAGTGTGTGTGTGCGTGTATATGTCAGTGTCTGTGTGGCTTCTCCCGCGCACGGTCGCCGAGGGGGAAAACGTGTGTGTGTGTGTGTGTGTGTGTGTGTGTGTGTGTGTGTGTGTGTGTGTGTGTGTGTGTGTGTGTGTGTGTGTGTGTGTGTGTGTGTGCGCGCAGGCGCACCGTTTTTCGGGTTTGGGCGCGCCTGCGTGCGACCTCCTGGCTTCCTGACTGCCGCGTCGCTCCACAGCGAACCTGATTCGTGCTGTGTGGTGTTACCAGGCACCCTTGGTTTGGGTTCAGATGCGCGTCGGAACAGGAAAAGTGTGTGTGTGTGCATGCGTCTCTCTCTCTCTCTCTCTCTAACTCATTTCGTTTCTGACGCTTTCGCTGGACTCAGCTACCTGTCCATCGTTGCTCTCCCTGCTTTTCCTTTTCCATTCGCTGGCCTGCCCAGATTGCCCCGCAGCCGGAATCACACGCGTGGGCTGCCAGCCTCGGACGAAGTCTCAATGTTCATTGGTGTGCCGTGCGTGGTACCCGTTTGGTTACGGCCCACGAGTGCGGCACCGTGGCGTTGCAGGAAAAGTGTGCGCGTGCGCGCGTGCCTGTATAGACCATTCCAAATTCTGCATGCCTCACCCTCTTCTGCATACTTATGCAGTTTGGGTTTGTTTTTATGCATATGTGCGTGCCCGCATCTGTATGGCCATAGCTCCCATGTTGCACCCCCTCGCAGCGGGGGCGCGGGGAAAACATGCGTGAACGCCTCGATCGCCTCTAGCCTTCCTGTGCAGTTTGTGCTCCGCGTGCTCCTGCACCTGCACGGCCTTCTCGGTGTCTTCCGCTTGTATGCGCGTTCTCGCGTTTTTCAACATGCGTTCTGCCCCCTGCCAGACCCGCCATCTGCATCGCCAGGTGGTACTTGAACTGAGCGTGCACCGCCTTGGTACTCGCGACGGTGCCGCCACCTCGCCACTGGAGGACATGATTGTGTGTGTGCGCGTGGTTTGCCAGCCCTCGCTGGCTCTATCTGCGTTCGCCTGGCTTCCAGTAGCGTTCGGCCAGGCGCGCCCCTACAGTCGGACTGTCCTGGCGGCTCTGCCAGCACACCGTGCGGCCCCGACGGTGCCTTGTCCCTGGCTCGTACTCGCCACCGTCACGCGTCGGTGCGGTCCCCCGCTCCCCGCCGCACGGTTTTCCCCGCCTTGGCCCCTGTGTTCTTTGCTCTTGCAGGGCGGCGCTGGGTGTCTGTGTTGTCCTGCATGATTGCATGTTACGTTTCCGCGCCTTCTTCCGCACGCGGCTGCCCACGCAGTCTACCGACTTGTTACGCCTGTTTGGGTTCGGCTAAGCGTGCCCTGGCTTTGTTTTCAGCGCGGTACCGCCACCTCGCCTCTGGAGGAAACCTGTGCGTTGTTTGCTCTCGCTTTTCCGAAGCGTCCTGTGGTGTCGAGTCTTCGTTTTGAATCCGCAGCGCCCCGCTTCCACTCCTCCTCCTCCTCCTCCTCCTCCTCCTCCTTCTCCTCCTCCTTCCTTCTCCTCCTCCTTCTCCTCCTCCTCCTCCTCGTTCTCCTCCTCTTCCTCCTCCTCCACCTCCTCCTCCTCGTCCTCCTCCTCCTCCTCCTCCTTCTTTCGACAGCTCGCTCAGTTCCTTCATTCTCCCGTTCCCCCTTCGTCCACCGCTCGCACGTCTCGTGGCCTCACAGGGGGCTCCACCAAAGACCCCAGTGGCAGTCCGCATGGTTCCCCCCCATCCCGGCACGCCCCTCGCACGATTCGTCGCCTCATTCCATCCAGGGAGCTCCACCCAAGGTCTGTGTTGGCACTGCAGACTGTCCCGGACGTTCCGGACACCGTCTGGACGTTCTGGGCGTCCTGGGCAGAACGGCTGCTCCGGACAGTTGTAAGAGTTGCTGTCCTGGGGGCGCGCGAGCGACTTCGGTCTGGGGCTCCTGTCGGCCCGCATCGACCCAGTAACGTTGCGATCTGGGGCCCGCCAGCGCCGCATCGCCAGAAATCTACGTTTCTTGGCGGAGGTGGGAGCGGAGGAGGAGCAGGGGGAGGGGGGGGAGGAGGAGGAGGAGGAGGAGGAGGAGGAGGAGGAGGAGGAGGAGGAGGAGGAGGAGGAGGAGGAGGAGGAGGACCTAGGCCAGCGCAGGAGGAGGGGGAGGAGGGGCAGGAGGAGGAGGAGGTGGAGGAGGAGGAGGAGGAGGAGGAGGAGGAAGAGGAGGAGGAAAGCGAGGGAGGTGAGGGGGCTGAGAAACGAGGAGGAAGGATGGAGGGAGGGATGGGGGGGCGAGGGACTCAGGAAGAGAGGGACGCAGAGAGGTCGAAATCTACATCATTGGGCGAGGAGGTGGGCGAGAGGCAGGCTTGGCTGGTTGGCCGTTTGGTTTGGCGGTCGGTTGGATTGTTGGCTGGTCGGATGAAACTTCCAGTGGCTGATCAGGCTGGTTGGCCTGGCTTAGCGGGGAACCACCTGCTTGACATCAGCATGCCCCCCCCCCGCATACTGCCCCAGCGTATGATGCACGACGCGAGAAGGATTCGGACGAAAAGGAAAGAAGGGGGGGCGGGGAGATGGAGGCGGGGGCCGTAAGATGAGGGCGGGAACGAGGGCGAGGAGGACCGAGCCTCGCCTTCCGCGGCCATTTTGGATCAAGCCCCCTCCCCCGAGGGTCGGCTGCGCTGGCCCTGGAGGGCGGCAGACCTTGCAGTGTGCCCAAGGACGTCAATTTTGGCCCCTCCCGGCGTCGGAACGCCCGAAGTCTATGTCCCTGGGCGGCCTGCTGGCCACGGGGGCCACGAGGCCAGAGGGCCCTGGGGCCCCCGAGGACCTCGGAACGGGGGGGGGGGCCTCGGACGTGGAGCCCACGCGTTTGTCCCGGACATTGTTCCGGACCCAGTGCCGGCCAGTGCTCCGGACATATTCGCTTTAGACGCGGCACGGTGCCAACACGACCCAAGGCCCAAGTGGCACAGTCCGCACGCGTCCCCCCGCCCATTGAGGCACACCCCTCACGCGCTATGTGGCCCCATGGGGTGCTTCACCCAGGGCCCTGGTTTCACAGTCATTCCTCCCTACGTACGCCCATTTAGGGGCACGCCCCTCACACGTTGCGTGGCCCCATAGGGAGCTTCAACCAAGGCCCTGGTGGCACAGTCCGCATGCGTCCCCCCGCCCATTCCGGCAAGCCCCTCACGCGTTGCGTGGCCCCATGGGGAGCTCAACACAAGGCCCTGGCGGCACAGTCCGCATGCGTCTCCCCCGCCCATTCCGGCACATCTCTCGCACGTTTCGTGGCCGCAGTCGGGGAACTCCCCCCAAGGCCCAAGTGACAAAGTCCCCATGCATTCCCTCCTCTTCATTCCAGCACGCCCTTCACACGTTTCGTGGTTCCGTGGGGAGCTCCACCCAAGGCTCCACTGGCACAGCCCGCATGCGTTCCCTCCCCCCCATTCCGGCACGCCCCTCACATGCTTAGTGACCCCGTACAGGCAGTCAGGCAAGTTGGTACGATTTGAAAAGCCGGCCCGAAAAGTCACATCGCACGAAGGTGCCAGACTGTCGGTCCAGCCAGGCCAGGGGCCGTCGGCGCAGCCAGCGTGGGGACAAGGGGGTTGTCGGCAGGTCGCGGGCGATGGGCACGCGTGTCAGCGTCGCCTCGGGCGTCGGATCCAGCTTCGGATCCGCCACGGATCCTGTACGGCTCCGAAGTTTCCGGTCGATTTTGGGCAGGTCCGAGTGGTGGTAAAGTCATGTGTTTCGCACCGAGCCTGTCTGACCGCTGCACCCCTGCGCTATATTAAGTACGGGTAGCCATATAATCCGAGGACAACTTACCCAGGGCACGGGGCTAGGCGCCCTCTGGAAGGTTTATTGAGGCTCTTCTAGTTCGAATTTTGCCCGGGCGGCTCCTTGTAAGATCTGATTGAGCTGCTCCTCTGGGTTCCGACGTTTGGACCGTCGCGCGTTCTGATCACTGGACCTCGACGTCGCCGGCGTCGTCGTCGTCGTCCTCGCCGCCGCAACCGCCGTCGCCGTCGCCGACGTCGCCGACGCCGTTGTCGTCGTCGTCGTCGTCGTCGTCGTCGTCGTCGTCGTCGTCGTCGTCGTCGTCGTCGTCGCCTTCACCACCACCGCCCCGTTCGTGGTATGTCGCGATCGCCGCCGCCGTCGTCCTCGGATTTTATGGCCGCCCTTAATAGACATGATATGAGGGTACAGCGGTCAGACAGGATCCACGCAGAAAGCGTGATTTTCCCACCACTCGGATCCGTCCCAAACCAAATGCATTCGCACAGGGTCCGTCCATGAAACTTTGGATCCGCATAGGGTCCGTGGCGGATCTGTACCCGGCCAAACTCGACGCCCGAGGCGACTCTGTGGGAGTTCCTGAGCGCACCCGGGCGGGCTCGCGCCCGTGCGCCGTCTTCCAGGCTCACTCTGGGCGAATCGTACCAACTCTACCTGACTGTCTGTAGGGAGCTAAACCCAGGGCCCTTGCGGCACAGTCCGCATGCGTCCCCCCGCCCATTCTGGCACACCCCTCACACGCTTCGTGGCCCCGTTCAGGGGACCCCAACCAAGGCCCAAGTGGCACAGTCCACACGCATCCCTCCCTCGTCATTTCAGCACTCCCTTCACACGTTTCGTGGTTCCGTGGGGAGCTCCACCCGAGGCTCCACTGGCACAGCCCGCATGCGTCTTCTCGCCCGCCCCTCACACGCTACGTAGCCCCATAGGGAGCTCCACACAAGGCCCCGTCCGCATGCGTCCCGCCGCCAATTTCGGTACACCCCTCACAATTTTCGTGGCCCCACAGGGAGCTTCCCCTTCCTTCGTCCCACCTGCCTTGCGGTATTCACACTTGCATACGGTTGGGTCCGTCGCCAGGATAGTGTTGTTGCCCCCGCGCCCATTTTTTCTCGCGCTCGCATGGATTCACAGCTCGGACAATGGCCGAGGGCATCGGTTCTGTCCATACCTCGACCAGAGCTGTGGGAGGCCGATCGCTGTGCACAACGCCTTCGTCCTTCTTGCGCTGCCGTGGCCACGTCCACGCTGCATGCTTTGGTTCTCCGCCATCTCCGCTTCGTTTTTGAGCGGGGTCCCAGATGCCTTTTCTAGGCTGAGCCCCCCCCCTTGTCGGGCCTTGCCCGTCGCTCGTGCCACCCTACGGCGATGCTTTCGGGACCCCGTGCGGGTCCTGAACGTGTAGGCGCCGTGGCCGCAAGAACAGCTGATGCCCCGCTCCTCAGAACACCGGCCCTCGAACAAAACCAGCGCTCCAGCTTGATATCTCTCCGCTCCGTATTCAGGAGTGGCGTTCGCGCGTGGGGCTCGCAGACGGCCCCCCTACAGAAACGGCGCTCCCGCTCGATACCTCATCGTTTTTCCCCCATGCTCACGGTGTTCGCGCCCGCCAGGAGCCCCCCCGGCTGACCGAGGAGGAGCTCGACGAGCAGGCCGCTCGTGCCGCTGGGTGCGCGCCGAAAGGTCGTGGTTCGCGCCTGGGACAGACTCGGCCTGGCCAAGGCCATCTTGCCGCGCGTGCTTGTTGTGGCGGCTCTGCGTAAAAAGCTCTGCGTGGTCACAGTTCTCCATCCATAGAAGACAGGGGGGGGGGGGGGGCAAGTTGCGACAACGGTAGCTGGCCTCTCTGACCGTGGCTCAAGCTGTGGGGGATAAGCTTTTGTTGGCACCTCTATATGTATATAGATACACATGAACAGGCGACTGAAAAGACATGAACGCAGATGTGTGTAATCTTAAGTGTGAGACACGCGTAGGCATACATACGCATATCAGAGGGGGCCGAACGGTCATTCATTGTCCATGGGTGCGTGGCTGAAGTGGGGATCCTTGGTGAGGATGTTGCTTGTTGTTGTTGTTGTTGTTGTAGTTGTTGCTGTTGTTGTTGTTGGTGTTGTTGGTGTTGTTGTTGTTGTTGTTGTTGTTGTTGTTGTTGTTGTTGTTGTTGGTGTTGTTGTTGTTGTTGTTGTTGTCGTTGCTAGTGTTGTTATTGTTGTTGTTGATGTTGAAGAGGGACGGGCGCAGAGCCCCGCCCCCCCCCCCCCAAGCAACCAGCAGCCCAGCACCCCCCCAGGAGGGCCGAAGGCCCCCCCTGGGGGCCTTCGAAGGCCCTTCTGGTGGTTTGCTGGGTTGCTGGTTCTATGCCCCAGATTGGTGATCCTGGGGCCCCTTGCGAGTTCCTGGAGAGTTCTGGAGGCATCTTGGGAATTCTGGACTCTTGGGAGTTCTGGAGGCCTCGTATCTTCTGGCCGATTAAAACGTTTCTGGATTCCTCCTGGGGGTTCTCTGGACGCTTTTTGGTGGTTCTCCGGAGGTTTCTGGGGGCTTCTTTGGGAGCCTTTTGGGGGTTCTCTGGCTGAGATAGAGGAGGATGAGGAGGAGGAGGAGGAGGAGGAGGAGGTGGAGGAGGAGGAGGCGGAGGCGGAGGAGGTGGAGGAGGAGGTGGAGGAGGAGGAGGAGGAGGAGGAGGAGGAGGAGGAGAGAAGAGAAGGAAAGGTTTGGAAAAGGAGGAGTAAAAGAAGGAAGAGGAGGACATGAAGGAAGACGAGGAGGCCGAGGACGAGGAGGAGGAGGACCAGAAACGGAGGAGGAGGAGGAGGAGGAGGGGAGGAGGAGGAGGAGGAGGAGGAGGAGGAGGAGGAGGAGGGGGAGGTGGAGAGTAGGGAGCGGAGGAGGGGGGAGCAGGAAGTGGAGGAGGAGGCAGCACGCGGAGGTTGGAGGAGGAGGATCAGGAGGAAGAGGAGGACGAGGAGGAGGAGAAGAACGAGGAGGAGGAGGTCGGAGGAAGAGGAGAGCGAGAAGAGCGGGGAGGAAAACAATGAGGAGGAGGAGGAGGAGGAGGAGGAGGAGGAGGAGGAGGAATACACGAAAATGAAGAAGGAGGACAATCTGGAGGTGGAGGAGCTGGAGAAGGGAGCAGTAGGATGAGGGTCAGGCGGACGAGGTGGAGGAGGAGTCTGACGAGAAGGAGGAGGACGAGGGGGAGGAGGAGGACGGGGAGGATGAAAATGAGGAGGGGAACAGTCGGGAAGCGGAGAAGGCGGAGGAGGATCAGCAGGACCCCCTGGAGGATCATTCTGGAATTTGTCAGAATCCTCAAAGTTTCCTTGGGGTCCCCTTGAGAATCCCATGGGCTCCTCATGGGGTTCTCGAGATATCCTTAGAGGTCGTCAGGATTCCCTATCCTCAGGGTTTCCTGATGGTTGCCTTGGGCTTCGGAGAATTGCGTATGGGTTTCCTGAGGATGCCCAAGGGGTTCCAGAGGATCCCCTGCGAGTTCTAGAGGGTTCCCCGTACGCAATGCTGTGCTGAACGTCTTCCACGGACGTACGATTAGTGGTTTCCTGTATCTGAACGTGGACGGGAACCATTTAGGGTGAGCAGGCTTTGCCGTCGGAGTTTTGCTGGTACCCATCGCACGTCCTTTTTAGAGGTACAGGCGAGCGGCCAGGCTCCTTTCTCGATGCTGTCTGTTGCGACAGCAACTTCCCCACAGGCAGTCTTTGGCATATTGTACTGCTGCAGGCATTGCAATTCAGTGCCCTCATACTGCGAGTCGTGGACATGTGTCGCCTCCTCGCGCTACCCCCAGGAGGTCACAGGAGGCTGAGGAGGCTACAGTGGAGCCCATGACCCCCCAGGCGGCCTTATGATGACAATGGCGATGGCGATTCTGTTATCGATCATAAAGCTGGTAATGATAGTGGTGTTGATAACGATAACGACGATGATGCTGATGGTGACGATGCTGATGGGGATTCGCCTATGACAATTTTCGGGCTCACGCCCAGTCCAGTAAATATGCTCCTCTCCGCACCACCATCCTGTTGCCCTTGCCACCGTTACTGTTGCACGGACTGGCTATCTGCAGCCACCCAGATTCGAGAGGTATATGAAATAGGAGCGTGCTGGCTTGCGCGCGCACCGAGGGGTCGTCCCCTCGTCGTCGTGGTGTCGTCGGCCGGCCAACCTCCTCCCGACCACACATATTTCACTGATCCGCTTATCGGAACATTCCTTCCAAGCTATGGCCTTGTCAAAGCCCCCTGAGCTTTCCTCGCAAAACCAACCCTCGGGGGAAACGGAGACTACATCGGAACATGTTGCAGGGATGGCTAATATCCAGGCAACAAACTATACCCCCTTGGCAGCGTAGTGCAGGCATGGCTCAGCAATCCGCATCAATTTGTTGTCTTCATATTGTAACCTGTTTTTTTGTTGTGGTCACCCCGTATTCTTGTTAACGTGATGAGCGAGCCTGCTTCAGAGGCTGATGCAGTTCCGACAGGTGCTGCAGGCGTGGCTCGTCGTTTGTCGAAGGCGCGTTGCTGCCAGACTTGCCAGACAATCAAGGCCGACGGCCCCAGCCACAAAAGTAGCGCGAAACACCTCGTCGGGCATCCCCAAGGCCTGCGGCGAATCGCCGCGGCCCTTGCCTTTCTGGGAGCGCATCTGTCGCCGAGGGGGAGGAGGAAGCGGAAGAGGAATGGGAGCACGAGGAGAAGGGGAGGCGCAGGAAGAGAAGGAGGGAGACGTGATGCTGTGCGTCTGAACTTGTTGACACGGCAACACCATGCCCAGGGCACGGTGGTGGATTTGACAGAAGAGGAAAAGGCGTCCGAAACCGATAGGTGGAAGGCCACACATATTGGCGACAAGGATGCTTTGATGGCTTGCACGGCGGCGAGAGCGATGCAGGGTGCCCGTGGCGCGGGGTGCCCCTCTTCGACGGTGCCACGTATGCTGCCACTTCGCTCTTGGCGATGTGGTTTGTGCGCCGAGGGCGTCACGCAGACCGCTGCCTGCCGCATGCTGAACGTATCCGTGGACCTGGTCAGACGGTGCTACAATGCGGCCAGAGTGGTCATGACAGCGAGCGGGCTGGCGCGCCAAACCGCCATCGTACACGGTTGCAACGGAACGGCGACCAGTGATATCGAGGCTGACGAGACACCCGCGGCGAAGTGGAAGGAGTGGGACGAGGAGAAGCAGGAGTGGGTGTACCACTGGCACGTCTGGATCGGACTGGTCTGTAGGGGCGCCATCGAGACGCTGTGGCTGGAACCGTTGGGCGTCCGCGATTCCAGAGGAGAACCGCGGGGCCCGTCGGGGCCCCCCTTGGGAGAAGGAGCGGTGGGAGGATATATGTGGGGGGCTTTTCACAGAGGGCAAGACCAACGGCGTTTTGATGACGGACAGCACCATGGCGTACAAGAGCGTCAAGCGCGGTGGCCTCGTCGAACACCATTCGGTGAACCACTCGGCTCACGAGTGCAATAGGTCGGAGGACGTGATGGAGGACGTCGCCACGACGCTGCCAGCCCTCCTTGCGACGTCGGAGGACGTCGCAAGGAGGGTTGGCATGGCAGTCGCGCAGCTCTTGCAAGAAGGAGCTGCCCGAAACTGGTTTAAAAGTTCGGACGGAGGAAGACAGGACGCGCGCCGCGCTGTACGTGACAGCTGCCCCATGGCGCCGCATGATCGGCAATGTGGACGGTTGGAGTGAGTTCTGCAAGGCAGCAGAGGACTGGATGGCAGAGGAGCGTTCGCAACGACTCCAAGCGATTCTGCAAGCGCACCCGCTGGCTTGGCATCGCCGCAGGGCGCCAGCGTCGGGGTTGGTCCAGGCGCCCCCCCCGCTTGGCGCTCCGTCTTCGGGCCCCGTCGCAGAGGGGAACGTTGCAGCGGGCGCCGACGACGTGGGCGGCGGACTGGCTGCGGCAGCGGGCGCAAGTGCGGAGGTCCCCGCGGGGCGGCCACTGTGGGGCGACCGGTACCTCGAACGCCAAGGCCCAGCCCCTGCGCGCGGTCGCCACGCCCTGAATAACGTCCTGGGCGGTCCACAGTTTAGCGACGAGGACCTCGACGTTGCGTGCAGTCTGGTTCTTGCGGAAACAGATGATCCTCGGACCGTTCACGTGAGCAGAGGGGGCTGGTACTCCCACTCCGTGCTCGCAGCGGCCTTCGACACAGTCGTGCCCCCCTCCTGGCGGATGATGTTTTCGCCTCTACTGCCGACGTCGTGGCATGATTTCACTGCCTGCGATGACGTGCTTGGGGCGCTTGTCAACTACAACGGTGTCCACTGGACGGCCATCGTGAAACACAACACTCACGTGTGGCACGTGGACAATATTCGTGAGCCTGCCGCCATGGACCGCCTTGTATTTCAGAGGCTGCTTCGCATGCATATGATGGCTTTCCCCGTAGTGGCAAACGACTGCCACGAGAAGGAGGGTTCGCGCTGATGGCGCTTTTTGATGAGGAGCGGGGAGAAAGGAGGAAGAGGAGGCGGGGAGGAGGGGAGGAGGAGTAGGAGGAGGAGGGCGAGAAGGAGGAGGATGAGGAGGAGGTGGGTGAGGACGAGGGGGGGGGGAGAAGGAGGGGAAGGAGGAGTAGGGGAGGAGGAGGAAGAGGAGGAGGAGGGGGAGGAGGAGGGGGAAGAGGAGGAGGAGGATGAGGGGGAAGAGGAGGAGGAGGAGAAGGAGGAGGAGGAGGAGGAGGAGGAGGAGGAGGAGGAGAGGGGGGAGAGAAGGAGGAGGAGGAGGACGAGGATGACGATGATGAAGGGGAGGAGGAGGGAGGGGGAGGAGGAGGAGGAGGAGGAGGAGGAGGAGGAGGAGGTGGATGAGGACGAGGGGGGGGGGGGAAGGGGAGGAGCAGGAGGAGGGGGAGGGGGAGGAGGGGGGGGGGGGAGGAGGAGGAGGAGGAGGAGGAGGAGGAGGAGGAGGAGGAGGAGGAGGAGGAGCAACAACAGCAGCAACAACAGCAGCAGCAGCAGACGCGAGGCGACGGCTCCTAGACAACCCACAGCCCGACGGCGTGTCCAAAGCAGTTCAAGACAGCCAGCAAGGCGACATTCAGTGAGAGCATTCTCCGCCGCGGGAGCTCGTCCCCCCTCGGCGAGCAGGACAAGTACTTCGGTTCTCACGGTTGCGGTCTGTTGCGCGGCTTGGTGCGGCGGCCAGCAGCCGCGCGCATAGTTTGTCAAGTATTTTTTGTTTTTCCCCCCGGATGTGTTTCATGTCCCCATGAGGCGTGGAAAAAGGAAGGACTAGGCAGCCTTAAGACCACAGTTTCGATGTGCACGACTGCGGTCTGTTGCGCGGCTTGGTGCGGCGGCCGGCAGCTTTTCCCAGTGCCGCCGATCCGAAGCGCTCGTGCTGTTATCGGGAATGGACGGTGACGACGACAACGGACGACGCATGTCGCTCCTCAGCCTCATCCATCACCTTCCCTATCCGCCCTTCTCTTCCGCCTGCTCACTCACCTTCGCCTTATAAATTGCGTCATCGGCTGAGGGCCGCGACTGCAGTTTCCCGCCTGCATTGAGACGCCTCCATTTTGATTGCACGTGTTGCTAGCTTGCCCTGGCAGTGCTGATGATGATGTTGATGATGATGGCGATGATGACCACACTAATCATGATGATGATTGTGATCATGATGATGATGAGGATGGTGATGATGATGATGATGATGGTGATGGTGATGGTGGTGATGATGCTGATTGTGATGACGATGGTGACGGTGAGTGTCACAGTGACGGTGATCGTGATGCTGCTGATGATGACGGTCGTGATGGTGATACTGTTCTTGATGATGATGATGCTGCTGCTGATGATGATGATGATGATGATCACCATGATGATTATGATGCTTATGATGATTCGGATGATGATGCAGATTATGTTGATTAATGATCATGATGAGGACCATGATGATGATGATGATGATGATGATGATGATGATGATGATGATGATGATGATGATGATGGTGGTGATGACCTCCTCCTCTTCCGCCTCCTCCTCCTCCGCCTCCTCCCCCGCCTCCTCCTCCTCCACCTCCTCCTCCTCCTCCTCCCCCTCCTCCACCTCCTCCTCCTCCTCCCCCTCCTCCTCCTCCTCTCCCTCCTCCTCTCCCTGCTCTTCCGCCCTCACCCTCCTCGTCCCGTCCTCGTCCCCTCCTCCCCCCCTCCTCCTCTCGCAGCGTCTTCCTTCTCCTCGTTCGCCAGACCGTTTCGGTCGTGGGATTGCTGATTGCTGTTGTTGGGGGGGGGGGATCGACCTGCGGCACCGGGGCTTTGAGCCCGGCCTTCACAAGGGGGGGCCGGGAGCCGCTGGCAGATGGTGCTGAGGCTCTGGTACCGGCCTTTTCTTTATTGTTGTTGCTGCTGTTGCTGTTGTTGTTGAACTCTCATCTCTGAAGAGTAATTATTGTTGATCCCCCCCGTCCTGTGCACATTGTTTTTTCTATTGAAGTGCCCTTCCCGGGGCTCGCACCCTGGTTTTTATAAGGGTAAGTTTTGAGGGTCAAATTGTGCGGTTGGCCCCCGCTTCACAACAACAACGGTTCCCGCCTGATACTTCCTCACAATTTATTGTAGAATCGCGCTCTCGCTTGGGACTTCCTCGCACCTTACGACCGAATCGCGGTTCCCGCTTGATATTTCTTCACAATTTATTCAAATGCCGCTCCTCGACACACAGGAATCGCGCTCCCGCTACATCTTGCCTGGCGGTTCAAGCAGAATTCACGCTTCAACGACCCGCCCGCTCGACCCGCCCGCGCGACCCTGCCTCTCGGTGGTCATTGGGGCCCTTCCGAGGCCCCCCAGAAGTCATAGGAGGTTTTCGGGTGCCTTCAAATCCCCTCGCGCTTTGTTTCCGCACCAGTCTCCGCTCGTATCCACCTGCCCCACCTTTCCAACGTACTTTCCCAGTCTTCTCTACTCTTTCCCTTGATTTTCGTTTTCATGTCGTTCTGCATCGTGCTATTCTTCAGTTCTTCGCATTCCGCCCATTCCTCCTCAGGCCACCCCATTCCACCCCAACAATCTCCACCCCTTCCCGCTCGCATTCCGCACTTCCCCCAAATTATTCCCAGTCCCTCCTCCAGATTCCTCCGTGCGCCCCCCGCTCCTCCGCACTCCTCCCGGCTCCTCTTCTCCACTCCTTGCCGCCCCTCCTCCTGAGACCCTATTCTTGTCCACTCCATCCAAATCCACTCCACATCCCCGCGCTCCTCTCGACACGGTTGCAGTTCTCACTGTCCTTCCGCCCCACTCCCAACATCACACTTCTTGTCAGAGTTCACGAAATTTGTTTCTGACGCCAGTTCGCAGCTGTACGTCCCCCCGCGGGGGGTATCCACAATATGTTATGTCAAGCGGGTGGTGCGTGGCGCTGTTTATGGCGCGGCCCATGGCGAAACTGATTGTTAATCTGTGTTGGAGTGGTTGGCGCAAGCCATGGCGCAAGCTGAATCGCCACTCTCACCAAAAATCATCGTCCCCCCTCATTTTTGCCATCCCTTCCCTTCCTCCGATCCCTTCGTCCTCATTCTCCCCCGTTATATGTCACCCTTCGTTTTCAAGGGCTTCACCAAGCACACGTGGCAGGGAATGAATCTACCCCCCGAGAGGGTTTACGATCGAAGACGAAGAGGGCGGGTATCCAGGGTTTGGAATATGCATATTGAATGACACGCGAGCAGATAAGAGCCAACAGTCTTAACATGATTATTGTTGTTGTTGCTGTCGTTGTCGTTGTCGTTGTCGTTGTCGTTGTCGTTGTCGTTGTCGTTGTTGTTGTTGTTGTTGTTGTTGTTGTTGTTGTTGTTGGTGGTGGTGGTGGTGTTGTTGTTGTTGTTGTTGTTGTTGTTGTTGTTGTTGTTGTTGTTGTTGTTGTTGTTGTTGTTGTTGTTGTTGTTGTTGTTGTTGTTGTTGTTGTTGTTGTTGTTGTTGTTGTTGTTGTTGTTGCTGCTGCTGCTGTTGTTGTTGTTGTTGTTGTTGTTGTTGTTGTGTCGTCGTCCCACTCGCGACCCGCCCGCGAACTACCCCGCAACCCACCCCGCGACCCACCCCGCGACCCTCCCCGCCACCCACCCCGCCACCCACCCACGACCCACCCCGCGACCCTCCCCGCCACCCACCCCGCCACCCACCCACGACCCACCCGCGATCCACCCGCGACCCACATTGCGACCCACCCGCGACCCCACCCGCGACCCATTTGCGACCCACCCGCGACCCACCCGCGACCCATTTGCGACCCAACCGCGACCCACCTTGCAACCCATGCGCGACCCATTTGCGACCCAGCCGCGCCGCGACCCAACAGCGACCCACCCGCGACCCAACCCGCGACCCAACCCGCGACTCACTCGCGACTTATTCACATTGGTTTAACGAAAAATTCGGCGCTGCGGCGGGCTCGTTGTATAATTGTGGCGGGCTTCTCCAGGTCTCGCAGACTGCCGACGTCCCCGCCGCCCCCTTCACTCTTATCCGCATCTGCCGGGTGCCATGGTAATTGTATATATAGGTACATGTATATATATGTGTATATATATACATATATATATATATATTTATTTATTTATTTATACATACATACATACATACATACATACATACATGCATACATACATACATACATACACATCTATTCGCATATACATGTATAGATACACATACACACATACACACATATTTACACACATATATATATATATATATATTTATATATATATATATTGTCCTCTTCCTATAACTTTATAAGCCCGGGCGGGGGAAAAATCCGCCCCCCCCCCCCCCGCAAAACCGGACTCCCGGGATCTGGGGCTTTGGGACCCTTCGGACGGGCCTCGAGGCGGCCCCCCGGGCCTCGCAGGGCGTTTTGCCAAGCCTTCGCAGCACACCTAGGGCGATCAGGGGGGTCATCGGAGACGTCCCGGAGAATCCTGAGACAGCACAGAAGCGCTCCAAGAAGCCGTCATACCTGGAAATATCGCTCCAAAACGCACCAAGAGGCCTCCAAGAGCACCCCCAAGAAGGCCCCAAGAGGGACAAATCATTGATTTAATGCAGGATTTTGGTGAATTTGGGGCTCTCCTCTTTTCGGCTTCCCGACGCTCCAAGACAGCGGTCTTCTGGGCGTCCGAAGCCGCCTGGGAGGCTCCAAGATCGCCCCACAGCCATCCGAAAGGGCTTCCAGGCAGTCCAAGAGAGCCCCAAACCGGCACACCAGGGGTCCAAAATGGCCCTAAGAGAGCCCCATGGCGGCCCAAGATGGTCCCAAGACACCCTCCGAAGCATTCCAAATCGTGACCGGGGCGTTCAGGGAGACCGCGGTTAGAGGCAGGTTGGCCTTAGGAAGTCCCAGAGGCCCCCAGAACACGCCTGGGAGGCCTCCAGAAGGCTTTCAGAAAGCTTGAGAACTTTGGTGAGGCTCCCAGAGGCTCTCCAAGGAGGAGCCTCCGCAAAAAGAGCTGAGGAAGATGGGGAGAATGCTCAGGGTATGGCGAGAATGAGGAAAAATAAACATGGATGAAGGATAACGAACAACATTATTATAACGGCGATGCCAGAAAAGGCAGCAAGGAGTTATCGTTAAAGTGTCCGCTTGACCTTCCTGCCGTTTCCGCCTGCATGGCAATCTTCAAGGACCAAGGTGCATGGCGCGAAGCGCCACTGCAGTTTTGTGTATATATATATATATATATATATATATATATGTATGTATGTATATATATACATACATACATACATACATACATACATACATACATATATACATACATACATACATACATACATACATACATACATACATACATACATACATACATACATATCGGAGTGAGGGGGGGCGAGTTGTCACATATACACATAGATATAATGAAAAGTATGCATATGCATACAGAAAGCCTCTTGGAGGCGGTTGTTGGGCCTCTCGCGGGCATCTTCAGGGCCTCTTTAGGCTTGATTTGGTGGATTTTGTGGGCCCTTCTGGAGCTTCCGGGGGGGCTTCTCGGGGGCATGCTGGCGGTCTCGGAGGTCGTCTTGGGGCGGTTGCCTTCGCGGAAGACTGCGGGACTTCTCGGACCCCCCCGCGCGTTCTGAGAATTCGTGGGAGGCTAAGAAAAGTTCTCGGAAGGCCAGGGGACTTCCGAACCTTCTGAGAAGGCCTTCCCCGCCTCACTTCCCCACCCGCTCGCCGCCGAGCCGTGGCCCCAGAGGTTCCGACCGCTCCCTCGGGGCCCAGTTGTTCGCCCTGGGGTCCACGTCTGATGGCCCGCAAGCTTGGAAACGGCCCCCAGAGGACGAAATCCAGGAAAAAACGTCCGTTGACAAAAGACATCTCGAGAGCGGGCGAGGGCCAACAAGAGACGAATGAGCGAGGAGGACGAGAAGGAGGAGGAGGAGGAGGATAAGAAGAAGGAGGAGGAGGAGGAGGTGGAGGAGAAGGAGGAGGAGGAGGAGAGGAGGAGCATGAGGAGGAGTATGAGGAGGAGCGGGCGAGGGCCAACAAGGGACGACGAACGCACGGCCGCGGCGCACGGCTGGCCGGGACTCCCCCGCGACCCTCGCAGGACGTGGCCCTGCCCGGCGTGGGCCCCGAGCCGCTCGCGATGCCCGAGGGCATGGAGGACCGCGCTGGGCGCTGGGCCTCGCTCGGACATCGCAGGACGTCACAGCGGCGAAGCGTCCTGGCGTGCCTGAAGGCCCACCAAACAATGTTCTAAGAACCGTTTGTGGTCTCCACGAAATGTTATCGGAACACTTCTGGCTGGGACTGTCGTGCTTTAACACGTCGGGGTTAACTATGTTCTAAGAACAATGATATCATAACGTTTTTGGGTTCTAAGAACATTTCGTGGCATAGGAATGCCGGGACGGTCGGTCCGTGCTCAAAGGAAGAGGAGGAGGTGGAGGCTGAGGAGGAGGAGGAGGAGGCGATTGATGGGCATGCCATTCCTGCTGGCGTGCCTCCCTCCAGCTGGCGTGCACGTAACCTCCAGGATCTCCGCGCGGATTTCTCGGATCGGCGCCGCCGGGGCTCGGGCCGACCCTGGCGTGAAAAGGTGGGTCCAGCGCCGATCCGAGAAATCCGCGCGGACCTCCGCCATGCGCACTTCCTCATGCGATGTGCGCCGTTGTTGTGGCGACGGTGGCTCCCGATTAAGAGCCGCGCGCAATGCTGCCCTCGCAGACTGAAGCACCGGCGCGAAAACACAACGCAACACTGCATAATTGATGAACAATTGTATATCCAATTCGGGGGCCATTCGGGCGCAGCTCGGGGCACCCTAACTTACTTGGGCCCGTTCGCCCACGAATGTTTAGGTGCTCGTGTTCCTCGAGAGGTGGTGGTGTTGGTGGTGGTACTCGGCTCTTGGCCCGTCTGCTTTGCTGATTGCCGCTCTGTGGCCGCCGTGCGCTACATACGTGGGGCCAGGAAGCAATCCCGAGCGAGTATGTATTCGCCCCCCCCCCCCCCCCCCCCCTCCCCGCGACGGGCTGTCTAATCTGGGGAGTTCCATGAGAGGCGGAGGAGGAGGAGGAGGAGGAGGAGGAGGAGGAGGAGGAGGAGGGGGGCCAGAAGAGGAGGAGGGGGGCCACAAGAGGGGGGCCAGAAAACAACCCCAAGCGAGTATGTTTCCGCCCCCCCCCTCCTCCCCGCGACGGGCTGTTTAATCTGGGGGGTTCCATGAGGAGGAGGAGGAGGAGGAGGAGGAGGAGGAGGAGGAGGAGGAGGAGGAGGAGGCGGAGGAGGAGGAGGGGGGCCAGAAGAGGAGGAAAGCATATCGAGATTGTTGCCCTTGCCGCCTCGTCGCCGCGGCTGGGTTGGCCTCGAGATTCGGGCCAGAGTGCGCCCCATCTGGAGAGGTCCGGGGAGTGGCGGCATTGGTTGATGTTGACTTCCCAGGGGCAGGAGCGGCCCGAGGGGCAGGAGGGGCAGGAACCCAGAAGTTCGACGCTCCGAAGAAAATTGTTGGGCGGCCAGTTTTTGGCCGTCTTCGGCCTCGGGACCCTCACGCCGGGCCCAGGGACCGTCAAAAAACGACTCAGGACGAAAAGCCGGCCCTGGGGAAGTGGTCCAGACCTTCCTGGGGCCCACGCATCGAAAAAACTGGAGCGGCCGGATGTCTGGGAAAAGCATTGACCAAATCTTCCAGGGCCCATTGCGTTTGTTTGTTTTGATCGTTGTTGATTCAGTGCCTCGGCTGCGGCATTCGTGCTTCGATGGCTTCGGGAGGAGAGAGAGAGAGAGAGAGAGATAGCCCGAGGCAGAGAGCGACTTGTCGCGCCGACCTGCGCGCGGCCGCGGCGTGAGGGGCGGATTGGGGGGAGAGGAGGAGAACAACAGGACGATGAGCAGCAGTGATAAGGAGTACCGACCGATTTAGCAACTGGAAGCGATTAGAGGGTAAGCCATTTGAGGAGGAGGAGGAGGAGGAGGAGGGAACGATGCTGCCCCCGTCGCACAGTATACCCTTTTTGAGTTCCCCAGCCGTTGCGAGAGCAACTGGGGCGCCTGCTCTTCTCTTCCTTCTTCTGTTTCTTCTTCTTCTTCTTCTCACATTGCCTCTGATCGGCCCAGAGGGCACGGGGCCTGCCGCGACTCCCCCTTCCTGGCCCCCGTGACCGTTAAACGCCGGCTCGGGCTAAAGCGCGGGTCTCGAGAGAGCCCCTGGGTCCACGGTCGAGCAGTGGGGAGGCGTCCTGGATTGCCTATAGTCAGGAGGGAAAAACATTCAGACACAAGTAATCGTCGATTCCCCAGAAAATACAGGAAAATATGGGAAGTGGGGAGGAAGACAAAAAAACTCAGAAAATATGGGAAAATATTGGGAGTCCTGTTATTTATGTCTATTTGTTTGTGTGTCCCAGGGCCCCTTCATATAGCCCTACCAAAGAACCTTTTGTGGTCTGCAGGAAATGTTCTTAGAACGTTGCTGGCTGAGGCTGTCATGTTTTCAGACATCGGGCTTGTGTTCTAAGAGCACTGTTTTTGTTTGTGGAACATGTTTGAGTTCTGGGAACATGTCGGGGTAGGCTTGTAGGAATGCTGGGACAGTCGGCCCCTGCTCAGCAGGGCCGATTTCTGCCAGGACAAGCCCAGAGATCCGACGCTCTGGAAAAATTGGAGCGGCCGGTTTTTGGACGTCTTCGGCCTCCGGGGGCCCTCGCTGGGCCTCGGGACAGTCAACAACGACTCCGGGCGAGAAGCTGGCCCTGGGGAAGTGGTCCAGACCTCCGTGGCCCACGCATCGAACAAATCAGAGCGGCCCACGCATCAAAAAAATTGGAGCGGCCGAATGTCTGGGATATCTTCTCCCGTGCCAAAGAGAATGCTTGCGTGTTTGCCGCAAGACCCGATCTCATGCGAGGGGTGTGCCGCAAGACCCGATACCGTGTGCACTCTGCTCCTTTTGCTGCTGCTCCTCCTCGTACTGCCCCTTCCTGCCTCCCCCTCATGCCTTCTTGCTCTCCTGAGTGCTCATGTTATTTCATGACTGCTACCATTATTTGTATTATTCGTTCCTCCTCCTCCTCCTCCTCACCCTCGGTATTCCCTGCTCCTCTGTCCTTCATCTTTCAGTTTCCATTACGTCACCTCCCTTTCTATCCCTACCTCCTCGCTGATCCACGCTTCCATCCCTCCACTTCCATTATCCTCCCTCCACGCTCCCTCATCATCACTCCTTCCTCTTGCTACCCCTTCTCCCTTCTCTTCTCCCCTCTCTTCTTCCTTCCTTCCTCTGATTTCTTCCTTCCCTTTTGCTCTTCCAGTGTCCGCCCTCCCTTCTCCCCCTCCTCCCCCTTTACAACGTGTCTCCTGCCCCATTCCTCGACCCTCTCCCCCCTCCCATTCCGCCCCTCTCCGCCCTCTCCCCCCTCCTCCGTTATCCTATATGAATACTATTCTCCCTTCTCCCCTGACTCTGCCAGGGAGATATTCTGCCCTCTCCGCGTGTGGTTGGTCACACCGGGTTTCAAAAGTGCATATGGCATTCGAAATTCCAGCCGTTTTTTCATGAGTGTTCCCGCTGCAGTGGCCTCAGTTCAGGATCGGCGTTTTGCTCCCATCATTCAGAATGGCACTGTCGCCGCAGGGCAGACCTGTTTTCTCGATCTGAGTCCTTCCGCATCGTTGTCATCACCCTCCTTTCCCCTCCTCCGCCGTCCCTTGGTCCTCCTGTTCCTCCTGTTCTTGTGCTTCAGCTCCTGCTGCTGCTATTCGTCCTCGACCTGTTCCTTCCTCCTCCTCCTCCTCTTCCCGACGCCGTGGGGCCCCCGTCTGAGGGCGACACAATCCACACAGGAAGTCCTCACTAGAGCGGCACCAAAGCCGCTGGCAGCTGAACAGCACTGCCTGGCAGGTAGCTTCGGCTCACCCTTCGGACAGCCTTCTTGCCACGCGTGCCAGGCTTCAACCATGGGTCGAGAAAGCCTTTCGACTGACGCGCACTGTGCGCGCCGCGCGACACACACGCAATACAGTCACCCCGCATAATAAGGATGGGCAGCCTTCCCAAGGGTACCCTTGCATTTTTGCCCCCTCGGTCCATCCTTCGCCACGTTCGTTGGCCGCGCCCCGCTCGAAGAGCTTCGAATTGGGCGTCCAAGGCTATTGCATCCTTATCGCGCATCCTGTTTGCACTGGTTGAGTGTAACCGGGTGGCCCACATCCTGCAGGGCCTCCACCCGAAAAGTCACCAGACTGTGGCCTTCAAGCCTTGTGCTCTGTGCCGCTCGTTGGCCTCGCGCGCGCGCACCGACACCGATCCGGGACAGACCGACCGTGCGGGGGCCACAGCACGGCACCGAGCACACCGTGGCTTGGAGGCGGGCCCTTTCAAACCATGTGCCAAACGCTCATGCACAACATCGAGCTGGGGAGTCCTCGGGAGCGCACGTCTGCGACGCGCAGCACGCGTGGTACCGCGCGCATTCGCATGTGCTCCCACCTCCCCCTGCCTGAAACCAACCTGCCCTACAAACTACTCGGCTTGCTGCATCCTGCGCCTGTCCTTGGCAGGCATACGCGCACGCTGCCAAGTATGCTTGGCCCAGAGGTCGGCTCGAACATTTCCAAATCTGTCACGTCTGCTGATCTTTCTAGCACTAGCATCCGCCATCGTGCAGTGACATCTTCACCCTGCGCATCGGGAGCCCAGCCGCACAGAGGCCCCCGAGCTCGCCCGACACGTGCCAGAGGACCCGCCACCTACACGCCCAGGCCGACAAGCTGGCCGTGGTGGCATCGGGACCCCTTGTCAGTCATTCCGTGGAAAGCAAAATCCGAATCAGTGATGACCACAATCGGGGGCACCGACATCTGAAGCAGGAAACATGAGGGCCTTCAACTCGGCACCATCAATATCGCATCCCTCACGCGAACACGTGCAACAATTGTATCGTGCACCCCTAGAGGCTGGAAGCGACGTGGTGACAACCCGCGCGGTACAAGTCATGCTCTCTCATTGGGACTCAACGGCGGACCCATCAAGGGAAGCCGCACGCGCAACCAGGATTCCAGCCCCTCATTTTTGCGCCAGGTGATGGGCTCCTGGCCGGGGGGGCAACAAGTGCTTCTAGGCAGCGGCCACAATGCGTTTTCCGGGAGCACCTGGACCTGCGGACGATCTTGGGCCTGGACAGGAGCATCGAAAGCGGCTGGTACCGAGGGTTTGGGATATGTTGAATGGCACGCGAGCGGGTAAGAGCGAACAGTCTTACAATGATTGGTGTTGTTGTTGTTGGTGGTGTTGTTGTTAGGTCTCCACTGATGGAGAATCACTAGTGTTGATCCCCCCTCCAGTAAGGATTTGTTCAAGCGAAGTGCCCCCCCGCGGGGCTCGCACCCTTGAAAAACAAAATATCCGGGGAAGGACCCAACCATATGGAGTTGTGAGTAACGCGTCGTGGGTGCCGCTTTCGGTGGAACTCCCTATGGGGCCACGAAGCGCGTGAGGGACGTGCCGTAATGGGTGGGGGAAACGCATGCGGGCGGTGCCACTGGGGCCTTCGGTGGGGCTCCCTATGGGGCGACGGAACGCTGTCCTGGGTGTGGCTGACGCATGCGGGCTGTGCCCCTCGCTGGAGCTCCCGACGAGGCCACGCAACGCTGTATTGGTTGGGGGAAACGCATGCGGGCGGTGCCGCTGGGGTCTTTCTGTGGAGCTCCCTATGGGGCCACGAAACGCTGCACTGGGTTGCCGCCGACGCATGGCGGTGCCACTGGGACCTTCGGTGGAGCTCCTTATGGGGCCACGGGAGGGGGGGACGCATGCGGGCGTTGCCACTGGGGCCTTCGGTGGCCACTGGAACCACCAACGGGGCCACGAAACGCTGTACCTGGTGGGGGGGACGCATGCGGGCGGTGCCACTGGGGCTTGGTGGAGCTCCCAATCAATGAGGTCGCAAAATGCAGTACTGGGTGGCGGACGACGCATGCGGGCGGGGCCACTCGGGTCTTTCTGTGGAGCTCCCTATGGGGCCACGAAGCGCTGTAGTGGGTGTGGCGGAAGCATGTGGCCACCCCCCACTGGGTGCCTTTGGTGGAGCTCCCTATGGGGCCACGGAACGCTGTACTGGGTGTGGCGGGCGCATGTGCCCCCCCCCACACACACACACTGGGGCCGCAGGTGGGGCTCCCTATGGGGCCACGAAGCGCTGTAGTGGGTGTGGCGGGCGCACGTGGCCACCCCCACTGGGGCCTTGGGTGGAGCTCCCTATGGGGCCACGAAGCGGTGTACTGGGTGCGGCGGACGCATGTGGCCACCCCCACTGGGGCCGCAGGTGGGGCTCTCTATGGTGCCACGAAGCGCTGTACTGGGTGTGGCGGACGCATGTGGCCACCCTCACTGGGGCCTTGGGTGAAGCTCCCTATGGGGCCACGAAGCGCTGTACTGGGTGTGGCGGGCGCACGTGGACACCCCCACTGTGGCCGCAGGTGGGGCTCCCTATGGGGCCACGAAGCGCTGTAGTGGGTGTGGCGGACGCACGTGGCCACCCCCACTGGGGCTTTACGTGGGACTCCCTATGGGGCCACGAAGCGCTGTTGTATTGGGTGTGGCGGACGCATGTGGCCACCCCCACTGGGGCCTTGGGTGGAGCTCTTTATGGGGCCACGAAACGCTGTAGTGGGTGTGGCGGACGCATGTGGCCACCTTCACTGGGGCCTTGGGTGAAGCTCCCTATGGGGCCACGAAGCGCTGTAGTGGGTGTGGCGGGCGCTCGTGGACACCCCCACTGGGGCCGCAGGTGCGTCTCCCCATGTGGCCACTAAACTCCGTATTGGGTGTGGCAGACGCACGTGGCCACCCCCACAGTGGCTTTACGTGGATCTCCCTATGGGGCCACGAAGCGCTGTACTGGGTGTGGCGCACGCATGTTGCCACCCGCACTGGGGCCTTGGGTGGAGCTCCCTATGGGGCCACGAAGCGCTGTACTGGGTGGGTGAAACGCATGGAGGAGGCGGGAGGGAGAGGAGGAAGGAGGGGGAGGAGAGGAGAGGAGAGAGGGACGCGGAGACCGTCTCTTCAAAACGAGGACCCAACACTACAGGATGGTTGGGAAAAAGGAAAACGTGGTGTCACCAAGTTGTGCTGTTGGGCCCCGAGCTGCAACAACAACGGCTCCTGCCTGATGCGTCCTCACAATGGATTCCAAACTCGCGCTCTCGCGCGGGACTTCTGCACACATTATGCAGGCGTCGCGCTCTCGCGTGGAACTTCCTCGCAATTTATTCAGACGCCGCGCCCTCGACTCTCAGGAATCGCGTTCTTGCTTTGGCCTTGTTCACGCTTTACTTGGGAATCGCGCGAGATTTTCCTGCGATTCATACAATATGTATTCACGTTTCAGCAACCCGCCTTCCCGACCTGGCCGCTTGGGCCCGCCGAGGGTCTCGTCTGGTTCTGCCACGTGCTTTCTGCTCCTAGCCCCTCTCCTGCTAATCCCGTGCTCCATCCTTTTCCCTCCTCCTTCATCCGTCCTCTTCCCCTGTTTCAAGGGCTGCACCAATTACACGCGGCAAGTAAAGAAGGTATATCCCCAGGGGGGTACGATCGAAGACAAAGAGGCCGGGTACCGAGGGTTCTGGATATACTGATTGAATGGCACGCGAGCAGATAAGAGCGAACAGTCTTAGAACGATTGTTGTTGTTGCTGTTGACTATTAATTTTAGAGGATGGTTCTTGCTGATCTCCGGAAACGGTTTCGTGCGCTCTCGCCTCGACGCCGGCTACATTTTCTTTGAAAACGAGGCTCCTGCTCGAGCGCCGGCTTGATAGTAAATGTGCGTTGTTGCAGACCCGGCTACGACGACAATGGTTCCCGCTCGATATTTCTTCACAATTTACCCCGAGGCACCCTGACCAGAGAGGAGCCCGAACTCAGGAACGGCGCTCTCGCTTGAGACTTCCTCGCAAGTCAATGAAGTTGGCGGAGGCCCAACCACGACGACAAGTGCTCCCGTTCTCTATTTTTTGACAGTTCGATACTTTCTGACAGTCCTCGAACTCAGGAATGGCGCTCTCGCTTGAGATTCCCTTGCAATTCAGTCAAGTTGGCGTTTGCCCAGCCACGACGACAAAGGCTCCCGCTGGATAGATCTTTTCTCACGATTTACTCCGAGAGCCCCTGGCCAGGGAGGCCCCCGAATTCACTAACGGCGCTCTCGCTCGAGACATTATTGTAATTCAGGCAAGTTGGTGGGGGCCCAGACACGGCGACAAGGGTTGCCGCTTGATATGTTTCAAGATGTAGTCCGAGAGCCCCTGGCCAGAGAGGCCTTCAAACTCAGGAACGGCGCTCTCGTTCGAGACTTTCTCGTAATTCAGTCCTCGACGACAAGGGCTCCCGTTCGACACTTCCTCAAGCTGTGCTTCGAGACCCCCTGGCCAGAAGCTGCAATTCAGTAGCGGCGCTGGAGGCGCACCTGCGACGACAGGGGCTCCCGCTCGACACGCCTTTTCGCAATTTATTCTTAGACGCCTTGGCCAGAGAGGCCCCCCGAACCACAGAGGCCCCAGCACGCTGCCCACTGAGGCCCTCGGACACAGCCCACAGTGGCCCCCGCGCGCCCACAGGGGCTCCAGCACGCTGCCCACGGAGGTCCTCGGACACAGCCCACGGAGGCCCAGAGTGAGCCCACAGAGGCCGTAGCACATTGCCCGCAGGCCGTCCGGCACAGCCCACGGAGGCCCCAATCGCGCCCACAGAGGCCCCAGCGCGCTGCCCGCTGAGGCCACCCGACGAAGCCCGCAGAGGCCCCAAGCGCGCCCACAGAGGCCCCAGCACGTTGCCCGCCGAGGCCCCCCGACACAGCCCACAGAGGCCCCAAGCGCGCCCACAGAGGCCCCAGCCCACATATGCCCCAAGCGTGCCCACGGAGGCCCCCGCGCGCTGCCCGTCTGGTTCTGCCACGTGGTTTCTGTTCCTAGCCCCTCTCCTGCTACTCCCTCTCCTGCTCCGTCCTCCTCGCTCCCCCTTGCCCCTTCCATCCGTCCTGTGTTCCCCTGCCTTAGGGGCTGCGTGTGATACACGTTGCAGATACGAAAGATATGCCCCCAAGGGGGTGCGATCGAAGACGAAAAGGGCGGGTATTGTGGGTTTGGGATTAGCGTGTTGCATGGCACGCGAGCACATCGGAGCGAACAGTAAAAAATACGTGTGCTGTTGCTGTTGATGGTGTTGTCGCTGATGTTAGTGTTGTTGTTGTTGTTGTTGCTGCTGGTGTTGTTGTTGCTGTTGTTGTTGGTGTTGTTATTGAAGCGTCACTTAGGAATAACAGATATGGTTGATCCCCCCTCTGGTGACAAATTGATTTTTTCGACTGAAGTGCCCCCCCCCGCGGGGCTCGCACCTTGTTTTATATATATATATATATATATGTATTGAATAAACATGTAAAACGTGGTGTCACCAAACTGTGTTGTCGGGCCCCGGACTGCAACAACGGCTCCTGCCTAATACGTCCTCACAAGTTTTTCAGGAATCTCGCTTTCGCGTGGCAGTTCCGCGCAAATTATTCAGACGCCGCACCCTCGACACTCAGGAATCACGCTCTCGCCTCACTGTTTACTTGGGAATCGCGTTATCGCTCGAGTATTTCTCGCGATTCACGCAGGACGCACGCTTCAGCAACCCGTCTGCTCGACCTGGCCGCCTGGGCCCGCTTTCCCGAACCGCCTGTTAAGGTCTACCCGCCTGATCTACCCGTCTTGTCCTGCCACGTGCTTTCTGCTCCTAGCCCCCCTCCTGCTACTCTCTCGTGCTCCATCCTCCTCCCTCCCTCTTGTCCCTTCCTTCCATCCATCCCCTTTTCCCTGCCTCAGGGGCAGCACGAAACTCGCTCTCGCCTTGGCCTTTCTCACGGTTTACTTAGGAATCGCGCTATCGTTCGAGACTTTTTCGCGATTCATGCAGCACTCACGCTTCAGCAACACGCCTTGTCGACCTGGCCGCCTGGGCCCGCCTTCCCGACCCGCCCGTTAGGGTCTACCCGCCCGCTGGGCCCGTCTGGTTCTGCCACGTGTTTTCTGCTCCTAGCCCCCTCCTGCTACTCCCGTGCTCCATTCTTCTCCCTCCCCTTTCCATCCATCCTCTCTCCCCCTGCCTTAGGGGCTGCACGAAATACACGTTGCAGGTCAGAAAGATTGACCCCCAGGGGGGTACGATCGAAGACGAAGAGGGCGGGTACCGATATACGTGTTGAATGACACGCGAGCGGGTCAGAGCGAATAGTTGTGAAGTGATCGTCGTCGAATTTTCATCTCTCAAGAATAAGGATTGTTGACCCCCCTCGCGCGGCAACCAATGTATGTTCATTTATAGTGTTTCTCCCGGGGCTCGCACCCTGTTTTTTACAAACGAAACACTGAGGATGCGGATTGCGAGTACAAGAGGGCCATGCTGAGGATCAGGAAGAGAGCTGTTAATGATGCTAATCATGATGATGGTGTGATGGTGATGATGGCGATGACGATGCTGATGGTCATGATAATGGCGTTGATGATAAAACCACTTGTAATGCTGATGTAGGGATTGTGATGCTGCTGCTGCTGATTGTGATGATGCTGATGATGATTATGATGATGGTGATGATGATGATGATGCTGCTGTTAATTGTGATGATGATGTGGAGGAGGAGGAGGAGGAAGGGTTGACGAGGAGGAGGATCGGGGGAGGACGGGGAGGAGGAGGAGGAGGAGGAGGAGGAGGAGGAGGAGGAGGAGGACGACGACGACGACAACTTCCGTATTTTACCCACCCGAGGAGATCGCGGAGGCTGGCCCCGCGGACACTGGGGAGCCCATAGACCTGGCGACGAGCGGGCGCCCGCTCGAGCGCGCGGCCGACGCGCGCTCGGCGGCCGTGTCCTCCAGCAGTGTCGCGCTTGCTTTGCCTGCTGCGCGTGCGACAGGCTCGCGCCGCGTCGGCGTATGGGGGCAATCTGGTGGGACAGGTATCCTCCTCCTCCTCCTCCTCCTCGTTCCTCCTCCTCCTCCTTACCTTCCTCCTCTTTCCTTTTCCTCCTTCTCCTCCTGCTCCTCCTCCTGCCCTCCCCGTAGCCATTCTGGCTCAAGGTGCAAGGCCCCTGGCGTAGCCAAACGGATACCGGTAGTCCGCGGTTTGCTTCCAACTTTCGGTCAGTTCGCCCTGACTTGTCCTGTGCCCTAGTCCGCCCCAGGGTCCAGCATCCATCTTCCGGTCAGTTCTCCCTGGCCTGAGCTGCGCCCTGGTCCGCTCCAGGGTCCAGCATCCTTGTGAGTTCCTCTTGGAGCAGCAACACTGCCTCTGGCCAACGGATGTCGCCACCCATCGCCGACAAAGAGAGGAATATCTCCTTGGGGCCAGAGAAGCCAGAGTGGGCATGTGGAACCTGCACGAGATTGCACAATTGAGCGTGTGGGATCAAGTGTGAATGTGGCCGACAGGCGCCAGCATTTACGTGAGCCAGACTTTCACCGCACACAAGCTGGCAATGCAGAAGCTTGAAAAGAATGGTGGTGGGAGAACCCGTGGCAAGGGTAAAGGACGTGATGAGACCGTTGAAAGTACAAACGTTCCAAAAAGCAAGGGAGCAGTAAACTTTTGTCGTTGGGAATGAAGCTGGAATCCCTGGTCTAGTCGTTTTCCAAAAACACTACGAGCACCTCGGCACCATCGACCCCATCGCTTGAAAACAAGAAAGTTTCTCACATTCAAGAAGCAGCACAAGGTGCCGATCCTGAGATTGATGAAGGGTGACTAGCGAAGGTTGCTAAGCAAGCCCATGTTTTAGAGACCCCTTTCAAGTCGATGGAGAGGATTGATGAGTTCATACAGACTCGGGGAAGTACCGAGGCTAAGGTCGCAGCCCTGCGCGATCAACAGAGGTAGTTGCGTCCGCCGCCAATTGTGCATCGGCGTGCAGCGCAGGACCTCAACGCAGAAAGGTTGTCGGTGGAGCAAATGTCGAAGGACACGGTGGACAAGAAAGATCAACATCAGAAGTTGCGGGCTTCAATTCAGGAGCGCGAAGAAAGCTTGACGGCCAAATATTTGCAAGTAGCTGAACTTCAGAGAGTTTGGTCGCATGGCCAATGTGTTATCCTCGGGGAAGGTCAACGTCCCCAAACCAAGTGGACAGCCAGAGCCAGGTGCCATCAGTTTCGACTTCGACGAGATCAAGGAGAGCAGCCCAGAGGCCGAGCAGTTCCGGTCCAGTGAGTCGTGAGAGACGCTGCAGAAGCGCATTCGCGTCGTACCCAAGCGGACGACCACCGACGTTGAGATGGAGGATGCCGGAGCTGGCACTGGCGCTGATGGCGCTGCTACTGGGGATGGATGGCGTCGGCCTGGGAGGATCTGCAGGATCTACAGGCGACGATCCAACCAGAGTCGAGCGCAACAGCGAGATCATTGGGTTGTCCACCGAGGAACGTGGGAGCCTGTGAACAAAGCGCCAGAACTACAACCAAGTTGGAGGAGCCCTGCGCCAAGAAAAGGGCCCGGCATTCCTGGCGATAGTGGGCGTGGTGATCACGGACACCATTCACGTCAGTCACCAGTTTTCGCGCTGCCAGCCGCGTAGCATGGATGGACAGCCTCCCCATGGGCACCTTGCGCCCTTGCCCCTCGGGCCCGTCCTGAGCGCCTCTCGCTGGCCGGCCTCGCGCGGAAAACGCTGGCGTAGCCCTCCGGGGCCTCTGCGTCCACGCCGCGCATCCTTATTGCGCGGGTTGGCTGCGAAGCAGCTGTCTCGCCTTCGCAGCCAGAAAGTGCATGTGGCATCGGCGAGCACGCGATTGAATCTTGTAGTTGCAGCGGCGCGTCAGTCGCCATCGCCCAAGAGTTTGGGCGCGTCGATGACCAGATCGAAGCTGTCTGGAGCTGGTCTCACGTGCGCGGCTGGAGTTTTAATGGCGTTGCCCTTTTACTTGTCTGCATGGGCTGCGCTGAGTGCTGGCGCCGCAGTCCTTGCGCCCAGTGAGCGTGGCCTCAGACCGGCGCAGTTGGGCGGCATGAGGTGAGTGAGCACCGAGTCCAGCGCGCGCATGTCGACTTGCCAGGGCGGCCCTCTCTCTCCACTTCGTCAACCTCTACGTCCACCCACGCGCGGGCCCACAAGGTAATAATGCTGCGCTCGTGGCCGAGGCCGTAGCCGAGAGCTTGGTGGGCCCGTACGTAGCGGGTGGGGATTGGAATATGTTGAGTGGCGAGGTTGAAAGCTGGGCTCGCGCTTGCTGGGCTCACGCCTGCTGAATTTGCAGTTTTGCTGGGCTCGCGGTTGCGGCCAATAAAAATTAACTTGCAGAGGTGGCGCAGACAGCTCAGTCGCTGATTTTCTAGACTGCAGGATCCATGCGCGCGCGCGTGCAAGAGCGCGCAAGTCGATCTCCAGCGGGCGATTGGGCCGCATCGACCGGCACGGCCGCGCGTCGCCAGCCAAGGTTACCGCGCGCAGCATTTACTGTAGACAGCTGCCCCTGCTTTGCCAGCTAAGCCGCCCTTCGGTCTGCAGGCGCCCCTCCCAGACTGGGGGATTGCCGGGGGGCCGATGGAGAAATCTCTTGATGACCACTAATGATAAGGCCGACCCAGGGGTAGTGCATCCTTTGCTTATAGCTAGAACGTGTTCGCTCAGCTCGCTCCTCGCTGCATCGGCGCGTGCGCGGCGGCCGCGAGAAATAATTCGGCTTGCCATTGGCGCCGGTTTGCCCCGTGCTGGCTTAGCGTCGAACGCGCCGTGCCCGGCGCGAAGGAGAACAGCTCAACGGCGGAAGGTCGGCAAAGGCTCCACAACGCAGTAGATCGCTTGACGCGTCTGGCAGATGTTGATGCGATGCCATATTTGTATCAAAGATTTATGATAGCGGAATCAGCGGCTTTTCGTTGCAATGAATATCCAGGGCTACGAGTGGGCGCCCGCCTCGATAATTCTGGAAGCAAGGCGCGCACGTCGTTACGCGATGACTGCGCGAGAGAACAGGTGAACCAGTTCCTCGATGGCATTGCAGACAACGTTTCGCGATGGCAGCAAGGCCTGCAAGGGTCAGCCTGGGGGGGGGGGGGGGCAGACCAGCTTGAGCGATCGGTGTGAGACATCGAGCATGGGGGGGGCTCGGGGCCTATGCGGGGCCGCCGAGGTTCGCAGCATTGTTCTGCCTGCGCTTGTCCAGGGCTCAGTGGCCCCGGCGCCGATTTCCATGGTGTCGCGCGGCGCGAGCTGCAGACGTATCGCAAGTTCATGGCGATCCACCGCCTCCCTGCATACTGTCGGGGTTCCTGGTCGGCCCTGCCTTCCGCGCGCTGCGCCAGAGGAGTGGTGGCAAGTCATCCAGAGTTTGGAAGTCCACGGCCGGGTCGCTGGATCAGTTACATGCGAGACATTCCCTGTGTTTAGACGAGGCAGGTTTAGATATTCTGGTTTGTTTGTGGCAGTGATGCGAGGCGATTGAGCTCTTGCCCGAGCAACTCCAGCGGGCCCTCGCACCCGCGCTGCCGAAGCCAGACTCGGGGCACAGGCTCGGAGCGCAATGCGGCGGCATGCGTCGCATGTGGCGGAGGTCGCGGCGATTCGCGAAATATTTGTTACTGGGGGAGGCGGGGCGAGGGTTTTGGGGGGCTAGCCGGGGGGGCCGTTCGGTGGGGCGCGCGCGGGTGCAGGCTCCGCGAGCTGAAGCGCACGTTGCTTCGAGTAGGTGCAGGATCCTTCCCATGGCCGACTATTCGACAATTGTGAAGTTATCCCTTTGGTTCAATTCAGGAACAACTTATTGGAATTGTGCGCGCTGCATTTTTGAGGCTCTTCCAATGCGTGGAGAGCTCCTCGTGCGTTGAGGTTGCGACGGCATCGCGCTGGTGGCGGAGCGCATGGCGCACTCGAGTCGCTGGCAAGAGACTGCTTCAACGATGTGAGCATGCGCGTTTGTGTAGCTTCAGGTTTTGCTGGTTTTGTTGGTAGCCAGCCGCCTGTAGTGATCTCCGCGTCGTGCATTGACGACTCTGAGATACAAGTGCCCAGCGAAAACAGGAAGCGCGCAGCGCGCCTGGCGATTGAGGCTGGCCGTGCATATTATCGAGCGAGTAGTAGGACACACGCTGCCATCAATGGTGAGGTGGCGGCGATGGCCAATGATATCGAGCTGGCGCGTGCAACTGTTAGTGGTGTCGGGCGTGAGCCCACCTTTGCAGCACTCCCAGGCGCGTGCTTCGGTGTCGATGATGCCGCTGGCGCGAAGCGTTCTGCTGCGCGCGCCGGCGTAATACTGCGTTCCCGACTGCGGGGTGCGAGGTTGCGGCGATAAAAGATTGGCTGGTTTATGGCGCGGGCCCCCAATGAGGAAACCATGCAGGGGCCCCCTAAAGGTATTTGCGCGGGTGTTGCTCCTGCTTCGTCGCGTGGTTTGGATGTTTTGGGTTTCTTGGACGCGGGCGCCAAGGTCTCATGGGGGTCCAATGCCGCGGCCAAGGATGCGTTGCATGGAGAATGGGGCGCGCGTGCTGCTGATGGCCCTGCTCTCCAGCGGCGTCGACTGCGCTGGAGTCCCAGGCCGCCCCCGCTCGCGCCCAGATGCCGTTCAGCTCTGGGGCCAGGCCAAAGCCAGCGCTGCGAGGGATTGGAAGTCCAGTCGTCGCCCCCTGGCCCGCGCCACCTTTTGGCGTCGGGGGCGCAGTGGGTTGCCCATGGGGGATCTGTTTTAGACGTTTGCAAGACCCCCCCTTTCACCTTCTTGGCATTCTTCGCGAGGGGCTTCAGAGGGAGGCCGAGCTTCGTTGTGCAGGGCGCCTCGTGCGTGCAGGTGATTGGAGAGCCACTTTTGATTTGGCGCGGGGGTGCATGTGCACGCGCGATTCTGCGCGCGCGACAGGCGTGACACGTTGCACCATCGCCCGTGCGCGCGCGAGTTCCCAGGGGTCGCGGAGGCCCGCGATGCCATGGAGATCCCAGCAGCCGCGCTCGAGGAAGGGTCAAACAGGGGCGGCCCTGCGCGTGCGCGTGGAGTGTTTGTTTTTTAGTTCAGATGCCCCCCCTCCTTCCAGCGGCCCACGCTGTGGCGTCCTGGACGGCGCAGGGGCCGATTTGAATTTGCAGCCCGAGGAACTTTCGATTCCGGCAGGGGAAGTGGCGAAGCTCGACATGGCCGCCGACAGGGGCCGCGCGAAGCGGGCCCTCCGCTGTCTCCGAGCGCGGGCCATTGCGCTCGCGCAGCAAGGCGCCGAACCTGTCTTAGCTGTGACTGGGGGGGCGGTCCCAGGAGGGTCGCCGCAGTCGCCGGCGATGGTTGAACATGCAGCGGCGGCCCTGTGCAGACAGGTCGCACATCGCCCCGCCTCCCTGGCCCTATCTGCAAAGCAGTGATTTGCCAGATCCAGCGCCCGTCGTGGGGACAGTTGGGTGGCGCGAGCAAGTTTGCTGGTCCAGGCGCTTCGCCAAAGAACATGCGGGCGCTGAGTTGTTGAATGCCTTCCATGCGAAGGCCCATAGGGGCGCCGAGGCCATCGAGATTCTTGTCGTTGATGATCGGCGCTTTGGTTTCGTAAATCGATCGAGCGAATGCGTTCTGTCCTGTCCGGTCGGCAATCCTTCCCCTCTTCGAGAATGAGGCGCGGCGGGAGGGAGTTCCGTAGTTCTCTGCTGGAAGAAGCTGGCAGGGAAAGATTTGGCACCTATGGAGGAGATTAGAGCTCGGTATACAGTGTAGGTTACGTATGATCGCTGGTGCGTGATCGACCCGACAGGCATCCGTGTTTGGATGCAGAGGCCCACCTCTTGCTCTCCAGAAGCTGCTGCCTGATCCCTTGGGCCACCAGCTCGTCGTTGCGTCGGGCTTCGGCTCTTGCTGCTCCGCGGTCGGGCGCCGCGGGCCGTGCGCCAGCAGATTCTTTGTTTGAAATGCGGGGGCTGGTCCCAAAGGATAGCCGTGAAGCTCGCTGCGGCCAGCGACAAAAGGCGCCGCTTGTTGTTCGGCTGGCCGATGGGGGCGAGCCCCCCCCCCCCCGCCCAGCCTGATAAGTGCGTTGCCTCAGTACCTCGGGCTGTCTTGCGTGCTCCGACGGCCCCCGCGCGCGAGCAGCTCATGGCGGTTCTCTTAGCCCTCATCGAGGCCAAAGAAGAGGCAAGGTCCTCAAGGATGATGTAGTTCGGGTCGGCCCCCCATTGCTGTCGGCGCTTTCACTTCCCGACCTTCTCAAGGCGGCGTCCACCCATCCATCCATCCTCTTCCTCTTCCCCCCCCCCCCCCCCCCCCCCCCCCCCCCCTCGTAGACTCCCCCCCTCCCCCCCCCCCCTCCCCCCCCCCCTCCTCCGTAGCCATTTTGGCTCAAGATGCCAGGTTCCCTCGGGGCCAGCGCGGATGCCGCTAGTCCGCGGTTAGACTTCGAGTTTCTTCGCCTTTACTGCAGGAGTTGGGCACCTGCAAGAGCCCCATGGCACATGAGTCCGCGCCGCGGCACATCGCGCGCCGCAAAAAAAAAAGATTGAGGCCCCGCTTGCCACAGCGGGGTGGAAGGGCACGACTTGTGGATGCGGCCGCAACGAGCAGAACTGGCAGCGGTGCAAGCACTGCCATGCGGAGCGACCTTCAGGCCCAGAGCGCTCATCGACCACCTCCGCATGCGGCTGGAGCTGGCCGTCGTGGCGTTCCTCCTGGACCGAGGACAAGACATCGACCCCACCTACACGTCCTTTGCCTGTGGGTGCTCTACCAGATCCTGGGCAGCCCGCCGTCTCCATCGTCAATGCCAGCCTCGCCAGCTTGGGCAGCTCTGAGCTCGCAGCGCTGCTGGCCATTGCGGAGAAGACGGGAGACGCCAACGTGGTCAACAGAGTTCGTGCCCGTCAGACAGCGCTGGCGGCTGCCGCCGCACCTCATCCTGAGGAGGCCCTGGAGCAGCAGCTTGCACGCCCCAGGGGCGAGCAGGGCCGCCTCTTGCGCAAGCTGGACAAGGAGCTCAATAAGCACGACAAGTGGCAACGGCAAATGGAGGAGCAAGAGGAATGCATCGCCGCCCTGCGAGTGGAGCTCAACGCAAAGGACGCGCAGCATCGCGTCCTGGCGTCGAGATTGGCTGGCCGCTCCAAGCAAGCTGAGTCTCCGCCGTCGGCGGCGGGTATTCCCACGGTGCGACTGGAGGGCCCTGCTGCGGGCCAGACCGACGCGCTGCAGTTCGATCTGGGCATGCTGGACCAGCTTCCTGAGGGCGTGGACTACGCGGCCGAGGAGCGAGAGGCGGTCCAGACCAGGGCCAAGGAACTTCAGCAGAGGGTGGCGGAGATGGCTCGACAGCTATTCGCAGGAGCCATCGCAGACGTCCAGAAGGCGATTGAGGCACGCGTATCCCAGAATATCAGATTGGCTCAGAAAAAGCGGCGTGTGGGCGACGCTCCTGAAGGTGGCCCAGCTGCGGCAGCAGGCGGCGACGGCGCTGCCCTGACCGCGCAAGAAACCACCGCAACCGGAAGTTATGGATGTTTCTTTAATATGATTTTTTGTTGGTTGTTCTGTTGTCGCGGTTACTGTTGGCACGTGCTTCGATTTCACATGTGTCGCGTTCTCGTGGGGTTGCTTCATTGCCATTTGCAGAGCGTCTCCCGCAGACCTTCCCTTCGACGTGCTGGCGCGAGACCGAGTGGCGTGCCTGCGCGGCGCGGCCTGTTTAACACGACGCGCGTGCGCGCAGTTCAGAGGAGTTTACATTCGTAGCCGCCTGATTGTTGCGGCACCGCGCCATATTTGTTTGCGCGGCGCGTAACGCTCTTTTCGGATGCCATTTGCGCGTGTTTTGCATGGGCGGATCGCCTTGGCGCAGCGATGCTTCGCGCGGCGTGGTTCGGCCGCTTTTGCGCGATGATGCGCCCGTGCGCGTGTGTGTTGTCAGAGCGGCCCTGCGTGACGGCGTGTCCAGTAGCGATTACCATGCCGTTAAGTTTGTTCCTCGTGGGCACGCGGGCCCCCCGCCCCTTTTTCCCTTCTTCGCGGCACGCCAAATTGTTGGGGTGTCTATAAGTTTGTTTCGTTGGGCGCTTGCGCATGTGATTTTTTTGTGAGCATGTTTCATTTGTTGTCCACCTTTCGCGCGACCTCTTCTGGTTGCTTTCCCCCTCGTCCACTCGCATTATGTTTCGATGGTGTTTTATTGCGCACGTCTCAAGGTGGAGGGCCCGGTCCGCTCGTGGAGGGCGCGACATTGTTGACAAATCATACGCGTCGCGCGGTTGTGGTAGAAACCACGGCGCGTGCGTCATGCCGATCTGTTCGCGGCAAGTCCCGCGCACCGCGACCGCGCAGCACTCGGCGTGGCGAGTCTTCCAGCACCGCCACGAAAGCCATAACGCGCGACATGTCGTCGCCCATAGCCTTGCAAGGGCCGCAACATGTGACGCGCTCTTCCGCGCCGCTTCGGGGCGCACTCCTTCGTCTACGTCGTCGCCCTCCCCCTTCCCACGTCCCCCATGTTGTCGCCCTCCCTTCTTCCATTTCGTTCTCCTTCTCTCATTATTGCGTCACCTGGGGTTCTCACGTGGCACACGTGGACAACATGTGGTATGTCATGGGTTACTGTCGGGTTGTCATGGGGGCCTCCTGGGACATTCTTGAGCCGTATATGGGGCTACCTGGGACATTAGGGGCCCTCTTGGGCCGTCGTGAGTTGCCTGGGGGGTATCTTGGTGCCGTGTTGGGCCGCGTTCGCCTCCATGCTGGTTTTCTTGCTTTGCCTGGGTTGGGTCTTCAGTTACCCCCAACCCCACTAGGTCTGGTACCAGACCTCCCTTCCACCTCCAACAGGTCTGGTGGGATGCCCCCCTTCCACGTCGACCAGACCTCCCAGCGGGCCCTCCTCCGGCGAGGTGGGGGCCTCCACCAGACTTCCTCTGGTTCTCCTGGAGACCTCCCCCTGATCCCCCCGAGGGCTTGGGGAGGCCTTCCGGAGGCTTCCCTTGGTTTCCACAAGGTGTGGCGAGAGGCTTCCCACGGCCCCTGGGGGCACCAGGCGAGGCCTCCCCCAGGTTTCCGGGACGACCAGGGGAGGTCTCTGGGAGGCTTCCCCTGGTTCACCTGGAAGCCTCCGATGAAAGTTCCCGCAGGGGGGAGGTCTCCTGTGGGAGGCTTTCGGGAGGACCAGGGGAAGCTTCCAGGAGACCTCACCTGGTCCTCCACCAAGTTTCCCCCCAGCGGCCCGGGAGGACCAGGGGAGGTTTCCAGGGGGCCTCCCCTGGTCTCCCCGGAAGTTTCCCCTTGGAGGGAGCCCTGCCAGATTTCGAGGTCTGGGGGAGGCTCCCGGACCCTGGTCCTCGGGGAGGATTCCCAGCAGGCTTGCAAGGACCAGAAAAAGCTTCTGGGAGACCTCCCAGCCCCCTTCTGGAAGTTTGCGGGGGGCCCCCAAGAGGACCAGGGGAGGTCCCCCGGCGGTCTCCCCCCAGATTCCAGGAGGTCGTCAGGACACCGCTAGGAGGCTTACTCTTCGGGGCCCTGAGGCCAGTGGATCACCGGATGCAGTGCAGCTACGGTGGCGACGGCAGCAGAGTCGCGTTCAGCCTCGGCGAAACATTTGCCGCGCGTTTCCAAGCTGGGTGGCTGGTTGGGGGCCTCCGACGGCCACGCCGGGACGTTTGAACTTTGGGTCTTTCCGCTCCAAGAAAACATGGTGGACGTAAGGAAACTTCTGGTTCCTTAATAAATGCCCCCCGGGGGGCCTCGATGGTCCCAAAGTGCGAGACATCTGTCGATCCACCAAATTTAATAAGGAATTCCCGGGGTCCCAAGTAAGGTCCTTACTTGGGTGCCTGGCGGTCCCAGAATTCAGGGCCTTACTTGGGTCCTCGGCGGTCACAGGTCCCACAGGTTCCACAGGTCCCACGTGTCCCAGATGTCCCACAGGTCCCATAGGTCCCACGGGTCCCGCAGGTCTCGAAGGTCTCGCCGGTCCCGCAGGTCCCGCAGGTCCCGCAGGTCCCACAGGCCGCACAGGTGCCACAGGTGCCACAGGTCCCGGAGGTCCCGCAGGTCCCGCAGGTCCCACAGGTCCCACAGGTCCCTCAGGCCCAACAGATCCCACCGGTCCCAAGGTCTTGCAGGTGTCACAGGTCCCGCAGGTCCCACAGGTCCCACAGGTCCTACAGGTCTTACAGGTCCCACAGGACCCACAAGTCGCAAAGAAGGTGCCAAAAGTCCCACAGGTGTCGCAGGTCCTACAGGTCCCACACGTCCCACAGGTCCCAAGGGTCCCACAGGCCTCGCGGGCCCCACAGGTCCCACATGCCCCACAGGTCCCACATGTTTCACATGTCCCATAGGTCCCGCAGGTTCCGCAGGTCCCGCGTGTCGCGCAGGTCTCGCAGGTCCTGCAGGCCCCGCAGGCCCCGCAGGTCCCGCAGGTCCCACTGGGTCCCACAGGTCCCACAGGTCCTACAGGTCCCACAAGCCCCACAGGTCCCGCAGGCCCCACAGGATCCACAGGGTCCGTATTTCCCACAGGTCTCGCAGGTCGCGCAGGACCCGCCAGTCCCGCATACTCCATAGGCCCCGCAGGCCCCGCAGGTCCCACAGGTCCCACATGCAGGTCCCGCACGTCCCACAGGTTCCGCAGGCCCCACGGGTCTTACAGGTTTTAAAGGTTCGCAGGTCCCGCATGTCCCGCAATTCCCACAGGTCCCGTAGGTCCCAGAGGACCCATAGGTCCAACAGGTCCCACAGGACCCGCAGGTCCCGCAGGTCCGCAGGTGCCACAGGTCCCACAGGTATGAATGACCCCACAGGTTTCACAGGTTCTCGCAGGTCCACCGGTCGCACATGTCCCGCAGGTCCCGCAGCTCTCACAGGTCCCACAGGTTCCGCAGGTCTCCCAGGTCCCTCAGGTCCCACAGGTCCCACAGGCCCCCCGGGTCCCACAGGTCCCGCAGGTCCGACAGGTCCCGCCGCCAGCACAGGTCCCACGAGTCCCACAAGTCCCGCAGGTCGCGCAGGTCCCACAAATCCCGCAGGCCCAGCATATCCCACATGTCCCACAAGTCCCACATGCCCCACATGTCCCACAGGTCCTACAAGTCCCGCAAGCCCCGCAGGCCTCGTAGGTCTGGCAAGTCCCGCAGGCCCCGCAAGTCCCAGTCCCCCCAGGTCCCACATGCCCCGAAGGCCCCACAGGTCCCACAGGCCCGATAGGGCTTACAGGTCCTACAAGGGCCACGGGGTCCGCAGGTCCCGCAGGTTCCGCAGGACCCGCAGGTCCCACAGGTTTCGCAGGTCGCGCAGGTCCCGCATGTCCCACACGTCCCACAGGCGACGCATGCCCCACAGGCCCCTCAGGCCCTACAGGTCCCACAGGCCCCACAGGTCCACCCAGCCCCTCCGGTCCCACAGGTCCCACAGGTCCCACATGTCGCGCCGGTCCCGCAGGCCCCGCAAGTTCCGCAGGTCCCACGGGGCCTACAGGTGCCACAGGCGCCACAGGTCCCACTGGTATCGCAGGTCCTGCAGGTCCCACAGGTCCTACGAGTCCCTCAGGTCCTACAGGTCCGACAGGTCAGGCAGGTGTCGCAGGTGGCGCAAGCCCCGCAGGTCCCACAGGTCCCACAGGTCTCGCAGGGACGACAAGTTTTGCAATTTCGAAGGCCCCACAGGTCCCACCAGGCCCACGCGTCCCACAGGTCCCAAGGGTCCCACAGGTCTCGCAGGTCCCTCAGGTCCCACAGCTACCGCAGCCCGCACAGCTCCCACAAGTTCCACAGGGCTCACGCTCCCAACATTTCTCCCAATTCCGGCAGGTTCCACAGGTCCCGCAGGTCCCACAGGTCACCTTTGGTGTTATTAAGATGGTTCCTGGGGTGATGTTTGCAAGGCGAAGGCGCGTGTAATTGCACGCGCTGCGCGCAGTGCAGAGTGAACCGTGAGTGCAAGTGCGAAACGCTGCCATGTAAATTTGGGATTGCGCCCGTCCTGGAATATTTTTGTGAACTTGCGGTTGCGGTGGTTTCCATCGTGGTCATGCCCCAGCCGCGGCGTCGGCGGCCAGTTCGGGATCTTCAGCAGCGGAGCCAGGTCCTCCTCCCGAACAGCAGCAGCAGTTCCAGCAAGCACGTGAACGTCTCCAGGCCTTCACCAAAGGCCAGCGCAAGAGTGCTGCGCCGGGGGGGGGGGGGGGCGACAACAAGAAGCCCTCATATTCTGAATCGCAGGTATGACATCTCAGTCCATTCATATTACGACTCTTCCACTTACATTGGTTTCGAATTCTATGCAAGTGCACAAAGAGGCAAGGAGGCTCCATACCTTCGGCCTGCGATGGAGCAGAGCCGCCAGGTGATCCACGCTGGCGAGGGGAGGGACTCAACTCCAGAGACCTCTTGAGGCCCCACACCCTCAGCCCAGGACGCTCGCCTGCGGCGGCCAGTATACCACTGGCGAGGGGAGGGGCAGTGCTCCGATGTCAATGACCAGGGCGAGTGCTCCATACCCTCGGATCAAACGGTTCACGAGCCGCCAGAGTTCACCAACTGGCGAGGGAAGGGGCTCAGACTCGCCAGCAGAGGCCCCGCACCCTACCCCTGCAGCGCCTGCTCAGGGCGACCAGCTGACTGCTGGAGAGGGGAGGGGCGAGACGCAGGTCTCTCAGCCTACGGCCCATGCGACTCCGACGACCTCTGACGTGCTCACTGGAAGGCAGACTCCTGAGAACGCTGAGCAGGGCTCAGCGGGGGGAGGCATGCCGCCGCTGGTAGGCCAGCAGAGCCCAGAAAGAGGAGTCAGCACGGGAACGACGTCATCAATTTCGCGAGTCAACCATGGTATGGATGACCCTGATTTGGATCCTTTCAAACAGTTGGCAGATGAGTGGACAGAGCCTGTCGGCAGATCTCCAATGGCTGGGGAATGTGAAGGATCCACAGCGCAGGAGGCACCAGCAGCTCGAAGTCAGGATGCGTGGGGGTCCGCCGTCCAGCAGTCAGGCGCCGGTGCAGGGTCAGGGCAGCTTCGCGCGGCCCAGGGACTAGCCAGCGGTCGGCTCCCTGGGCGCTCTGGTGACGCATGTAACCTGGCTGCTAATCAGGCGGTACCGTCGACCACGCGTGCTGGGCAAGGTGCCTCCGCAGTGTCTCAGGCTCAACGCCAGCCATCGGACTTACATGCCACATTCTTGTTTGCCAACATCACGGAGTGGGGGCCACGAGCGCGCCAGTCTGTTCGGCACCATGCAGAGGCCTACCCAGTGATGGGGTTCATGGTGACGCACCAGTCGGCAGCTACGCAGGCTCATTGGACACACGAGCTCAAGAAGGACGGGTTTCATGCTTCGATCAAGGAGGGATTCCCGTCAGGACGATCTGAGCAAGGTATTTCTGGAGGTGAATGGCTGCTTGCACGGACTCAGTTTGCCACAACTCCGTTCGACAGACTCAGGTCCCAGGCTGTCAAGGAGGGCTCACTCATTGGATAGCCGTTTAATCCCATGTGGTCGTTGGTGGCAGGCTCAGCGTCTGGAGTTTGTTTCGGGGGGTCTTTCTGCATTCAGTGCTGGAAGCTGCTCGCCGCCGAGCCCCGCAGGCCACGCTTTGGACATCTGTCGATGACACAGTGGCCAGGTCAGAAGGAACGCGAACCAAGATCATCGAGGAGATGACGGAGATCGCGGACTTGAAAGAGAAACGCTTGGTTGTGTCGGACATAACAGTGATCATTGCTTCCGGCTCTGAGCTTTGCCAGGCTGTTGTGAATCTTTTTCAAACCCAAGGGATCCCAGCGAAACATGCCAGAACAGGCCTTTCCCGAATTTTAAGAATGAGGAGACGGGCGGGGCTGAGGAGGGTTACCCAAGGGGCTTGGCGCACAGGGGTTCTTCCGCAGGCCACCTATGGGCACCAGTGCTTAGGCGCCCCGCCGAGCCGCGCCCTGTCCCTGAGGCGTCAGTCAGGGAAGGCGATTGCGGGGATTGGGAGGGGGAAATGTCACACGACGTCGCTCCAAGCAGTAATAGGTGCATGGGGAAACAGGAGTCGAGCTCAGTCGACAGCTAGTGGACTCTTGGATCAGTTTATGGAAGCAGGTTCCCTCTTTGCAGTCTCGCATTCGCAGATCCTGGCATCTTGTCGAGCTTGTAGGTATTTCAGATCACACTGAGCTTTTAGATTGCCTTGCTGCTGATTTGAATCAACTGTTCTGGCGGAAGGCTGCTCTCCACCCTGCTGGCGAAAGCCTCGCGGAAGGAGCCGACCTCCATCAGGTTACGGTAGAGCTGAAGCGCTTTGAGCGCGAAGGTCAGCTAGATTTGTGGAGTCTCACGCGGTGTGTTGTTGCAGGAGGGCAGTGGCCTCGAGCTCGACAGATAGAGACAGGATGCTATGTTCCTGCCCTGTGTCCGCGCTGTCAGAGCGAAGATGAGTCTCTCTATCATCGAGTGTGGTCCCGCCCCGTCAATGGTAATCATGAGGACTACGATAAAACAAACGCAGATGTTGTTCCCGCAGGCGCAGAGCCAGTGGGAAAGCGACCCGTCCCTATGGGTGCGCGGAGTGCCTGGCCGCAACCTCACCACCCCTACCTTCCTCGACCCTCTTGAGGGCCCCCCTCCCATGCACCGCGGTGGTGCAGACCTCCGATCTTTTTCGTGCTTCCAGGGCAGGAGCCTTTGCACGTTTTCGGCGATGGCTCTGGGGGCCGACATTCTTCGGATCCACGGCGTGGGAGATGTGGGTCTGCGATAGCTGATCTCCAGTGGCGCGAAGGGGCCCGGGAACCAGCTGCTGGAGTTTCGGCCCCGCTTCTTGGACGGCGCCAATCGGTGCCGAGAGCGGAGATAGCTGCGCTTGATTTGGCTTTAGAAGAAACTGCGAGGCCCATTGTTTACGTAATTGATTGCCAGCCAGTCCTTGATGGATGGAGAGCTGGCAGACCGCGTGGGAAAAAAAAGACCTAACCATGACCTTTCGCACAGAGTTGCAGTTGCGTTGAAGCATCGGGGAGAGGGCGATGTGCACCTCCACTGGACTGCCGCGCATCTGGGGGATGACAAGGTTGCCCTGGCCTCGATTCTGTGGTGTTTTACCTGTCGCAATATGTGCGCGGACCATTGGGCGGGTGAGGCGGCGCAGCGGGGTTTTCTTTTTTTCATGTCCAGCGGCCTATCCCCCACACCGACCAAGCTGTTTGCATAGCAGTCCTGGTTGGGAAGAGGGCCCGCAGAGCACTCATGGACTCGTTGGCAGCTGACCCCTGGCAAGCCACCAGAGAAAGCAAAGCTCGCTCGAAGCCATTGAATAAAATTCAGAGAGCGCTGGCGGCCACATCGCATAGATTCGAGAAGTGTGGTGGGCAGTACAGATGTTCGGTTTGCGATCAGCTTGCACCAGCAGCCCACATCATTTCGTTCGCTGCCTCTCAGCGCCCTGGACCTAGAGAGAGAGTCGGGCGGAGTCGGTTTCGACCGGTCGTTGAAAGGCAGGTCCAGATAGGCACGAAGGTCAGCCATGTTTCACACACCTTGATGTTCTGGCAAGACTCTAACTTGTTTTTTTTTTCTGCCGAGCAGGTAGATGCACGGCCACTGTCGATGGTCGATGTCTTCCCCTTCCATGCCACCCCCCCACCAGGAAAAGGGGTCGAGAACCTCTCGAGGCTTGAGAAGGGGCTTTACCCATCGAGGAGTGTTCCAGCTGCAGTCACTGCTGCAGCCACTCAGAGATTGATGGAGAGGGCGGGGGAGGAGACTGCTGTGAGAGCGGCAGAGAGCGAGAGCGCCGCCTCTCTGCCGCCCCCGCCGCCCCCGCCGCCGCCCACATCTCTGAGCCCGACGAGCAGGCACCGCCCCGCACCGCCTGCCTTGGACTCGGGCTCGTCTGACTGAGGAGTGTCGGCCACTTCGTGGCTTAATCTGATATTCCTGTATGACGTGCCCAATGAGCAAAACGCGGACCTTTTGACCAACAGTGTGGTAGACAGGACCTCGCAACTAACAGAGCGGACCCAAACCCTGGGAAACCGACAGTCTGAACGCGAGGGGGAGGGCACGGCCCGCGGATACCACGTGAACCGCGAACACAGCGAGTGGCAAAGTCGCGGGACCCCGCCCGAGCCAGGGGGCAGCAGCACCGAGGATGGGGGCAGTGCAAGACGCGGCGTACCCCCGCGCGGTGAGGGGTTAGACCGCAGCAGGCCCCAGCGTGGCGAGGGGTTAGGCCACGGAGTACCCCAGCGCGGTGAGGGGTTAGACCGCAACGATCCCCAGCGTGGCGAGGGGTTAGGCCACGGAGGACCCCACAGTGGAGAGGGGACAGACAGCAGCAGGCCCCCGCGTGGCGAGGGGTTAGGCCACAAGGGACCCCAGCGCGGTGAGGGGTTAGACCGCAACAGGCCCCTGCGTGGCGAGGGGTTAGGCCACGAAGCGCCCCAGCGCGGTGAGGGGTTAGACCGCAGCAGCCCCCAGCGTGGCGAGGGGTTAGGCCACGGCATTCCCCGGCGCGGTGAGGGGTTAGACCGCATTGACCCCCAGTGTGGCGAGGGGTCAAGCCACGATGGGCCCCAGCGCGGTGAGGGGTTAGACCGCAACAGACCCCAGCGCGGCGAGGGGTTAGGCCACCACGGAGCACCCCAGCGCGGTGAGGGGTTAGACCGCAACAGGCCCCTGCGTGGCGAGGGGTTAGGCCACGGAGCGCCCCAGCGCGGTGAGGGGTTAGACCGCAGCAGGCCCCAGCGTGGCGAGGGGTTAGGCCACGAGTATCCCCAGCGCGGTGAGGGGTTAGACCGCACCGACCCCCAGCGCGGCGAGGGGTTAGGCCACGGAGGACCCCTGCGCGGCGAGGGGTTAGGCCGCAACGCGCCCCAGCGTGGCGAGGGGTTAGGCCACAGCTCTGCGCCAGGCAGGGCGATCGAGAAGGCCCATGAGCCCAGGGACCAGCAGCCAGGGCGGTCCCTGGAAGAGCGCAGAGCGGAGGAGCGGCAGCGGCCGTCCATCAGGCTGCTCCTCAAGCTCTGAGAGGGTAGCGGCAGCATTTCTTCAGACTGCCGCTGCTCTCGGGGCGACTCCATGAGTCACAGAGTGGCGGCAGTAAGACGCCGTGAGATGAGGCCGCTGGCCCACCCCGCCTCGGGCCTTTCGGCCCGCGCGGAGTGACGAGACCAGGGGCACCCACTCGCGGGCGGGAACACGCGGGTTTAAAATTCCTCCTCCTCCTCCTCCTCCCTCCTCCTCCTCCTCTCCTCGTCGATCCAATGCTTTCGACAGTTTCGGGAAGTTTTCGAGGCGCGGGCGGAGGAGGAAACTCCAGGCTCGAGGTTCGAGACTTCCAGGCGTTTTCGCTGGTTTTCGGCGGTTCTCCAGCTTCGGGATGCTCTCCATCAGCTTCGCCCCGCGTCCAAGGCGTTCCTGGGGGTGCCCGGAGTGTCCCCGACGGCCGCTGGAGAGTCGAATGATGGCCCGAAAACCAAGGGGCAACGTTGCGGGGGATTTGCTAGGGGGCGGGGGCGCATCGACCCCCAATCGTTCATTGCTCGCCGATCGGGGTCCAGAAGACCGCCCCGGCTAGGATGCTGCGGCTTCGGTTTCGGGGGCCTATCGCCGAACTGTCGGTGATGCATCGCCGATTCCAGGTCGATGTCCGCCCCCTCCCCCAGAGCCAGGTCCCCCTTCGCTTCTCTTTCTTCAGCGCACGGCGCTCCTTCCGCGCAGTCTTCGTCGGCGGGAGGCCAGCGGAGGCGGAACGGCGGCGGGCTCGCCTGCGGAGGCTGGCGCGGGAGGTCGGTGGACTTAGCATCGCTCGAACGTGTGCATTTTTTTTCCTCGGCGAGGGCCATTCAGAAACTTCCTGGATCATCCGGCAAAACAAGGCACGCACGGATCCCAACAATGCACGGGGAGAGGACGTCCGAACGATGGCAAGTGGAGGGCGGCGGACGGAAAATTGAGACGTCAGCATTTTTGGTCCCAGGGTTTGTTGGAGTCGATCGCGCGACGGCGATCTCAGTTGAACGCCTCCGGCCCAGAATCTGCCAATATCGGACGAGCCGCGCTATCAGGAAACCGCGATCGTTCCAAGTAGACCGATGCACGCGGCGCCAGAAGCCAACGCCGACGTCATCGCGACGTGAACCCGCCGTGCGCACACCACGAGATGGCATCCAGGTTACTGGGCCAAGGATCTCTCTCGGATCAGGGAACTGGATGGTTGAGAGCAGTCTGCACCGGGGTCTGCTCGAGCACAAGCAGTGGACTTACAACTCGTGGCATGTATTTGCGCCGCGCAGCCCTGTTTTAGGGAGGCCGTGGAACAGATTGCATCATTCCGAGCACAACCAATGCTCGGTCCGATTGCTCGAATCCAGGATGCAGGGAGGGCAACTACAACAACGGGAACAACGATAACGATAACAAAGGTAACGATAGCAACGATAATCGTCATCGTTGTTCTCGTTGTCCTTGTCGTTGATATTTCTGTCGCTGTTACCGTTATAGTTGTCGTTGCTATCGTTGTTGTTGTTGTCGTTGTTGTCGTTGTCGTTGCTATTGCTGTCGTTGGAGACGCGTGTTCGTGGGGCGCTCCATAGAGAGAAGACCTCGCCTCCGGCGCGGCCTCGCCCTCGGTGGAGGCGGGCGGAAGGCCGGCGCAGGGCGGCAAAACCGGCGGCGGCCTCGCCAGCGGAAGCCGGCGGACGCAAAGCGAGACGCGAACCTCTTTGTTTGGGGGAACCCAAGAGGGTATACCAATACCACGAGAGGGTCAGGGTACCTCGAAGAAGAAAAAACAGCATAAACAATTTAATTTTTGTTGGACGCCCCGCGCGGATTTCTTGGGTCCGCGCTGGGTCCCCGCGGCGGCCATTCTGGCCCAAGCGACCACCAAAGGGGCTACACTCGCCAGCGGCGCCCCCGACTCCAGGGAGCGGGCGATCGCGGGCGCGGCGGGGCCATGGCGCACAAGTCCAACCCGTACAAGAAGGCTCGCTCGATGTTTCGCTGGAAGTGGAAGAAGAAGCGCACGCGCCGTCTGCAGAAGAAGCGCCGCAAGATGAGGCAGCGCTCGAAGTGAGCCGGAGGGCCCCCGTCGTGGCCCCTCCAGTCGTCCTCCTCCTGGAGGGTTTCTCCGAGGGCTTAGGCGACCCGTCCTCCTCCTCCTCCTCCTCCTCCTTTTTTCCTCCTCCTCCTTTTTCCCTCCTCCTCCTTCTCCTCCTCCTCCCTCCTCCTCCCTCCTCCTCGTCCTCCTCCTCCTCCTCCTCCTCCATTTCCTCCCCCTCCCCCTCCCCCTCCTCTTCCCCTCCCCTCTCCCCTCCTCCTCCTCCTCCTCCTCCTCCCTCCTCCTCCTCCTCCTCCTCCTCCTCCTCCTCCTCCTCCTCCTCCTCCTCCTCCTCCTCCTCCTCGGGTCGCCTACGGCCCTGGGGGAAACCGTGCACCTCCTCTTCCTGCTCCTGCTCCCCTCTGAGAGCGAGGGCTATTGGCGCGGGCCGCTTAGCATTCTCATGGTGGCACAATTTCTGCTGTACTAGCACCTCCGTTGTTCGGCAGCGGCCGCTCGAACACCACGAGCCCGTTCTTTCTATAAACGAGCAGCATCGTATTCAGCGTTCCGCCATGCCGGACGCCTGCCCCAGCCCGGCTGGAAATTTCGTGTTCCAATGTTTTGCCATGGTGGTATGGAGACAAAGTTCAGCCGCCTCTGGATAAGCGTCCTCACGATGGAGCGCTCTTCTTCTCCATGTGCCTGCGGCAGTTCTGCTGCTGCGCCGGCGCAGTTCTGTGTGGTGGCCCTCTGGGCACTTGTGACAGCCCTCGTCCTTGGGATCCAGGGGGCTGTGAGCTGTGGCACGCTCCTCCGCAGGCTCAATGAGGCCGCAACGCGTTGCACCTGTCCCCCCAAGGCCAGACAGCCGCAGTCTGTTGCGCCCCACCGCCCACAGCCCGGAGGACCGCTCCGTGCCAGAGCTCGCACTCCCAGTGGAGGGGATGCCGCAGCATGTGACAGCCGATGCTCCCGTGGCCTGGTGGCCGTGACATGTGACATCGCGAGGTTCTGGTCCCTCAGAGGTCTGCCGGTGATCGTTTCTGCTCCGTTCCTCGGCTCCTCCTCGACGGCCTCGGCTCCCCCGTGTGAGCCTGGCAGTGGAAACGGGCTACCGGGCCTGTCCAGGGGTGCGCTCCGAGTGAGTTTCGAGGGGGATCCAGACGCAGGAATCAAGGCAAGCGTCCAACAACTATCGATCCTGGATCCTCGATCCCCCCGTAGCCAGTCCCCGTCCCCAGTGGGTTTCGGGCCATACTTGGGGCCTCCTGCGCCCGTTCGGGGCGATCTGGGCACCCCTGGGATGCTCTCGGCGAGGTGCCGCTGCTGGAGAGCATTCCGAGGCTGGAACTCCTTCGAGATCCAACGGGGTCGCCCCAACTCCTCGAACCTCGAGCCTGGAGTTCTCTCCTCCGTCAGGGGCAATGTTGGGTGTAGATAGGATCAGGGGGGATGCATCGACCCCAAATCACCCATTGTTCGCCGATAGGTGCCCGACAGCCCCACCCCGCCCAGGACCGTTCGGATGTGCTACCGAGGGCATATCGGCGAGGCACTGCCGATTCCAGGTCGATGCTTCCCCGCCCGAGCTGTGGTCCTCCCCGATCGTTGCCGCTCACCAGACTCCAGGCTCCAGACTCCAGATCAAGCCAGACGCCGTCCTGCGCGTGGGTGGGAAAGCAAGCTCAGCACAGCTTGCACTGCAGGGAGGAGGACAAGAAGGAGAAAGCGAGACAAGGAGGGAGAGCAGCAGCAACAGCAGGGGGGAGACAGAAACAAGATGAATGATAATGAATTAATCAATGATTGGGCGTGCCTGGCAGGACATACAAGCATCATAACTCGTTAATTTGGTTGTCGACGAACTCCCGCCATCGACGTTCATCCTGTACGCAATCGGACAGCACCTCGCTGGATCGAGAACAGCTATGAACTTTCTGACGTAAACGTGGCCCAATCGCTCCTCAGCAGGCCCCTCCTCCTATTGAGTTGCGCAGGGGTAGGCAACATTGTCCCCAGTTGCAGGGTCAGCGATCTGAGATTGTCCTTGTCGTCGGCCCTCCCCAGTCTTCCATGCCACGTATGCTGGGGTTTCAACAAGTGCGCGTTGTAAGGCACCTGGCTGGCGGCCTCGAGGACGCTCATGTTCGAGACGCGCGACAAATATGCCGAGGCAATGTTCAAGATCCGTCTGAGGCATCTTGCCTGGAAGCCATCCAAGCGTCGCCGCTCTGATCTATTCAGCCACGCATAGCCCAAAGATTATAGCATGTTGCTCGTTACCATTGATTGAAAAATCTCGAACTTCCTGGTTCTTGCGAGCGACGTGCTCTTCCATGCTCTTTCAAAGTTGGAGAATCCCCCCAGGCAGCCCCAATGTGCCGGCTGAGTTCGCTACGAAGGCGACCAGAATTGAACAGAGTTGCTCCCAGATAGACCATGTGATCTTTCGGCTCTATTCTCGCTCCTGACAGGGACCAAATGTCAACGTCGCAGTTGATTAACAGCAGCTGTAATTTATCCCAGTGTAGTTTCATGCCCACCCGGGCTCCTGCTGCTGCTATTTCATCCAGAAGCTGTTGTACACAGGATGGATGTTTCCTGATGAGAAGCGTGCCATTAGCGTAAAGCAAATTGGACGAAACTCCTGCATCAGACGCCTCCCTCGCTACATCGTCTAAGTGGCTGATGGCGTCTTCCACTACGACCGACATCACCATGACGGAAAGATATGGCGACAGTGGACGCCCCAGCGAAACTATGGTCAATCGCCGCTTTTCCTGAGAATGGAGCTTGTTGTCGACCACATCGAATCCGCGGTGCTTGTGTCTGTTGCTGATGACTGACAGCATCCGTCTAGATATGCAGAATTTCCGGATAGCTTCGCCCATCGCTTCAACGTTGATGGTGTCGAACGCTTTCTTCCAGTCGAGGGCGACCACAGCGATGGTCTCGTCATTCTCGGCATTCGCACGGTCGATGCACCTCCTCACAGCGTGAACAGCATCTGTCGTGCTTCTCCCCGAAGGAATCCGAACTGCGTTCGAGTCAGATCGCCGCCAGCTGCCATTGTGTCGGAATCTCTTCTGATTCCAGACACGCATTGCACAGCGCTGTGAGCCATTCTAACCAACCCGGCGTTTTCGAAATTGCCTTCCAGTATTCCGCCGAGACGTCTGGCCCGGAAGCTTTGTTCCATTTCAATTTCCTCACAGTGTTGCCAGTTTCTTGGTTTGCGAACGGAGCCTCGGACACCGGCAGTTCTTGGCTCAAGGGGGCGCTGTCCGTCGCCTCGACAAAGCGCGCTTTCCAGTGCACTCGTTCCAAGAAAGTTGCCATGGCGTCAGCGCGCTCCCGCATTGGGCGACAATAGTTCCCAACTGCCTTCCAACTGCCGCTCGAGATGTTCTCGTCGTGCCAGGCAGTTTTGCCAGTCTTGGCAGATCTCCAGAAATCCTTTAGTAACCACCCTCCGTGTTTATCATTCTTGGCTCGTGCGCTGCTTCTCCGTGCAATGAGATCCAAAGTATGTTGAGTTATCCTCGGCTTCTGAATCTTCGGGAGCGTTCTGGCAAGATCCTGGCCGCGTTCAGAGCTGCCTGTTCCCCGCGCTGCCACAGTTCGTCAACCGTAGGGGCGGGTGTTCGAAACGCGTTGACAGCTCCCAGAAAAGCTTCTGAAGCATCTTTTGTGTTTCTGGATCCCGTAGAGCGTCTGTATGTTTTTGGCGGCCCTTCTTTGTCGCGGCCCCCGGAGTGCGAACCCCGAGTGAGCACGTAACGAGGTAACGGTCTCTTGCCAGCGTTGGTCTCCGATGACTCTTCACGCAGTGCAGAGAATTGAGTTTCGCGTCGCTGCAAGGGACACAATCCAAGATGTTCTCTGTCTGATTTGATGTCACCGTTAGGGAGAGCTCCAGCCTCCATGAATGTGATCTTCCCGTGAGGAGGACGGTCGAAGTATGTATGAGCTACTTTCAGGGAGAGAGAGAGAGAGAGCCTTGTGTACGTCCACGAGCAACTCACGATTCGGGGTTTCGACTTCGTGGAGTGCCCGCCAGCCCCACGTGTGCTCCCCGATCACGCTGGCCTCGCCAGCGTCCGCGTGCCCAAGCCTGGCATTGAATTCGCCGGCAACTATTTTCCAACGGATGGCAGAGCAGGCGCGGTGCTTTTCATAATTGTCGAAAGCCCGACGCTCCTCCAGCGGTCTCGCGTTATGCGGCGCGTAACCACAAAGGGTACCGAATGAGCTGGCACGAACCTTCAGCTTCAGAATTGATAGTTTGTCTGAAACCTGAAGGCTGCCGCCTCTGCCGCCGACCCCAGAAAAGCCATGGGCTGTCGGTCTTCGTATTTATTCTTCCCGTGCCCATTCCGATCGAACTTCCGCGGCGCGCTTTGGGGGGTAGCGTCAGAGGGGTAGCCTGCTGAGAAGGCGGCGGGGTTTCTCAGAAGCCTTCTCGCCTTTTGAGACGTTGCCCGTGTCGTCGGAAGAACACGTTTCTCACCAACCACGGCCAGCCGGGGACCGTTGTCGGCAGGGAGTGGACGTCAGGCCGCTCGCCCCTCCCTCCCGCAGCCTGCTCCACTTGCGCTGCCCTGGGGATGCGCGCCCGGCCGTGTTCCAGGGCGCGCGCGGCGAGCGTCCCGCCGCCCATGGCGGTCAACGCTGCCATTGTGAGCAGGCGCGGATGGGGAACGGTCAGACACATCGAAGTTTGCCAGTTTTGGTTATAAGAGGAGGCGCGGCGAGGAGACATCAAACGGATCAGAGTAGGAACTCATGAGCATCGTGCGCGTGTTCCAACTAAGTATGTGGCAGAGATAGCGTGTCCATGCATATGCGAGGTACCAACCAGCACCGTGTTCAATTAAGAAACGAGGTGGCACATGCGACGGAGTGCTACCTCAATATCTACAATTATTTGGGTTATCATCGCGAGTCGCTTTGTGCTGGGTATTGAGCTCAGGATCAGTTGAGATCCAGGTGCGCGTCTGCGCGATTCAAAACCCTTGCGATTGTAGTGTGAGTCCCAGTTGTTTTGGAACGCGTCAACACGTTCATTGTTGAGAGTCTCACACGCCTCTAGGGGCCGCGGACTTGTTTGCAAAACCGTATCCTCTGCCTGTGCGACGGCGCCACGACGATCCCAACTCCTGCCCATGTCGGGTCATTCGTGTCTGCCCCGATAATACCACATAATACCTATCGTGCTCATTAATTTCGGATCGGGGACGTCTTGTTCCTTGCATGCGCAACATATTGTTGTTGAGATGAGCCATGTGGTTGACAATATTTGAAAGCCTCAAGTCAGTAAGGCCACGCAGGTTCCTTGTTCTAAAATTCAACCGTTCCTCGTGCATGTTAGTGTCTTCCTGGACGCTCCTGTCCCAAGAAGGTGAAGCAATACGTGGGTTTTTCGTGAGCCACTCCAGGTCCTTCTGAAGCTCGCACCATTGCTCCCACTCCGCTTCTTTCCAACTTATGTTGAGAGTGGCATTCGTCACAGAGGCGGTCATGATCAGTTGCCCGCCGGTGTTGACCGTCCCCGTGTCTGTGTCTACTTTTAGGTATTTCTTCTCAAAGCCCCATTTGGTGAGAGGAGGACGGAATCCCAAGAGCAACGATCTCCCATTTTTCCGGCTGCCATCCCTGGAGTATTGCACTGCAGCGCAGGCGTGCTGAAGGGCGTCGTGAGCTTTTAGGGCCTTCTTGTGCGTGTCGGAGAGTACGTTTTCGTTTGACATTTTCGTTTGGACTTTCATTGTACATCTTCTGTGCCTCAACTTCCGCTTTCTTCAAAACGTGCTGGTACAACTCCGTGGCATCTGCGAGCGTCGGCAACGGAAGGCCACCGAGCACTAGGGTAGATTCCCCGGGTCGCCGCTATTGTAGCGGAGGTGGCTGACCGTGGAGTGTTTGCATGCGTCTTCAAGTCTGCGATCCCCTGCTCGATGTCGGCGATGCGAATCAAGATGCTGTCTTCGACATGCTTGTCCAGCGTCGCGCAATAATTCATCAAGATGTCCACATTATCCCGGAGATGCGTCGTTCGTCCTTGATCTCTTCCATGTCGTTCTCTACCTTTTGCTGCAACTCTTGAAAGTCGTGGCCCAAACGCTGAACATATTCTGCGACTGGGGAAAGGTACGAATCCAAAAGCGCTCTCATCCCCCCCATTGTCACTGGAGCCTGCGGATCCTCGCATGCTGCAAAGATGTCGTCCAAGAACTGGTTCTGCCGCAGCGACACAGCACAACTCGGCTGAGTGGGATGCGGTGGGCTGCTCCCCATTTCGTGCCTGCTTTAATGCATTTCTCTCGGGGATATGCGAGAACTCTTCTGCACGTTTCCCCGGCTGCTGGTCAAGTCAGCTGCGCTGCCGAAGATGATTAACCTGACATGGTTCCAACATTGATGTTTCAAAAAAGCCAGCGCTGCGCACCAGCAGCGGGCCAGAGGGCCAGTGTAGCCAGCTTTGCTTGCCAAGCAGCGGGTGGAACAGCCAGATGTACGCAGGCTGCAGCGTCGGTGTGAGCCCAACCGTTTACTTGATCGAACCGTTTATTTGAGTATCTCGAGCCTCATACTTCGTACCTCGAACATCGGGAGGTAGAGGGAGGAAGGATGATTGTGAGGAAGAGGACGAGGAGAAGGAGGACGAGGAAGGGGAGGAGGAGGGGGAGGAGGGGCAGGAGGAAGAGCTGGAGGAGGAGGGGCAGGGACGAGGATGGCGAGGAGGAGGCGGAGGAGGGGGAGGAGGAGGCAGGAGGAGGAGGAGGACGAGGAATCCGAGGAGGGGGAGGAGGACGAGGAGGAGGAGGGGGAGGAGGAGGAGGGAGGAGCCTCGAGGGCCCGAGCCTCAAGCCTCCTCCCCCGCCCCGCGCGCGCCCGCCGCCCAGGCGATGACCCGGCAGCGCAACGCCACCGTCCTCGCGGAGCTGGCGCGGGTGCTGCAGGCGGGGGCGGCGGCGCCCGCCGGCGAGGCCGCCGCGAAGGCCGCCCCCCAAGCGGCATGCCAGAGCGTCGTCGCCGTCGACGTCGCCGTCGTCGTCGTCGTGGTCGTCGTTATCGTCGTTCGTCTTCGTTGTCGTCGTTGCCGCCGCCGCCGCCGCCGCCGCCGCCGCCGTCGTCGTCGTCGTCGTCGTCGTCGTCGTCGTCGTCGTCGTCGTCGTCGTCGTCGTCGTCATCGTCGTTGGCGACACATCGGGCGGCAGCGGCGACGCCGGGCGGCCGCGGCAGTGCGGCGGGAGGGCTCCGGGGTCTTCGTGGTCGGAGGTCTTTGTTGCTCCTCCCCTCGCGAGTGGCGAGGGGATGAGGCCGCCGCGGAGGCCGCCCCCGAGGCGGCCTGCCAACGCATCCCCTCGCGAGGGAGAGGGCGAGGGCTTCGTCTGACGGCGCGCAGAGGGGGGTACGGGGGAGGGAGGAAGGCTTCTGAGAAGCGCCTCTGCTTCCTAGAGAGCGCGGGCCTGGTCAGTGGGTGCAAGGCCCGCGGCTTCTAAGAAGCAGCCTCCTTCTAAGAAGCCTTCTCTAGGCCTACATGGTGGAGTCCTCTACCCATCAGTTGGGACGCTGGCAGTTTTCACCATCATGTGCTTTGGCTGGGGGGGGGAACAAGAAAGCTTTCCCCCCTCCCCCCCTGCCCACCTCTGCGCGCCGCCACTTCTTCTGGAGCGAGGAGGGATTGGGCAGAAAATCATGGGCGCCCTGCGTGTCCTCGGAACTCGTGTCGATTAGCGTGCAGCTAGCGTTAAGTCGGGCGTGTCCCTCCACAGGGGCAATATTTCAAGGCAGTTTTCAAATTGTCCGGGAACGATTTTTAGATTTTCATTTTGTTGAGCATATTTTGTAAATTATCATTTTTCGCCCAATCTCCGCCTTTAGGAGGACATGCCCGACCTAAAACAAGCGTTGATTGGCGTCGAACTGGCGCGTCGACTCACGTCGATAAGTGTTGGACTGGCGTCGGTTAGTATCGATTCGAGAGAGCCAGCAAGCGACTCGGCAAAGCATCCCCTCGCGAGGGCGAGGGGCGAGGGCTTTTCATAACCCGGGGAACAACACACGACATAAACATTGACCTTCGGAGGTCCGCTTGGATTTATTCGAATCGCCGCTGAAGACCCCTTGTGGCGGCTCCGACGCCGCCCTCGGCACCCTCCGCGCGCCAAGGAGGGGGTCCAGCGCCGAGGAACAAGGAGGGAGGAACAAGGAGAGGTGAGGATGGAGCAGGGGGAGGGAGGATGTGATTCCGCCGTGCTGTAATCACGGGATTGGCCCTCGGGACGCGGAAGCGTCCCGTCACCTGCGCGCTGCGCCCATAGGTTTACGGGCCATCGCGACAGGGATGCGGACCGATCGTCCTCCCCGGAGGAGGGAGGAGGAGGAGGAAGAGGAGGTCGGACGTTACAGCCCTGAGTGCCAGAGCTTGTGCAATTTCCACAGGAGAAGGGCGAGAAGGAGGACAAGGAAGAGGAGGAGGAGGAGGAGGAGGAGGAGGAGGAGAGGGATAAGGGATGGAGAGAAATCAGGATGAGAAAGGGAGAGGAGGAGGGCGGAGGGAGAGGGGAAAGGCGGAGCGAGGCTGAGTGGAGTGAGGGAGAAGGATGGAGGGCTCTCTCCTCCTCCAATGCCTTCCTTCTCTCTCTACTTCTCTCTTTTTTTGTTTTCCCCTCTCCTCCCTTCATTCCTTGGCCTCTTTCCCCTTTCCCCCAGTTCGGGAAGGAAGGAAGAGAGCGTGGCATCGGAATGCAATTTGAATAGGTTGTTGTGTCCCTACGCGGGCGCAAGATCCTGGAGAGCTTCTCACGGCACCCTCACCAAGAAACACTGTCAGGATTTAGAGTGCGTGTCAGGGCGCAGGCAAGGAGTTGTTGTGAGAGACGAACAATTGCAACGCCACGTGTTGCAGGCCAGAAGTAGGTCACTACTTAGTTGTGACGACGCGATCACGCAACCGCACTTTTCTGTGTAGGAGCGAGCAAGGCATCCTGCAATTCTGTTCCGTGTTCACTATCCCCGATACGGTGCGCACGTCTCTCCAGCATGCACGTTGGGCGCACGGGTTTATGTGCCGAACGATTGGTGCACGTCTGTGGTTCAGCCAGTGCGGCGGGATTCTGGGAAGTTGCGCTGGCCCCGAAGATTAGCTTGGGCTTACAAACGGCACAAATATGTAGGCTCATCAACCACTTCGTCGCACGCGGCGAGGTGGTCAGTTGTTGCTCGTCGGGCCCCCCTCCGAAATATTGCCGCTGCAGGTTGTCGGCTCACATTTGGAAGTGCGCTGCCAAAGCGGGGTTGCTTAGGTCACCCTGATGAACTGGAAGCACGCCCGTGGCCCGTCGGCACTTCGACGGCAGTGTTATTGCAGAACCTCCGGCAAGTCATGTTGCATCTAAGCTGTAAAATTAGCCAGAGCCAATTGCTTTTGCGGTCCCCAGCCCCTTCAGTCCAAGATCTTCGCCGCCACGCGGTGGCCGCTGGTCTGCCGGAATGCGAAAAGCTGGGCAGCCACGCGTTGAGGCGAGGAATGACCAAGGACATTATTGACGCAGGAGGGTCTCTGGCGGTTCTGTTGAAAGCTGGGGGCTGGAGGAGTGCAGCGCGCGTTGTCAACCTGAAGCGACACCAGGCGGAAGACGCCGCCGTGTCGAGGGTATAATCGGAGCGTTCCGATTCTGTGTGGGCAATGACGTGCATCATTTCCGCTTCGCTTTCTTATCCGTGTTCAGACATGGGGATGGTGTCGCTTGCCTCAACAGTTCCTCAAGTTTTCTTGCGCGTGGCAGAAGGAACGCCGCGGTTGGTGAGGGCTCGCGGTCGCCGCGTTTGGTGGGCACGTCTCGAGTCGCGAGCTTGAGGGCTTGGTCGGTGTCTCACTCGTCGATGCCGACCGCTCGATTCGAAGAGTTACGTCTATAAGTAGGACAGCTCTCTGTGGGACGGCCCATTTTCTCATGATCAGTGTCTGCATGTTGTTACCCCCCCACACGTACACCAGTAGTCACAACGCGAGTCGCCGAGTGGCGAGCTTGAGGGCCTGGCCGGTGGTTTTTCACCCATTGATACTGGCAACCCGTTGCTCGTGCAGCACTTTGAGGAGTCGATGTCGGTTTTGAGTGCGGGCGCGCTCTGAGGGACGGGGATTTTTCCGAGCGACGTCTCCCGCCTCTCTTTCCGCGTCTGGGCGTTCCCGACGCTCTATCTCCACCTCCCCGGACCCACTGCCGCAGCTGAGCTCCTTCATGTCCTGTGGCTCCTCCTCCTCCTCACCTTCCTTTCCCTCCTCCCCCTCCCCCTCGTCCTCAAACGGGAGGTCCGCCGCCCAGTGTATGTTTGGACTCGATTCCACTCGCGGGCAGTCCCCCTCTCTGCTCTCGTTCCCTGGCCCTGCAGCCGCAGTGGGGACAAGCTTCCCTTGTTGATGCGCGCTCCTCGCCCTCTTTGTCCTCCTTCCTCTCACCGCCGATCAGGGCCAGGCCGGGGACCAGTTGGAAGTGAAACGGGCAGCAATGGGTGCAGAGTCGAGCACGATCCCCCCTCCCCCACCCCCCGCGGCGTCTCATTCGAGGCTTTTCGGAGGCTGCCAGACGGCTCCAGGTCGGCTTGGGGAGATGGGACTGCGTCCTCCTCCAGCTTATCCAGCTTATCCCACGACCTCTCCCTCCTCCCCATGATTCCTACACTGATTTCTCGCGACGTGGACTCCTAGATACTTCGCCCAGTCCATGGGACCGGATTTTTATCCCGAGCCGTTTTTTTTGCGGTTTAGGAGCCCAATGAAGGCCCTGGTGGCCGAAAACGGCAAAGAGCCTCCCGCAGTTTGCTCTTCACGACGAGAGGAGGTGGGGATCTCCCTCCTCCCCCTCCTCCTGGACCTCTGAAGCGGCGTGTTCTGACCTAGGGATTCTGCTGGTGTGGCGACGACAGAAGGGTAGCGGTAGCGGTATCGCGGGGAGAGTGGGTTGGCTTGTTCGACGCGGACCGCCAGGATTGGCGTGCTCTTTGTAGATGACTTGCGTCTTGCCGTCCAGTGCTCCGTTCTTCTTGCCATGTCAAGCTGAATAACTGTGTCTGGTTTGTTGTTGTTCAGCGCAGCTTCATGCTTATGCCACCGTTCGACGACGACTCCCCACGGTGGCCCCGAGTTGCTCGCCGGACTCAGCCGCCGCGCGCTGAATGAGGAGCTCCTCCGCCTCCTGCGGGTGCTGACCCAGGCGCACGCACCGGCCGGGATCCCCCGCCATTGCTCGGGCACCGGCGCCGGCGAGGAGGGGAGGAGGGAGAGTCAGGTCAGTCAGGTAAGCCTTGCACCAGACGGTGCGTGAGCAGGGGTGATGCCGAAAATTGCGGCTCGGCGGTCGCACTAAAGTTATGCAAAGGAGGAGGAGGAGGAAGGAGAGGAGAGGAGGCGGCCCCGGCACGGAGGATGAGGGAGAGGGGCGACGTTTAGGAGGGGACATGCTCAGGATCGTCGGTGGTTCCCTAGCGGTTTCGTCGCTTGTCGGCGGTTGTACAGCCTCGGGATGTGTTTCAGCAGCTGCGCCTCGCCGAGAGCGTTCCGGGGGTGCCCGGATCGTCCCTAACGGCCGCCGGGGGCCAGAGTTATGGCGCGAAAAGTTCTGGGGACAGGGATTGGCTCAGGGTGGCCTGCATCGACGCCCCATCGCCAACTCTCATCGAGGATTACCCTTAATCACAGATTGAAGACGTGGCCTGACTGAGGGCCCCGTCCTTGTATCAGGAATGATAGATCTAGGCGGAGGAGGAGGAGCAGCAGCAGCAGCAGCAGCAGCAGCAGCAGCAGCAGGAGGGAGGGGGGCGGGGAGGGTGGGCGGGCAGGTTAGAGGGGGAGGGACAGGGAAAGGAAACAGCGGGGGCACGTCGGGGCTTCGACGGGCGGGGCCCCGCACGCGCGGGTGACGCCCCCTCCCCGCGCGTAGAGGCGGCCGAGGGCGCGAGCGAGCTGGTCGTGGGGGCGAGTACCGCCGACCAGGCGTTCGACAGGGCCTGGCGCCGCGCAGGCCTTGCGGGTGCGCCTCGCCCTTCGGGGCGCGGCGCCGCCGCCGCGTTCGTCGTCGCCGTCCTCCTCGTGCCCCTCTGTCTCCCTCCCCGGCGACCGTGTATGGCAGGTTCGCAAGGGAGTTGGAGCGACACCGTCAGTTTCAGTTCGACAATGCGGTTTCATCGCGGCGGCCGCGCCACACGTTCGGAGAGCGCTCTGTCCCCTGAGCTGCCCGCCCCGTTCTTGTTTTCCTTCGGCCGCATCCCTCCTCCCTCCTCCTCTTACATGCATGGTGGCACAATTTGCTTCAACGGAACCCCCGCTTATGCCTTGTTGTATCGCCAGCGCAGTCACCCTCTGCCTACGCGCCGACGCAAAAAAAGTTTCATCGCGTCGCCTTGGCGCCCAGGGCTGGCCAGGGGGTGGGTAGTGCAGTCTCATCGCCACCATTCCTTTCTCTTCGATTCTCTGGAGGCTGGCCCGTCAGATCCCGCCAGATCCTTCCCCCTCCCCCTCCGTCGCCTCCAGCTCAGATGCTGAAAAGGGCTGGACGGGGGGCCGCGAGGGCGAACACCTATGGCGCCCCATCGCTTCCGTGCAGACACCTATGGCGCCGCCGCCGCAGCGACCACTCATGTGCGCGGAGGCGCCTGGCAGGCGTGCGCCCACTGCGCGGTCGAGCAGCTCCTCCCCGTTCGCACCACTGTGTGTGTCCGCAGGCCGGGCCTGTATCGCTTCGCTGTGAACCCCCTTGCAGCTTGCCGCCGTGAGAGTCGCAGCACCTCCAGCAGCTACACGGGGCGGAAGTCAGGTGGTGTTCAAAACTGTGCTCTCGCCTTTGCGCCGCGCGCACTCGACTGAGACATTTGAGACTCTACAAGGGTGGGGGCTTCTTTGTCTTCAAGGCAGGGCTCTCTATCTTCAGCGCCGCGCGCGTTCGCCTCAGAAGCTGTCGAATATCACATGGCTGGTTATTGGGCCTTTTCTCCAGCGCCGCAAGGATGTCTCGATACTGCAGTTCGGGTTCCCCTCTGGGGCCCCTCTTGAGAGCCTTTTGGGGGCCTCGTGGGCCCTGTGGGAAGCCTTCTTGGGTCGTTTTGCGGCCCTCATTCGGGATCAAAAGACGGTCGGGTGAGCGCTCGGGTCGGTGGAGTCCCCTCAGGTGATTCCTTGGTGGCCCGAGTATTGCCCCGGCTCATAGTCATAGTTGCCCTGTGGCGGCAGTTCCACGCGTGATTGGTCAGGTCAGCGCTCGGGTGGCTTTGGTGGCACTCCAGCAGCTCCCTTGGAACCCAGCGCTGACCCGACTGTCTTTCCGCTCCCTATCTTTTGGGCTGTTGTTTGTTGGGCCCTTTTTCGGGACCTCTTCGGTTGATTTGAGGCGGACTTGGCGGATGGTTGGACCGTCTTGGGCCGTCGGAAGCCCGTAGAGACTAGACCGCGACGACCCAGCCCACAGACTAGCAGGACTCAGCCCGCATATTCACCATGCATGCCCTGAACTCCGTGCTGTGCACATCGCGAAACCGACAAGATCCCGAACCACCGCCTTACCACCAGGACGAAGCCCATTCTATCAGGTTTCTCCCGTCAAGCCTCGTTTGATGTGTGTTGCGGGTCCGTCATCTCGGCACGGCCAGGCGTAATGCGCCCACCTTTTGTTTACTCTCCGTATTTTGTGATGTGCACTGTTCGATCGTCGACGCTAAGCCAGACATACAAACACTGCCACCGCGTCAGGACCAAGTCCATTATGTAGTTCGTTTCCCTCCCTACCCTTGTGCTGTCATTTGTTCGGGCCTGACAGCCACGCATACTATACGCATCAAGTCCGCTTGTTGCTATTGTTGCTGCCTTTTTTTCTCATGTTCCTCCCATCACACATCGTGTTCTCAGCGGTGCCGTCGTGCTCTCTCACACGGATGGGGTACGTTAGTGGCTCGTCCACTGGCCAAGTTTGCCGCATCCAACTGCTAGCGGGAACCCAGACGAGTCTCGTCGCGTGTTTCTCTTCGCCTCCTTGTGCTGCAATCCGTAAGCAGATTCATTGGCCACCCGGGCGTGCCCGTGTCTCGGGCGATGGGGCTCGGAACGCAGCTCGTGTAGGGCCCGCCGCCGGTCATCATGTAGGGTTCCGGGCCATGCTGTCCTGGAAGCTTCGCGTAACCTCACCACCGGCCCATCCAGCAGCGATGCTCAGACGAGCTACCCTCATCAGGGGTGTGGAGGAGCACGCAGCGGAAGGACGGGCCGGGCAAGGCGTCGCACCCCAAGAGTGGAAGGATGGAGGAGGAGGAGGAGGAGGAGGAGGAGGAAGGAGGAGGAGGAGGGGGAGGGAGAGGGGGAGGGGGGAGAACGGAGGAGGGAGGAGGAAGGAGGATCAAATCGGGCGGAAGAGGAAGATGAATAGGAGGAGGAGAAGGAGGAGGGCGAGCAGAAAGGCCAGAGGCTTTTTGGATGCCTTCTGGAGTCTCTCTAGGTGTCCTTCAAGAGCTTCTTGGAGTACTCTTGGGGCGTCTTGGGGGGCTTTGGCAGCACCAGGGGGCATCCTGGTGCGTCGTGGGTTCCTCAGGGCAGCCTCTTGGGGCCGTTTGGGGGAGATCGTCGATCAAAGATGGGGAGGGTTGATTAGGGTCCCCCCCCAGGAGGCCAACATGTTGGCAAAACCGGAGCAAAATCAATGATCGTGGCATTCTCCCCGAGCCTACCTTGGACGCTCTAACGCCTCGCGGGGCGCCCCGTCCATGTCCTGGGGGAGGGGGTATAGGGGGAGGGGTCAAGACACCCTCCCCGCCCGCAAGCCATCTCGCTCACTCCCACCCGCCCTCCCAACACAAACGCTGCACCCGAGCCGCAGCGTGTCAAGCGGTAGTCTTTGGATGGACAGCTAATTGGAACCATGACAAACCCCATGTGCACAACGCTGGGGCGAGGTGCGCCAGGCGCGCCACTCGCGCCAGGTGCGCCAGGCTCCCCTGTGGCCCAAGCGTGCCGGGAACGCCTGGTGCGCCAGATGCGCCACGTGATCCACATGCGCCATGCGTGCCGTATGCTCCAGCCGCGCCAGGGGCGCCACGTTCGGGGCACGCGCAGAGTGTTGCAGGTGCGCCTGCGCACGTGGCAGTACACATCGGGGAACGTGTCGGCCCCCACCGCCACCCTTGTCGAAAACCAGTACGCAATCGCGGCGGGGTGGCCATCATAGCGTCTGGTGGGCCTGCACATAGCAGGCAATATGCCAGCAACCCAGCCGTCCCAGTCAAGAACCAATGCGTAGTGATCGCAGGGTACCCGCGCGTGATCCGGATTTTGTCTGGAAATGGATTTTGCATTGTTTTTTGATCGGGATGCCGGCCCTGCGCGCAGCAGGCAATCCGTGGGCACCCCGCCGCCCCCGTCAACAAACAAAATAGAAAGTGCTCGTGGTCCCTCCGAGCATGACCCACGATTTTGCCTCACGATTTTGCCCCACGGTTTGTGTCGCGTTCTGGGATTGTCTGGCGAGTCTCTGTCGTGCACAGTGGGCTGGATCACCTCAAGCATATAACATTCGATGGTTTGCCGTGGAAAAAGTGGACTTCATTTTGTTTTTGACAGGGATGGTGAGGGGAGCTCTCATTGATCCCAGTTGGCTGCTGGTCGCCTGCGGGAGGGGGTGTTTATCATTGGAACAGTGATGGGCTCCTCCCCGAAGGGAAAGAAGGGGGTTGGAAGAGGAAACCCGCTAAACCACACCCCCTGAAAGGCTGGTGGGTTCGCAGCGGTGCAGCGCGGTATCTCTTGTCGCGCATCTTCAGGTCGAATTCGAACTTCGCACCACTATGCAAAATAGGGTCTTCGTACGGTCACACATCTGGGCCATCAGCGGGGTGACGGGTTCTTACTTGTCCAGAGCTATGAAACGGCGCTTGCTCCTACAGAGCAGTGGATGATGTCTCCATGTACGCTTTCGCCGAGATCTGTGCTAATGGAACTACGGACGCCCATGCGCGGTCTCTTACATATAGGACCCTGCTCACGGCCATATCATTGTCGTCTGGGGCGGTCCCAGACGCTGTGATTCTACAGTGCGAGAAAAAGTTGTCAGGCGACTCGGCGGATGCAGAGGAAGCTTCGGGGACAGGGGGCACAGGAGACAAAGGACGAGGAGCGGGAGAGGGAAAAGACACGCTCAAAGGGCACAGTGTGAGTCGCCTTGAAAGTATCCATGCGCTGCTGTGGCTTCCTCTTCGTCGGTGCATCCATCTCAGAAGGGTCCGGAGATTTTTCTTATCTAGTGGTGTCGAAGGCGTTCGGTACATGTCATGCCCGAAGGAACCAGGGAGGGGAGAGCCACGAAGGAAAATGTGAGCAGGGAACTGGGAGGAGGGAGCGAGGAGACAGTTGGGCGGAGGTCGGAGGTATGAGGAAGGAGGGGCGAGTGATACGGCCCAAAGGCGGCCCAATACTGGCGCAATAAGGCCCCTACCACAGGCGGCGTTGAGGCACGAACCCACTGAGTTTTGACGTCGCCTTGTAGCACGCGCATGTTTCTCGCGGGCGCCAACGAATATTCAGATGCAGTGCCAGAGTCCGAGATTTTAAACAAAAGTCTGATCTACCACCCCCATACACAGGCGTATTGGCCCCCCCCGCGGATCCTACGATTTGATTGACACATGTTTTTGCCGACTCGTTCAATCTAGACATTAATTCATATCATCCCAGCCCAGCCAGTAGCGACCGCCCCCCTCATCCCTGTCAATGAGTATAATGCGCGTGCGTTCGTTTATCAGAAATCATGAATTTCCCTGGATCCCTTGCAACACATGAAACGACATCCACACGCGCGCGTCGTCACGCGTGCAACAACGGAGACTCCGTAAAGGGTTTCAAGATCGAGGTTCCCGAGAACATCGAACACATCATATAGCTTTGTGCCATGATTCCTCTCGCTTCGCGGGGTGCACGTCCGGAGTACGTACAGTCAAGTCGTGGCCTGCGCTTGGAGGCGCGCTGCGCCCAGTGGAGTTCGTGCGATGAGCCACGTGCTGCACCTGGTCCAGACCGTCAGCTGGCCGCTCAGTGCAGTTGTTGTGGGGCCTTTTGGGAGCCTCTTGGGAGACTCTTGGAGGCCTCTTGGGGGCTTCTTGGGGGCTTCTTGGGGGCTTCTTGGGTGCCTCCTGGAGCCTCTTGGGGGTGTCTTGTGCCGTGATGGTGCGCTTTTTCCTCGTTTCGCCCCATCGGAGGCCGTCTTGGGTGGCTCTCACGGCCGCCTTGGGGCTCTCTTGGGGTCCTCTTTGGCCGTCTTGGGGCTTCTTGGGTTGTTTTGGGGGGTTCATTGGGCCGTCTTGGGGCCCTCTGGAGCAGTCTTTGGGCTCCCGTGGGCGCTTCTGGGGCACTCTGAGGGAAATGTTGGAAGCTGTTTGCGCCGTTTTGGGCCTCTGACAATCGACAAAGGCGAGAACGCCCAAATCCTTCAAACACTTTTGGAAGATCATTGATTTTGGCCTCTGGGTGCGTTCTTGGGGGTGCTCTCGGTGCCCTCCTGGGCCGTCTTGGGGAGCTTTCTGGGCTTTCTTGGGCCATCTTGGGCCGTCTTGAGTGCGTTGTTGACCGTCTTGGAGCCACCCCGGGCCATACGGAGACCTTCTTGGAGTCCCAAAGAGACCCTAAAAACCGAAATTGATATATCTATATATATATATATATATATATATATATTATATATATATATATATATATATATTCCCTTTTCTATATTTTTACAATCCGGGGGGGTGGGACCCCCCCCCCCCCGAAAATCGGACCCCCGGGATCTGGCGCTTTTGGGGCCCCCTGGACGCCTTGCAAGGGGTCCCCCGGGCCTTCCGGGCCTCCTGGACGCCCCTGCCGGGCCTTGCCAGCGGGCCCAAAGCGGTCAGGAGGGCGGCCAAACGGCCCCGCGAGAGCCCCACGCGGCCCCAGACAGCCCCAAGACGCCCGAAGACGACCCAAAGAAGACCCCCAAGAGGTCCTCCAAGTGCAAAAAAACAACACTTTCCTTTCCTTTCCTTTCCTTTCCTTTCCTTTTTTTGTATTAAAAAGAAGGATTTTTTGGACATTCGGTTCTTCGGTATTCCGTGCGTCCGAGTCCGCCGAAGAGGCCCCAACAATCCTCCCACAACGGTGTCAAAGGGCTTCCAGACAGTTCAAAAGAGCCCCAATATGGTCCAACAGGGCCGCAAGATGGCCCCAAGAGAGCCCCGCTGACAGCCCCAGATGGCCCCAAGACGCCTCCCGAAGCACTCCAAATCGTGACTCGGTCGTTCAGGGAGACCGTGGTTGGTAGCAAGGCGGCCGCAAGAAGCCCCCAGAGGCGCCCAAAAGGCGCCCAGGAGGCCCCCAGAGGTCCCCAAAAAGCTTTTGAGAGGGGCCCAGGAACACCTCCCAAGAGGAACCCCTGCAATAAAAACTGGGGATGAGGACAAGGAGTGGCTCGCAGACAAGGAAGATTACGAGTAAGAGGAGAGGAAGTATAAGGATAGTACATAACATTACTATAACGACGATGGCGCAAACGGCAACAATGAATCATCGCTATATTTGGCTCTCCTGCATGCCGAGCTTCAAGAACCAAGGTGCATGGCGCGAAGCGCCAATGCAGTCTTGTATATTTATATTTATATTATATATTACATTATATATATATATATATATATATATATATATTATATATATATTATATATATATATATATAGAGAGAGAGGAGAGAGAGAGAGAGAGAGAGAGAGGAGAGAGAGAGAGAGAGAGAGAGCACCAGAATTGGGGCCGTCACTTTGGTACGGCGTAGTGGCGCGACTCCAAAGGGGGTTCGAGGGGGAGACATCATAGTGTAAAACAATACAACATGTAGCAGTTTTGAATCATTAGATCCATTGGATCCGTTGGATACGTTGCATTGTCGGGACCCCCTTGGGTGTTTCTTGGGCCTTTTTGGGGCCATCTTGGAGGCTGCTTGGGCCGTCATGGGCTTCTGAGAGGCGGAGAAGGCGAGAACGCTAACATCTGGTTAAACCAATCGGAAAATCAATGATATTGGCCTCTGGAGGCGCTCTTGTGGGTGCTCTTGGGGCCCCCTTGGGCCGTCTTGGGGGCTTTTGAGGCCTTTTTGGTGCCATTTCGGGCCGTCTTGGGGCAGTCGCTGTGTGGCCTTTGGGGGGCTTCTTTGGAGCCTTTTGGGAGGCTTCCTGAAGACATCTTGGAGGCCTCTTGGGGTTTTTTGGGGGCACCTTGGGGGCCTCTTGGGGGCCTCTTGGGGCCTCTTGGGGGCGTCTTTGGCGGTTTTGGGGTGCTTTTGCGCCGTTTCGCTCCTTCGGAAACCGTCTTGGGGGCCTCTCGCGGCCGCCTTTGGGCCGTCTTGGGGTCCTCTTGGGCCGTCATAGGGGCCTCGTGGACCGTCTTCGGGGCCTCTTTGGGCCGTCTTGGGGTTCTGTTGGGCCGTCTCGGGGCCCTCTTGGGGGCTTCTTGGGTTGTGTTGGAGCTATTTGCGAAGCTGCTTGGGCCGCAAAGGCGAGAACGTTAAAATAGTGCCCAAACCATAGGAAAATAAATGATTTTGGCCTCTGGAGGCGCAGTTGTGGGCGCTCTTGGGGCCTTCTTGGGCCGTCATTTGGGCTTTTTGGGCCCTCTTGGAACCATCTCGGACCGTCTCGGGGCCGTTTTGGCCCGCACAGAGCCCATCTTGAACCGTCTTGGCGCCCTCTCGGCCCCCCAAGAGGCCCCAGAGGTCGAAATCATCGATTTTGTATAAGTTTCGGTGGGTTTCTGAGCCCCGGGAGGGGGGGGGCACTTTGGTCCGGCGGTGTGGCGCAGCTCCCAGGGGGGTTAGGGGGGGAGACATAATATCGTAACACAATACAACATGTGGCAAGTATGCAATCATTGGATAAATTGGATACGTTGCAGTAAGGCGTTCGCCGGAAAACGCTGCCGCTCAGCACGTCACCTCCGGACGTGGATTTTTGGTTTTACGCCACACTGCCGACCCCTTGAGAGAGAGAAGTGGTGCGTCGATGGGTGTGTGTTGGGGGTTTCTGTGGGCTCCTCCTGAGGTTTTCGGCTGGTTGGGCACGTCGATGATCGAGACATTGGTGGGGTCGTATTTTGTGGATGGAGTGTGTGTGTGTGTGTGTGTGTGGAGTTTTCTCGGCTGTCGAGCGGCATTTTGCGTGATCGCACTTTGCTCAGGGGCCGTCATAGGGCCTGTTCGCACGGTCTTGGTATCTTCTTGGGCCGCACAACGCAGGAAGAAGATGCCCTTCCTCCCCTTCCCCACGTGCCTACGCCTACTACTCCCTCCTTCCCGCCTCTATTATCTGCATCCCGATCGTTGTCATCTTGCTCCTCCTCCGCGTGCTGCCTCCTCCGTCCCGCTCGCTCAGTGCTATTGTTTTGTCCTGCCTTTTCTCCTGTCCGTCGCGCGTTTCCCGTTTCCAAACCGTTTCTTTCGTGTATGTATGGGTGGTGCAGAGCGAGCGCAGGCGGGGGGGGTCACGGCAGCAGCGGGATGTATCTTCGCGAAACCGCTCGAATCGGAGTGGGGTCGGCGGCGCGGCAAAGGTGGGGTGGATAGGCCTTTTGGAGTGGTGAATGTTTTGTTCCGTGGCAATTATTATCTGTTGGAGCCTCCGAGTGGCGCGCCGCTGAACGCGACCTGGACGTGTTGGGTTCGAGAGGCGAGGCCGTGCGCGCCGAGCGCGGGTGAGGGCCATGGCCGTTGTATATTTTGGGTCGAGGGCAAGGGGTCCGTTGCAGGAGTGACGGAGCTAGTGGAGTTCAAGCGGCAGAAGAGCAAAACGAGTGGCTCTTGAACGTTCAGGACGAACTCCGGCGCGGGGATCTCAGCGAACGAACGCGCCAGTTTTCACATGGGCGCCCAGCCAACGCACCTGGGTCACGGGCGGGAGACGGCCCGACGCGCGGGCCCGAGAATTGCACGGAAAACGCGGAAACCATCGCGCGGGGCAACGGGCAAGAGTGCGAGCGTTATCAAGTAGAATGGCGAGGGCGACAGCTGATGGCGACCAGCCCCGACAACTAGCGCTTTGTCTTGCCGGAGTTCGCGCGGGCTACAGCCTTCCACCCGAATCGGGACGCAAAGGGCAAGGGGGCCCGATTGGGAGCCGTGGACTGGGTCGCCATTGAGTTTAAGCAAATTTCGCGGGTGTGCGCACAGACGCTGCTCGCCATGCCGCTCACCAGAACCGACCATATATGTCAGCTGATAAGCTGCGATGGCTGGGCTACAACGACAAAGCATGCGCATATATACTGGGGTGGCTGCCGCTGGCGGCGGCCGACAGATAATTTGGATCGATGTGCGAAGCAGCTGCTCCGAGCGCGCGCTGCGACGATTCTGTCGCGGGTTGTGGGCGATGGCGAGGGCGCCGTCGACGACGCGGCGGAAGTGGAAGTGGCGCTTCGGGGAATGCCGAGGCAGATCGCGTTGGATTTCCATGCTGACACGTGGGCGCTGAAGAGCACGCCGGGGCCAGGCTTGCATCCGATTGTCGCGAGGCAGCGGGCCTCGTTCTTGGGATCGCATCGAAAAAAGCCAGTCTTGGGATCTCGACGGAAGCAGTTCTCGATGTCGCCAGGCCCGGCGAGCGCGGCGCACGCGGCGCTGGGTCGGGCGCCGGGGGCTGTCATAGCAGATCTAGGAGAGGGTCGAAGTGTAAGCCGGGCGTCGTGCTACGCGGCAGTGACCCGTGTCAAAACGCGCAGGGGACTATTCATCCACCAACCATGCGCAGTGAAGCCGCATGCGCAGGGCGAGATGGGCGGAACGACTCTGCTCTTGGACAAGTAACGCGGCAAAGAGATCGCGCGGGAAGACATTGAAGAGGGCCCGATGCCGCGGCAGACTCGCGGGAAGCGCAGGCGTCAGAAAGTGGGGGCGGAATTCCGGCCCGCGGAGTTCGAGAGGAAAGTTGGTCCGAGTTTTTGCGGGGTTTGCGCGGAGGTTTTGACAGCAGCAGGTCAGAAGTGGCGCACGGCGTGTGATGACATGGCTTCGGTCGGCCCAAACGCAGGCATAACTGATGAGGGGGGGCGGTCGACAGTCCGCGCGCGCGGGCAAGTGCGATCGATGCGCCGGACCAGCTGCGCGTAGAAAGTCGCGGAAAGAGTCGCATGCAGGGCTTGCCAGAAGAAGCGCAGCAGATATTCCATGTGCGACGCGCGGAATGCCCGGACATTCTGAAGACGGAGGCAGACGCGGCCACAAACCGGCGCGCGACGAGAGGCGCCGAAGTTGGGCCAGACATGCGCGGGCAAGAAGCGCGGCGCGCGGAGCGCGCGGGGCAAGGCCCAGAAAACGGGCGTCTGGAGACGCCTCTGCGGCGCTCGGCGCGCCGGAAGGGGGCGGATGGTCGGGGCTGTTTTTGGCGATCCGAGGGCGCGTATCAGCGGTCCAAGTCCCGCGCGATGACCAGCCAGGGGCGGCGCGTCGCCCGGCAGCGCGCCGACGCTGCCGCGAGTCGCGGGCCCGGCGAGGCGACGGAGGCCCGCGCGTTCAGGCGCGCGGCGCGCCCGAAAGGAGTCGACAGAAGGGGCCTAGAATTCGCGGGCGTCGCGCGCGCATCGGGCGGCCACGAGGCACAGCATCGCAAAACGGGGGCAGGACATCGCCGGGTGGCGCGCCGACGCTGCCGCGAGAGGCGGGCCCGGAACGCGACTGGGGCCCGCGCGTTCAAGCGCGCGGCGCGCCCGAAGGGGGTCGACGGAAATGGGCCGGCCCTTGCGGGCGTCGCGCGCACTTCGGGCAGCCGCCAAAGGGAGCGCCCTTACAAAACGGGAACGGCGCGCCGGCCAGGCGCGCGCCGCGCGCGCCGCGAGGCTCGCGAGGCGCAGGCCCGAATGGCAGCGAAGGCGAGCGCTGAGCGCGGCCAGGCGCGCGGCGCGCCCGAAGGGGGTCGACGGGGGGGGGGGGGGGGGGGGGGCAGAATTCGCAGTCGCCGCGCACTTATCGGACAGCCAGAGGGAACATCAGTGCAAAGCGGAGGCAGGACATCGCACGGCGGCGCGCCGACGACGCCGCGAGTCGCGGGCCCGCAATGCGACGGGGGCCCGCGGGCTCAGGCGCGCAGCGCGCCCGAAAGGGGTCGACGGGAAGGGCCCAGCATTCGTCGACGTCGCGCATTTATCGGACAGCCAAAGGAATATTGCTACGAACGGGATCGGCGCGCTGGCCAGTCGCGCGCCGCGTGGCTCGCGAGGCGCAGGCCCGAAAGGCGACGGGGGCTCGCGCGCCCAGGCGCTCGGCCTGCCCGAAGGGGGCCGACGGAAGGGGCCCAGAACTCGCAGACGTGACGCATTTGTCGGAGAGCCAAGAGGAACATCATTGCAAAACGGGAGCTACGCGCCGGCCAGTCGTGCGCCGCGCGTGCCACGAAGCCCGAACGCATGCTAGGATGTTCGAATGCTCCGCGCGCCCTCCTTCGCGAGATGGGTCGAAGGCCGCGTTCGCAGATGGGGGCCACCAGTCAAGAGACGCGAGGGATTATTACGCGTGGAAAGGCACCCCTGTCGTTTGAGAGAGTTTCAAAATCTGGTGTTTCCAGAAACATATGAAAGCACATGGTTTCGCAACGCGGATTTCAAACCAATAGCATGCGCGCTCTTGCGACTTCTTGAGAACAGCCACGAGTTTTCAACATTTTCATAGAATGCTACTGCACGGGCTTCGCGCGCGCATGCCGACATCGTTCGAACGCCTTTGCGCGCGTGCTGGGGTGGCACGATCCGTGCCAAATAATACCATGCGAGCCACTCTCGCGCGTCTGCCGCGCGCGGATTTCGAATTTCTTTCAAAACCTTCATCACCGACGCGAAGACGCCGTCATCGTCGTCGGCGTGGTCGGCATCGGCGCCGTCACTGGCCGTGCCGTCG
>CAUYUJ010017210.1:202500-217500 GCA_963575745.1 Prorocentrum cordatum
CGATGTGTACTTGCTAGGCTTGGCCTGCACGACACCAATTTCGACCCGAACGGGGCCACCGACGACCAGATTGACCACGTGCTCACGCGCCTCGCCGTGGCCTACAGGTTCTACCACTCTATCAAAGACGACTGCAACGTCGACAACTCGTACCACATCCACAAGAACTACATGCAGGCCTCCCGCCTCGCGCTGAGGCTGGGCCCGAGCGCGCACGGCGGTGCCCGCTAGCCATCGATCGACGCGCCTCTCCCAGGGGTTCGTTCGCTCCTCCTCCTCCTCCTCCTCCTCCTCCTCCTCCTCCTCCTCCTCCTCCTCCCTCTCCTCCTCCTCCCTCAATGTCAATGTTGTGGTGCCCCGCGCGGCTCGCTTTCTCACCAATGGAATTGTTGCGAGGCACTAGCGCAGCGCAGCGAGGCTCTCCCCGAAGCTGTACCTGAGGAGTTCATGGAGGGTTGGGAGCGTCGGCGCAAGATGGCAGAAGGCCTCACGGACATCGACACCTTCGAGATGACCTATGGTCTTCCCCTTAAACCTTTACAACCAGGACAGCCGGAATGTCGGCCCGCAGTTCATGAATGGGAAGACTGTCGATCGGAAGCTTGGGGGGCCTATTTCTTATGTAGATGCCTCTGGAATGCATGGCAACCACCCCACTCTAGCTAGAGTTAGTTGGTCCGTAGTGCAGTTATGTCCAACATCAGGCTGGCCGCTGAGGGCTAGATACGGAGGACTGCCTGGTGCTGATCAAACCGTGCCTCGGGGTGAACGTTATGCAGGATTTCAGGCGTTGTCAGTGATGCAGCGACCAGGTACTGTTGTATCCGATCACCTCTCGTTTGTCAAAGGGGCGTTGAGGTGGGATCATAAACTGGAACACTCCTCAAGCTTGCATGCAGGGCTGTGGAGACAACTTCGAGCACTTTGTCGTAATGATCGTGAATCTTGCAACTTTGTATGGGTGCCATCGCACCAGGATGTTCTCACATTTGTTGAAGAAGGAGGCTCCTACGCACACTGCGTAGGTAATGCATGGGCAGATTTCTTTGCATATGCTGGTGCCACGGGAGTCTGTGTCGCCAACACTCTTGCCGATAATCACAAAGTGTTGCTAAAGGAGGCCAAACAGACTGCCCGATACCTTGGATTTCTTGCTGCTCGTGCTGTTCGGCTGTACCTCGAGGCGGGGGCAGAACCGAGAAGGAAGGCCCCTTCTGCAAGTATTGCTTTGTCTCTCACGCAGCACATGTTCGAACAAGTGAGTGAGTCATGCATTCGTTGCACGCACTGCCTGCGTGTCGCACGGACGCCAGCCAGTTTTCAAACTCTTGTTAACTCGAAGTGTTCTGGGCCCCCTGTCCTCGGTGAGGGTCACTTGCTGGCTAAATGGGGCCCTGCTGCTATTTGTGAACGATGTGGGGCCTACTCTCCCAACATCTTGAAATTCGCTCGGGACCTCCTCCTCGTGTGCCCAGGCCCTCCCAACAATAAGTCAACGCTGGCCAACACCCGCTCGCATATCAAGCGGGTGAAGAAGGGCCTCGAGCCACGATCTGGGAAGGAGATGGCTAGTGTATAGGCGGGCCTGACTGCTGCCTGCTTGGGCTCCCCTGCTTCCTCCCTGGCCCCTTGCCGGGCCAGGTGACCGAACCAGGGAGTGCCTACCGCTTGGCGCGGTTAGCACACGTCCTCGGCAGCAGTGCGGCTCGCTGCTGCCGTCAGCGGAACGCTGACCCCTTCTTGTTGTCAGCGCTTGGCTGACGCCTTTCTCTCATTTCGGCCCTCCTCCCGTTCCTTTTGGGTTCGGTTGGGGGCGCTTGGACTTGGCCTCCTCCTCCTCCTCCTCCTCCTCTCCTCCTCCTCCTCCTCCTCCTCCTCCTCTGCTCCTCCTCCTCCTCCTCATGTTCCTCCTCCCTCCTCCTCCTCTCCTCCTCCTCCTCCTCCTTCCTCGCTCCTCCTCCTCCCCCCTCCTCCTCCCCCTCCCCGTCCCCTCCTCCTCCTCCTCCTCCTCCTCCTCCTCCTCCTCCTCCTCCTCTCCTCCTCCTCCTCCGCCCTCTTCCTCCTTCCTCCTCCTCCTCCTCCTCCTCCTCCTCCTCCTCTCCTCCTCTCCCTCCTCCTCCTCCTCTCCTCCTCCTCCTCCTCCCTCTCCTCCTCCTCTCCTCCTCCTCTCCTCCTCTCCTCCTCCTCCTCCTCCTCCTCCTCCTCCTCTCCTCCTCCTCTCTCCTCCTCCTCCTCCTCCTCCTCCTCCTCCCTCCTCTCTCCTCCCTCCTCCTCCTCCTCCTCCTCCTCCCTCCTCCCTCCTACCTCCTCCCTCCTCCCTCCTCCTCTTCCTCCCTCCTCCTCCCTCCTCCCTCCTCCTCCTCCCTCCTCCTCCTCCCTCCTCCCTCCTCCTCCTCCTCCTCCCCTCCTCCTCCTCTCCTCCTCCTCCTCCTCCTCCTCCTCCTCCTCCTCTCCTCCCCCCCTCCTCCTCCTCCCGTCTGCTACCTCCTCCTCCTCCTCCTCCTCTCCTCCTCCTCCTCCTCCTCCTCCTCTTCCCCGTAGCCATTTTGGCTCAAGGCTTTGAGTTCCACAGTGGAACAAGTGGATACCGCTAGTCCGCGGCAGTGCCAGAGCGCTTGCGCTCGACAGTCTTTCTTTCAGCCAGTACCGCAGGGGCTTCTGGCGGCCCAACGGCACCTGGTGCTCGGTACCCCCCTTCCGCGCTGTGAGCTCCTGTCGGAGCGTGCATGCCATGCCGTGGACGTGGACTACTGCTGAGCGTACCCCTCCCTGGCGTGCGCAAGGTGATCAGCAGCGCCGTGTTGCTGGTCGCCGTGGCCACAAGCGTCGCCGTGATGGTGATGCCTCACCCTACGCTGTCTGCAGCAAGTGCGGGCACTGGGAGTACCTCTACCATGGTCACGCTGCGTGCAGCCGGTGCAGCGGATCGTATGTCATGCGCAATCAGACTACGGGTGAGTCGAGTGCGGCGGTCGACTCACAGTGTCCTCTCGACCTGTCAGGACAAGCAAGTGCTGCTGTCGCTCAATTTCCTGGCCTACGAGATGTGCTTGCGAACCACCTGCCGCCTCCACCACCGCCGAACGTCCCGTCCGATGCGCAGCTGGACGCAGCGGTGGCTGGAGAGCGGACTGCCTTGGCGAAGGGCGTGGAGGAGGCTGCCAAGGCTGAGCGCTTGGCCTGGCAGAGTCGCTCTGAGCGTCAGGAGGCTTTGCTCAAGGCCCGTGAGAAGGTCAAGCAGGCCGAGGCTGCCTTTGCCGAAGCCTCATCGCACCTTGAGGAAGCCCAGTCCGCCCACACCGTCGCCAAGGAAAAGAAGGACAGGTTTGACGAGGCCGCTTTCAAGAAGCAGAAGATGGAGGCTGCGGCGGCCGCTCAAGCTGCTGCGCGGCCCCCCCTCGCTGGTGCAGACGGCCCACCTGGTGGAGAACCCGGAGGCGCTCATGGCGTTTCTGGAGCAGGCCATGCACCTGAAGATGCCCGTGAAGTACTTGGTAAACTACATACCCTGGGAGATGATGACCTTCGGAAGCTCGCCGACAGTACCAAGGTCCCTTTCAGCGAGTGGTGCAACCTGCGCACCGCCCAGCTTGCCGCTCACAATGTCCTCAGTTCGGTCTCGCCTGGCTCCTCGGCGTCTGCGTCGTCTGCCCCTGGTGAGGCTGGCGCTGACGAGGGTGCAGATGCTGCTATGGACGGTGCGAGTGGCGAGAATGGTGGTGAACATAAGGCTGTTCCTGTCGATGCTGATGACGATCTTCTTGGTGAGGCTGATCGGCAGGAGCTTTCTGAGCTTCGCAAGCGTTCTGCGGAGCAATGTAAGCCTGAGGACCTCGAGAGGTTGGAGACCCTCCTGGTCGAAAAATTTCATGCGCAGGGGCATAAGAAGCTCAAGGTGGCTACTTATGCTAATGATATGTGGGTCAACGCTTTTGCCCACCTGGCAGCCCCCCAAGTTGTGCAAGGCGCGTCGTTGGTTTGACGAGTCCCTGGGGCAGCGATGGCAGAGGGTCGACGTGCGTTCGACTATCGATGTCAAGTTCTGCAACGTTTCCAGCTGGTCTGAACTGGCCAAGTCTGAACTTGCCAGAGCTGTTGAGGATGTCGACGTTTACCTCTTTGCCGAGCACCATCAGGGACCCGACAAGCTACAGGCCGCCAAGGGAGACTGCTCATCTATGGGATGGCGCCCGCACTTCCAAGCAGCCCTTCCCTCGCCTGGCGGAGGATGGCATGGTGGTGTCGGCGCTGTCGTGCAGAAGGCGGTCTACTGCAAGAAATTCCTACGTAGTCTCCCCGCTGGGGTCGAGAACGTGGGCCAGGGGCAGAGTTGTTTTTTCCTGGAAATGAAGACGCAGCATTGTGCGCTCGCTCTGGGAGTTATCTAAATCGTCTCAGGGATTGGAGCTTCAGGTATGAACCTCGACCGTCTCCATGAAGTGGTTGAGTTCCTGGGGATGCTTGAGTGCCCGTGGATCCTCTTGGGAGATTTCAACATGGAGCCCCTCGAGTTGCACCAGTGTTGATTCTGTGAGGTTGTCTCTGGCGTCACGGTGGACCCCCGCAATACTGACTTTACCTGTGACAAAGGCACTGGCCGCCTGATCGATTATGCTGTTGTTTCGCGGGACATCCGCCCATACCTGACGATTGATGCGGATTGGAGCTCCGCTTTTAAGACACACGCCTGCTTGCATGTGCAGATGTCGCTTGAGGTTCTCCGTGACACCGTGATGAAACGTGATCGACCTGTTCCAATCGGGGCCCACCCTGGGCCTGATCAGCGTTGGAGTGATTTTGTCCACCGTGCTGGCGACCAAGTTGTGGAGATACCTCGCGAAGTCCGTGGAGCTTTTCTCGAGTTTCACTGGCCCCTGCGCTCGCAAGGACTCTCGGAATCCTATCAAAAGTGGTCTACTGCTGCGGAAATGCTGTTTTGCCCCCGCCCCCTCTCCACCTGGCCGTCGCCGGGAGGGCGCAGGGGCAGAGCAGTAGTTGTGCAGGAGCGGACCCTTCCCAAACGAGGAGTGATGAAACAAGGTTTTTCCCACCCCTGCCTGGCTTTTTGGGCGCTGATATCGCCCCGCCTGTACGATTTTGCCGTCGCCTTGAAGAGGGGAGGCGCCACCCAGGTCACCGCTCTCAGGACTCTCCTCCGAGCGCGCGGTGATGAGGTGGGTCTACACCTTGAAGGCCTTGCCGATGCACGGCAAGCTGCTGTATGGACAGGGTGGTTGCAAGACATCCCAGGCGACCCTCGGAAGCTTGAAGTCATCCAAGGAGCTCTCGTCCCCGTCCTTCGTCGCGCGTGGACTGCGGCTCGGAAAGCTAATCGCCTTGGCATCCAGGCCTGGCTCGCTAAGGGACTCGCGGGGGGAGCGAAAGTGGTGCACCGTTGGTTACGTTCTGATGCCAAAAAGGAGGTTGAGATGTTTGTTACTCCCACTTTCGTTGCCCAAACCCCCCAAGAGCTGATGAGATATCGCGAACAGTTTTGGGCGTCCTGGTGGACGCCGACGAGTAGGCAAGTCGGTGATCTTGAGTACGCTATGCAGCGCCTCAGACCTGTCGCTGAGCTCGAGGCGCTTGAGGCTCGCGGCATCGAGGGCCAAGACGTACTCTCGGCTTGCAAGTGTTTCTCGGCCGACACGGCCCTCGGCGTGGACGGGTGGTCTCCTCGTGATTTGATGCGGCTTCCTGGTGAAGCCCTGGATCACTTGGCCACCATTTTTAATGGCATCGAGTATGCCCTTGAGTTCCCCCAGCAGGTCTATCTTTGTCTGGTCACCCTCCTGCCCAAAACGTCGACGTCTGAAAGACCCATCACTAAGTGCCCCACCCTCTACCGACTGTATACCCGAATCCGAGGGGACAAAATCCAGGACTGGACCGATTCCCACGTCGCCTTCTGGGATGCGGCTGTGAAGAAATCGTCGGCCTTGCGTGCCGCCATGCTCCGTGAAGTTTTGCACGAGTGTGCTCGGGTGGAGGTTTTTTTTTTTCTGTTTCTGGCCACTGGGATATGGAGAAGTTTTTTGACACCATCGACCCAAGTAAGCTCATCGGCTTGGCTCAGGCTGTCGACTACTCCTCCTTGCTCCTCTACCTGGGCCTCCTGATCCACACCTCCCCCAGGCTCCTCGAGGTCCAGTCCCTGGTGTCGGGTGTTATGCAGGCAGGCCAGTCCATTTTAGCTGGATGTTCCCAGTCCCTGCCATGGATCAAATGTTATCTCTATGACATCTTGGAGGCGGCACATTGTCGTGTCCCTCGAGTCCCGATTTCGGCGTATGTGGACGACCTTACCCAGTGCATCCAAGGCTCCGCGCAGGACATCATTACCAAACTGGTGCCAGCTGCGCGAGAACTTTGTGATGTATTGGGACGTCGTGGGTGTAAGATCTCGTCGAAGTCGTGCGTCGTCGCCTCTTCTCGGCAAGTTGGTCGCCCTTTTCAGGCTCTCTGTGATGAGCTGAACGTTCCGCTTAAAGTTGTTGATTATGTGAAGGGCTTGGGAGTTGGGACCACGGCTGGGAGGAGGAGGACGATGTGGAAAATGACTCAGCGCAAGGAAGAAGCTAGGCTTCGCAGTAAGAGGCTCACGTTCCTGTCCCATGTTAATCGTCGTGCTCGCAAGTTGTTTAAGCCAGGTGTGGTTGCAGTTGGCACATGGAGCCATCAAGTCCTTGGCACCCCGCCCTCGCGCATGCGTTCACTTCGTGCCCAGGCAGCTAAAGCGACAGGACGATGGCATGCTGGCTGTTGTACCACTACCCTCCTTGCTCTTGATCATGCTATGTCTGATGACCCAGCGTATAAGATTCGCTATGAACATCTTTTGGAATGGAGCCGAACTTACCGTGTCCTCGACCCTAGCCAGGTCTGTAGCGTGAACAAAGTCTGGCCCAAATTGTTAGCTAAGTTGCGAAGTGTTCCACCTGTTCACCGTTGGCGTCATGTGCGGGGCCCCATAGCGTCTGTCATCATGTGTATCTTGGAGCTCAATGGGAACCCTCTGGAGCCCTGTACGTGGAGATTCCCTGGTGTCACCCTCCATGTTGATCGACGTGATTTTCCGTATTTTTTGTGGAAGACGGTTGAAAAACAAGTGGGCAGTATGCTTTGGGTCCAAGCCTCTGAGGCTTACGGGGGACAGGGTCTGCATGAAGGTGTCGATTTTACTGTGCTGCGTAAGCTGCGGAGATCGCTCTCTCGGCAAGGCGATTTCGACGGTGTTGCTATTTTGAATCACCTCGCCTCTGGCGGCCAGTGGCCAGAGCAGCGCCTCAAGGACAGCGGCTATCTCAGCAATGGTGTCTGCCCTCGTTGTGGAGTTCGCCAGGAAACACCTTGGCACAGATACTGGGGCTGTCAAGATAATGCGAACATTGACGATGACCACATACACCTCACTAACCATATGTATCAAGATTCCCTCGCTGGAGTGCCTGAATCGGAGTGTTTCTGGACTCGTGGTTTGGTTCCCCTTGGCTGGACGGTTGGAGTGTTGCCTCCCGTGGAAACTAAAGTTTGGGCCTGGGGATCTTTTCATGAGGCGCTTCGTGAAGGTGTTCTGATTCATGGGGGGATATTCGGGAGCGACGCTTCTGGAGGAGATCATGCGAAGGATTGGAGGTTGAGGAGATGCGGGTGGTCCGTTGTTCACCTTCAACCAGGGACCCTCCAGGTGGCTGGCGTGTTGCGTGGAACCCTTCCTGGTGTTGAGCAAACCTCTCCCCGTGCGGAACTATATGCCGTGATCCAGCTGTTGCGATTAGTTGTCGGAGACACGGTGCTGTACACCGACTTTCTGCCGATTGCACGCGCGTTTGCTCGGAAGGACGCTGAAGTTGATCACTCGTGCATGCTGGACCTGTGGCAGCAGGTCTGGGACCAGCTTGGCGACAGAGATGGCCAGCTGGAGGTCCACTGGTGCAAGAGCCACCCCACCTTCAAGCAGGTTTCCGCCCACCGCCTGACCCCCCAGGGATTAGTCGCCAATGGCGTTGCCGATCACTTTGCGGGGGAAGCTGCCAAGTGGGGGGCCCTCCCTGCTGAGAAGGTCAGGGGAATTTTTAATGTAGATGAAAATTGTTTACGTGTTGTTAAACGACTCCTCGCGGTCTCCAGGCGCGTTTCGCTCATGTGCCCGAGGACTCGCGAGGATCGTCTAGGTAGGGAGCACCACAAAGAGCGAGGACCCTGTTCGAGCAACCTCCGCAGAGCGAGATTGCGTGAGCAGGGCCATGATGTGTGTAAAGTAGCTGGATCCTTTAAGTGCTCTCGGTGTCTCTGTAGATTTCCTGCTGTCCGAGGGGAGCTGGCCAAATTCTGGCCTGGTCAGTGTCCTGGTGCGCTGGTGTTGGGGTCCTCGTCGTCTGGCAGGTTGGACCCTTCGACTTCCCCTGGCCCCGCGTCCCAGGGCAACCCGAACGGACATCCATGTTTCCCGCGTGCGCACCCGACGCACGTCCTGGCTGAATTCAAAGGAATATTGTACTGTCGTTGCTGCGGGTACTTTGCTGCCAACACTGTTCAGAAGTTGGCCAAGCCTTGTCCACCCGCGTCTCCTGAGACAAGCACACATATGCTGTCCGCCACTGGCAGGCGCAATCTTGAGCGGCTGGCTGAAGGCAAGCCCCCCAAGTACGGCATGGCCTTCCCCGCTCCTTGACTGTTTTGATTTGTGGGCCCGAGCTTGCACTCGTGAATCCCCCGAATGCTGGAATCGCTGGAATCCTCCTCCTCTTCCTCCTTCTCCTCCTCTTCCTCCTTCTCCTCCCTTCTCCTCCTCCTCCTGTTCCTCCCTCCTCCTCCTCCCTCCTCCTCCTCCTCCTCCTCCTCCTCCTCCTCCTCTCCTCCTCCTCCTCCTCCCTCCTCCTCCTCCTCCTCCTCCTCCTCCTCCTCTCCTCCTCCTCCCTCCCTCCTCCTCCTCCTCCTCCTCCTCCTCCCTCTCCTCCCTCCGCCTCCTCCCTCTCCTCCTCCCTCTCCTCCCTCCTCCTCCTCTTCCCTCTTCTCCTCCTTCTCCTCCCCCCTCCTCCCTCCTCCTCCGAGCCCCTCCGGTCGAGGGGCCGCCACCGCTCTGGGGGGCAGCCCGGGGGAACCGAAGCAGGCACGCAGACCATGGGTACAACATCCAACAGGCGATCGTCTTCTTATTCGTCGCTTTGCTGATCGGCGCGGGCCCTCGCACCCCCCCCTCCCCCCACCCCCCCATGGAGTAGATTTGGGTTGGTTTGGGCGTCTGTTTCGAGCGGGTGGAGCCTCCCCCACGGGACGCACTGTTGCAAAAAGTCGCGGTAAGCAGAGGTCCGGAGCCAAACCTCCACCCGTTCCCTCCCCCCTTTCCGCCCAATGTCGAAACGCCGAATAAGAAGACGTTCGCCATCGGTACAAATTTCAACCCCACCTGCTTTTCAGTCTGAGCAGGATTCGCTGTTGGCGTCGCCGCGGCCGCTGTCGGTTTGGGGCAGGAGCTGCTTTTGGACATCTTGCCCATGCCATGCGTCCCGCACGGTCAGGACGCTGAAGTAAGGACCGCCTCGGGTCAGAAGGGGTTCGGGTTTCTGGGCCTTCCCTTACATCTATGTCAATGTCGTGGAGCCTGTTTGGAGCCGTTCGTTCCTCATTACGCGTTTCGCGCAGTCAACCCGCACAGTAAGGATGATTCACTTTCCAAGGGTACCCTTGCATCCTTGCCTCTTCGGCCGTCTTCGGTGCATCCTCAACCACTTGCGATGGCTAGCCTCGACGTGGCCTTCCAAGGCCCTTGCATCTTTACCGCGCATCCTTCTTCCGTAGGTACGCTAACGGCGATGTAGGTAATGGCGATGTAGGCTTCGGTATTGTAGATGGGGGGGTGTTTCGTGGCGAATCCAATTATAAGACAGCGCTGTTCGTGCTGTCATACAATTTGTTATGCGCGCCTTCGACGTCGCAAACACCATATTCCCAACATCGCCGTTTACCAACACCGCCGCTAGCTAGCGTGACCTCGGTTATTTTACGGGTTGGCTGTATTGTAGCACGATGAATGTACAAATGACGGGCGTCCCCAAGGGAGGAACAAAAAAACCTTCCGACCCCGATTACTGGCGTTTACTCAACGGCCCTGGGCGTTTACTGAACAGCCCCGCCTTGTTCGATTCCTTCTTTGGGTACGTTTACCTGATGGCTTCGCCTGGCGGGGTGCTTATTCTGGGGGTGCTTTTGTTTGCTCTCCGCGTCCGAAACAGAGGGGCGCCCCCCCCCGAGCGGGCAGGCCTGGCTGTGCGGGCCCCAAGAAAATACACTACCACCACCTCCATTCCCCCCTCCCTCCTCTACCCTCCTCCTCCCTTCCTCTACCCTCCTCTCCCTCCCCTCCCCTCCTCTACCCTTCTCCTCCCCTCCTACCCTCCCCTCCAACCCTCCTCCTCTACCCTCCTCCTCCCCTCCCTCCTCTACCCTCCTGGGAGAGGGATGGGATTCAGAAAGTGGTGGTGGTGGTGTACGTTTTTTGGCCCCGTATGTTGGCAAGGGCAGGCACCGACGAGGTGCTCGTCGGCGGCCTGGGGGCCCCTCCTCGCTCTGCATCTCACCACCCACCACAAGCCACCGCTTCCCAGCCCGAAGGCCTCGATCTGCCTTTCACTTCCAGGGGAGGGGGGGGGGGTCGGGCAACATTGAGCGAAAGCACACAACCCGAAATTTCGGCCTTCGGGTTTTGAGCTGAGGTGGTCCTGGTAGGCAGTCCGCACCTCGCCTCCCTCCTCGCCTCCGCCGCTCGCGGGGCTGCCCGGGCGGGGCGCGCCCGCCCTTTCTGCCCGTGCCCTGCGCCCCCGCCCTTTGGCGCGGGGGGCCTGGGCGGCCCAGTTGGGGGCCGCGCAACGGGAGGAAGGGGGCCATAATGCAGGGGGGGGGGGGGGCGCGAGGGTAGCAGAGAAGGGGTCCTCTTGGGGGCCCCATTGAGGGGCTCTTTCGGGCTCAGGAAGGGGGCGCATCATCAGGGCCCCAAGAGGGCACCTTTCTCCCCCTCCCCTCCCCCCTCCCTTCCGCCCCACGATCGCCCCCCCTTGACTCGCTTCGCGCCCAAGGACGGCCCAGAGTGGTCGGCGCTCGTTCGTGGAGGCAAGTCGGGGCGCGAGCCAAACTGCACTCTGGTTCCGCGCTTTCGGGGGCCCTCCTCCTCGGCTCGCCGCTCGGGGCTGCCTGGGCGCGCCCGCCCGGCCGGCGGTATCTTGCGCCTCTCTCTCTCGCTCTCTCTCTCTCTCTCTCTCTCTCTCTCTTTCCAGGCCTCCAAGGTCCAAGGTGGGGTCGGAGCAGATGGGGTTGGAGCTTAGTCGGGCGTCCCTCTACAGGAGGAAGACTCAAAAATTGTAAAACAATGGTTTGGGGACTAATTTTCTATTTGTGATCATCTTTGAGTTTTTTGACTATCGCTCCGCGTCGCCGATGCGTCGGCGATGCGGCTCGGTGTGGAGCCCGGTGTGCTCCACGCCGGCGTCGCCGATGCACGGCGGACGAGTCGCCGATCCGTCGCCGATGCATCGCCGATGCGGCGCGACCCTCCGTCCCCGTCGACGGTCGGACCGAGGTACAAGATCGAGGTCGGCTCGGGGAGGGTACCCTAATTCAGAGGCTTCTTTCCCCCAATAGTACTTTCAGCGAGTTGTGAGCTCAAAAAAAATCATGATGTCCGCCTGGGCCCTCGTCGGACGAGCGGAGATGCGAGCGCAGTGGCGCGCGCGGTCGCTCGCGACCCGCCGCTTGTAATAACGTGAATACGTGGGCGTCGCGGCGGCGACGACGGCGACGGCGACGACTTGTGCATCCTGGCGGAGGGTACCCTCGAGTGATCTTCTGGTTTGGAGTGTTTTGGCCGACGGAAGATCTCATGGTCTTGGGGATGTTCTTCTGTCCCAGGTCCGGCTCTACTCGTACCCCTTCTGGGAGGCTTCTGCTCTGTGCGAGGGCCCCATGGCCTGGTCGGAGGGGGCCTGGACTGCCCCGAGTTGTCTCGGCGCTCTTGCGGAGGCAAGCCAGGGCGCGAGCGTTAGACGGTGTTATTTGGCGATTTGTCGGGGGCCCTTTTCGTTTTGGCCTTGTCTCTGCAGCAAAGAGGGCGGAGCGAAGCCAGAACGATGGAAAACACGGAAACGGCATGGGAACGGCAAGCGCTGTTTAGCTCGAGCCCTGGTCCAGAGTTGATGATGATGATGATGATGAGGAGGAGGAGGAGGAGGAGGAGGAGGAATATGAGGATGAGGATGAGGATGCTGACGCTTATGTCGGTGATGGAAACCACGAAACCGGCATGATAGTGGAAGCACCGTTTAGCTCCAGCCCTGGTCCTGAGTGGCCGGCGCTCTCGCGGAGGCAAGCGAACCAACGCAGAGATGCCCCGAAGGGCGGGGGGATGCGGTGGCAGAGCGTGGGGGGCGCCGCGCCGTCCCCTGGGCCTCCGAGGGGCACAGAGGAGGGACGACGACGACGACGCCGCCCTTGCGCTCCGCTGCTGCGAAAGAAGCAGCGGCGCCGCAGAACATCGGAGGCGGCGATACCCATCGGCCGAGGCATTTCTGGAGTCCCAGATTCCAGTCTCTACTTTGAGGGCCTTCGTGCTTCAATGATCGAGTGGCTTCACCTTTTCCTTCCTCTCCAGGGGGCGGGCGGACACCCAATCTACTCTCAATGCCTTCCTAGTTCATGGCTCTACCTACTTCTTCCGACCGATCGGTAGGGGCGAATAGCCAAGGGGTGGGCATTGCACGTATTCGCCCGGGACCCTCGCGGAAGCCATGGACCATCGGCGCCCCTGGATACACGTAGTGTTTTTTTCATTGGGATCTTCCCCCCCATCGTCGCCCCCGAGAAAATCATGACTGGAGACAAAGACCCCATCTTGGAGCCGGCCGGGGTCTGAGGTGGCGCCGCGGGAATTAATATGCATCGGTTGCAAATCATGGGAGTCTTGTGTACCCTCGCAGTTCCCTCTTCAGAGTGCAGTAGCGTCGATGAGCGTCTGGTAGTCGATGATATAGCCCCGATATAGCGTCGATCGAGCGTCGATTCGCGTCGGTTGGCGTCGATTCGCAATAGCCAACAAGACGGTATTGGAATCTCCCGTGAGTTGCCACCAAAAGATGCTCCGAAGGCAGGGGGGAGCAGAAGCCGAGGTCGGAGGGGGAGGACTCCGGCCCGCCCATGGTCGGGTATAGCTAGGACCCCGGGTAAGGGGAGCCGGTTAGTGATTGGGCCCCAAGTCCCCCCAAAACTTGGCATCGGTCGGACGTATACAATTGTTCTCGGCGAGGACCATCGAGGAGCATTCTGGATCAGCTTGCGAACGATACTCTTGGGAACTCTTAAACGCGTCGGGTCGTCGTTGGCACTTGCTTGCGTGCTCGAGGGGGCATTTTGGGGGCCTCCCGTTTTTCGGCCGTTGTATTACTTCAGATACGTGCCATGTCTCGCCATGAAGAGAGGGCTGCTGCCGGAGCCAGTTGCCAGTACTCCAGCGGCTTCCTCAGGACCAGCTTATCGTCCTGAATTGATTTCTGGCGGTTCTGGACCCCATGGAGGGCCCCAAGGGAGCCAGAAGGGCGAAGCAAACTCCAGGATCCTGTTCTTCCAGGAACCGTTCTCTTAGTGGCGGTCCAAGGAACAGGCCACCCCCAGACGTCTCTTGGGGTGCGTCCTGGCCAGAAGTTCTGGGGGAGTCCAGCCGTGGCGACGAGGGAGCAGCAGGAGAGCCAGCAAAAGCCGACCCTCGAACCGCGGGCCCGTTGCCTTCATGCTGGAGAGTCTCGCCCTGCCCCGACGGAGCCGCCATCGGAGAGGACACCGCGGACGCCGCGGGCGTGGCGGAGGAGGGCGGCGCCGTGGAGGCCTGCGGCGCGGCTTGCTTACACACGGCCAGCGCTTGCAGGGGGGGGGGGGGGGGCGGGCGGGCCGGCGAGACCAACCCTCGCATCATTCGCCGCGCGCTGGGGGATGCGATGTGGACTGATCTTGGGGAGCCTCCTATATCAAGCAGTGGCGAAGCGTCCTGGCTCGCCTATAGGCCTACCAAAGAATGTTCAAAACACACTTTGTGGTTTCCACGAAAGTTCATATAACAGTTTTGACTGGGACTGTTTGCTTCAACACATCGGGTTTATGTTCTAATAAGATGTTTTTTTTCCCAACCCTCCTTGGTTGGGTATTCGTTTTGAATAGAGCAGTGTGGTCGCGTCTCCTCCCGCCTTCCTCCTGCCTCCTGCCTGCCTCTTCCTGTCTTGCCCGCGGGGGGCTGCGATCTGTGAAACTGTCGCCACTTTCGAGGCCTGCTGGGGGGTCCTGCATAGAGGGTAATCGCGGCGGATTCAAATTAGACCTCGCCATCCCTGGGGGGCTGCGATCTGTGAAAATGTCGCCACTTTCGAGGCCTGCTGGGGGGTCCTGCATAGAGGGTAATCGCGGCGGATTCAAATTAGACCTCGCCATCCCTGGGGGGCTGCGATCTGTGAAACTGTCGCCACTTTCGAGGCCTGCTGGGGGGTCCTGCATAGAGGGTAATCGCGGCGGATTCAAATTAGACCTCGCCATCCCTGGGGGGCTGCGATCTGTGAAACTGTCGCCATTTTCGAGGTCTGCTGGGGGGCCCAGCACAGTGAGGGCCACGGGCAGATTCAAATTAGACCTCGCCATCCCTGGGGGGCTGCGATCTGTGAAACTGTCGCCATTTTCGAGGCCTGCTGGGGGCCCAGCACAGTGAGGGCCACGGGCGGATTCAAATTAGACCTCGCCATCCCTGGGGGGCTGCGATCTGTGAAACTGTCGCCATTTTCGAGGCCTGCTGGGGGGCCCAGCACAGTGAGGGCCACGGGCGGATTCAAATTAGACCTCGCCATCCCTGGGGGGCTGCGATCTGTGAAACTGTCGCCATTTTCGAGGCCTGCTGGGGGGCCCAGCACAGTGAGGGCCACGGGCAGATTCAAATTAGACCTCGCCATCCCTGGGGGGCTGCGATCTGTGAAA
>CAUYUJ010017210.1:222500-244277 GCA_963575745.1 Prorocentrum cordatum
CAGTGCCGCGCAGACAAGCTCAAGGCGGTGGGCTCAACGCTGGCCTATGCTGGCCACGCCGTGGACGCGGACTGGCGGGGTGCCCCCCTCGCGGACTTCGCGACGCTGGAGGGCCCCGCCGAGGAGGCGGCGGCCGTCGGTGCCGGGGCCGCCCCGGGCGCCGACGCGTCGCTGCCGTGCGGCGATGCGTTCCTGGCCAAGCAGGACCGCTACTTCCGCGAGCTGCCAATGCTCCGCAAGCATGGCCTGTCCGCCTTCGACACTTCCCAGCTGGGGCGGATCTGGTCACGCGGGGCCTGCGTCCACATGCAGCGCGCGCTTCCGCTCGCAGAGGCTTGGGCCACCCGGGTGGACGACGGCGCAGTCACTTTCTTCTGTGGGCTGCTTGGCGTCACCGAGGCCCCGCGGGCCCAAGTCTTCATTGCATGGAGGTCAGTGAAGGCGGGTTCGGCTTCGGAAGCGCGGCCGCGCGCGGGCCGGCGGCCCCCCTCGCCTCCTGGGAGCAAGGTATCCGCGCAGCCGCTGCAGAGCTGCGGGGAACGACGGCGGCGGGCCTGGCGCCGCTAGCCAGGCCTGGGGCGAGCCCTCTCGGCGGCCGAGGCCACGCGGGCTCGCCTGACTGGGGGGCGCGCGCTCCAGGCGGACCGGTGGCTGGCTCCAGGCGGGCCGGCGGCTGGGCGAGCACGGGCCAAAAGACGTGCGCCGGAAGGGTGCGCGACCACGTCGCCAACGATTTCTTGACCACCCTGCCTTCGGTTGCGGCGGCGGCGGTGCGCGGTGCTTCTGGCCCCTCTGCGGGAGCGTGGTTGGAGGATTTCGAAGGGGCCTCGCCTCTCGCCGACCGCGCGTTCTGCATCGCGGCCAAGCGGCGCATGAACCTGCCCCTCCTGCTCGCGGCGGGCACGCGCCAGAACAGGCCGGCAGCGCCCACCCGCGCGCTGGCGCAGGCGGGCCCCGTCTGCGGACGCAATGTTGATGTCCACTGCGCGCGCGCACTGAACTGCCCCGGGGGCGGCGGCCCGGCGCGGCGCCGCAATGCCGTCCGCGATGCCGTGGCGCCTTGGCTGCGCGAGATCGGCAAACGCGCGCAGGTGGAGCAGGTCGTGCAAGAGTACACTTTTTCGGTCGCGGCCCCGCGACAACGGTCTGGCGGCGAGAGGCAAAGTCCGGGGCAAGCGGCACGATCATGCAAGAGTGACACGCGGAGGCGGGCGGCGCAGCGACGCTGGACGTCGTGCACCACCGCCGCCTGCGCGGGCGCGCATGCCTCGACATCAGCCTGGTGGACTCCGTGGCGGTCGCGCAGCTCGGCAGGCCCCATGAGGCGGTCCTGCTGCGCAGGGGAAACTGAAGCATCGCAGATACCCGTTCCAGGGACTCGCGCCCCATGTCCTGGACATCAATGGCAAATCATGCGCCGAGGCCGGGACCTGGCTGAGGCGCGTGATCGGCGAGCTTCCCGAGGCCGAGCGCAACGCCGCCAGGTGCCCCCTTCGCCCCTCGGTCGCCCGGGCCCTGCAGCACCGGGTGGCCGAGCAAATTGCTTTCGCCGCTGAGGGCGTCATGCCGAGCGCTGGGGCCGCCCCGCGTGCTCGGCACTGACTAGGTTTCGCGCCCACCCCCCTCCCCCGCTCCCTGCGTCATTCGCCGTCCAGGGCCCTGGCCGTGCTGCCTCGCTTGCTACCGCCGATGTCTCCACATGTTCGTGCATCCTGACCGTCTCGGGTCTTGCTTGCGCGCGGCGGGAAAAAAACAGTCAGCTCGCCTCAGTCATTGCGGACATATGATGCTATCAAGTGTAGGTCTGACCCATCGGACGCACTGCGTGCCAGGAGCCTGCCCAGCCAGTGTCAAGAGGCGGAAAGAGGCGGTCAGGGCCGGGGCCGCCCCGCGGGTCCTGGGGCCTGCTGCGGCTCGCCATCGAAGTCGACGCCTGCTCGCGACGTGGTTGCCCCTCCCCTTTCTCTCTCGCCCCCTGCGCTCGGTCCGAACGGGGGTGGGCTCAGTCTTTTTGTCCCCCCTGCCTCGTCTTCTCCCTTGGCGAGTCGTTTTGACTTCTGTTTCTTTGCCCCTTGTTTAAGTTTCCTATCGGGGGCCGACCACCCCCTGTCAGCTTGGCGCATGGCCTTTCCAGTCCCCCCAGCTCGACCGGAGCTTTCTGGATCGCGCGGCTTTGTGACGCCATGGCGCCGCAGCTCTCGAAGCCAGCCGCGACTCCCTGGCCAGCGGCGACTCGCCCGGCCTCCCCGAGCCGCGACCCCGAATCGCTGCGCGAGGCTTTCAGCGCCAAGGCCAAGGCTAAAGCAGAGGCCAGGGCTAACGCTGAGGCTCCAGGGAAGCAGATGGAGCTACAGACGGAAGCCAATGCGACGACGGCATCGATGGATGGGGGGCCACCGAGGAGCGAGCGCGGGCGCGGGCCCGTCCAGCAGGGGCGCGCCGCCAGCAACGGAGGAGGTTGCAACGGAGGTGAAACGCCCGATGGCGGTGGCTGAGGTATCGGGGCCGCCCCGCGCGCCTCGCTCCGACCAGAAGGCGGGCCTCTCTGAGAGCGACATCTCTGAAGAGGAGTTCGCGCGCGTCCCCGAGGGCTCAGCCCCCGCGCCCAAGCCTAAGAGCGGCCCAGAGGAGCCCGCTGCCGAGAGGCGAGGAGGTGCGGGGGCCGCCCCCAGCGTCTCCCCGCCCAGCGGCGCGGAGCCCTCCATGCCCGCAAGGCACGCCGTGGCAGACACCCAGGCCGCGCTGAGCGCGGCGCCGTGCGAGGGCAGGGCCTCTCCGAGGACCAGAAGAGCGGTCTGGGCAAGCTGACAATGGCACTCCGCGCCGCGCAGCTACGGGGGCAGGCGGGCAAGGGGCCCGCATCGGGAGCCCGTGGCGACCCAGGGGGAACGGCCAGCGCCGCGGACGGCAGCGAGACGCAGCCAACGGTACGAAGATGGTCGGATGCGAGCCTGGAGGGAAGCGAGACGGGCTGCAACGCGCCGAGCGCGGCCACTGCGGGCGCGACGGTGCAGGCTTCCAAACGGAGCCGCCGTCGGAGCAACACAACGGCGCACGGGCAGATACTGGCGAAGGCGGAGGGAGATGCCGAAGCCCTCGTGAGCGCGGAGGAGCTCGCTCGGGCGGACTCCGAGTCCATGGGATTTGAGTTCTGCCTGGGCTCCTACTGGGTACCGCCGCGGCGGCCGGGCTGGTGCCGTCACTGCTCTGCCCTCGACAACTGGAAGGTCATGAAGACGGAGTGCGTCGAGGAGCTGTCGAAGGCCGAAACGGCCCGCTACGGGCAAGCGCTGGACGCGAACCCCAGGTACCTTGCGCTGCGGTGGGGCAAGGAGGGAGGTCAGCGCGTCTACACCTGCTCCAAGTGCGTGGCCAAGCACGACGGCACCGGCGAGCGCGAGGCAGTCGCGATGGCGGCGAGGCTCAACAAGGGTGTTGGCTCAATCCAGCACTTGCGTGACCGCGTGGCCAAGCCCCAGGAGTCCTTCAACGTGCTCAAGGAAAGCCTGGATGTGCTGGTGGGCTATTCCGAGGATGGAGTGTTGGCCCTGCGGCGTGCCACGGTGGGCGCGGACATGGGCATTGACCCGCCCAGCAAGGGGGCGCCGCCTGCCGCAGAGGCGGTTGCAGAGGAGGTTGGGCGCCCAATAGCGTTCACGGAGGTATCGGGGCCGCCCCGCGTGCCCCCGCCGCCTGCCTAGGACGACGCTGCCGACTGGGAGATGACGGCGGCGCCGCGCTCCGAGGCCTCGGCGGACCGCGGTCTCGCGTCGGGGGGGCCCAACGCTCGGGGCGCAATGCTGGTGGGGGATGACGCCGACGTCCAATCCCTCGCGAGGATGGGCGACCCCCAGGAAGACGATCATGGGAATGGCGAGGTACTACGGCGTAGTGCGGTGCGAGACCCTGCGGACGCACATGAAGGGCGCCCTCGAAGCCATCTTCGAGAAGAAGAAGAGTGACATGATCCGCGCGGTGAGCTGCGCGAAGGGAATGGAGACCTGGTTCGAGAAGCTGGATGCAGCCGCAGAGGGGCGCCGCGCGGTGAGAGCTGAAATCGAAGCGGGGGACGTTGCGTGCACGGCCGAGGAGGGCAAGAGGGGCCTGCTCTAGGCGCGCGACAGCGTGGACACGCACTTGGGCAACCAGCGGGCCTTCAAGGAGGAGGCGGGCGGCGACGCCGCTGTGCAAGACGTCTGCCGCAAGATGGCGGACTACTTCGACCAGTTCTTCTCGGACGACCAGTTCGCGATGAACATGCACTACAAATGCCATGCAAGCAAGACCAACCTTCACGGCTGCAGGGCCGTCATCCGCGTGGGCCGCTGGGCGCAGCTCCTCACCCTTGAGGAGGAGGCGGCAGGCCGCGCTGCCATGGCGGGGCCCGATGCCAGACGACCTGGGGCGCGCGCATCAAGATGGTCGGCCGCGAAGCCCAGCCACCGGAGGCGCGGCGCTTGCAGGCCGTTTTCCCCGAGGAGGACATCGGGGACCTGAAGGCCCTGCTGCGGGCGGACAAGGTCAAGAAGGAGGAGATCGTGGTGCTCAATCCCACGGACCTCCTGCAGCATCTGCCCAAGGTGGAGCCCCTGGCGTCTGGCGTGGTGCCCGCGATGCACGCGCCTGGGGAAAAGCAGTGGGAGGGGCATTGGGCGCTGATGAACAAGCTCTCGTGGGACGACCTGCCCAAGTTTAACTGGTGCGACCTCCATGCGCAGGTGGCGCTGGGACTGAATGGCCCTGAATGGCCAGGCTACAGCAAGAGAGACAGCGCGAAACTATTGCCGTGCTGAACTTCGAGCAGCGCCACAAGCTGGCCGTCGGCAGCCTTGCTGGCGGGGGTGGGTGGGTGGGTGGGCGAGCGGGGGGGGGGGGGGGGGGGGCAGGGGCCGCGCCGAGTGCCCCCTCCGCTGGCGGGCCGTAGACGGGCTTGAGGATGGATGCTGCAGGGGGGGAGGGCCTGCCGCCGCCGTCCACACCTGCGGCGCTGACCAACGCGGATGTGTCGCCGCCGCCGCTTGCGGGCCCCCCGCCAGACATCGAGTCTGAGCTGTTTGGCCCCACGGTGGAGGACAGTGGGTGTCGCGCGCTCCCATCCGAGGTCCATCCAGGCAAGACCGAGTGGCTCTGAGGCCCCAGGGCATCATGGCCCGATATGAGTGCGTTGCTGCGTGCCTGCTCAGGCTCTATGCACCGCCTCAGCGCCGCGTCAACTTTAGTATTCGCTATGGTGCACCAGCTCGTGGCTGACTGAGGCTCCACCGATGCCTCCCCTGCGTGCTCCCGCGCTACTAGCTGCAAAACACATCGCAACAACATTTGGAAGCCTCCTGATTCCTAGTTGCCCCATCCAGGGGGCCACGAAGCAGTCTGGGGGGCCTTCTCACAGAAATAGCTCGAAGTGGCAGTTCGTTTCCCCCCTCTTCGGCCTTTGTTGGGGCCTCTCTGGCGCGTCTTGGGTGTCTTTTGAGGGGCGTCTCGGGCCCTCTTGGTGCACCACTAAGAGCCTCTCGGGCCGTCTTATAGGCATCTTCAGGACCGACAAGGCGAGCACGCGAAAATCACCCAACATCCAACGGTTTTTCGGTGACCTGGGCCTCGCGGTCCGGCTCCCAGAGCCTTCGGAGACGAGCCAAGATGCCCCGCATATAGTCTCCAGGACGGCCCGTTTTTGGGGCAGGCGTAGGGCACTTGAGAGATGTGCACGCGTGGCATCGAGAGCCACGCCCCAGGAGCGCTCGGCAGCGCCCGGAGCTCTTCCGCCATGGGCCCCATCAAACAGCGCTTGCTGCATTCAGCACAGAGAGATTCGAATGGACCGGACGACCCTGCAATCCGCACTTGATGGCAAGGTGGAGGACGCGCCAAGTAAGAAACTTGTTTGCCAGCAGATGCCCCCCTGAATTTCCTTATCTCCCAATGGCCCTGGGGGCCTACAGAAGTTTTCGGATACCTTCGGACCCCGAAAGATCGACCAATAATGTGCCCCAAGATTTCTCATTAAAATTATCCCGGCAAAGCAACCTAACAGCGATGTGTAGGAGCATATCTGGAAGCATTCCCCTTAAGATTCAGATGAGAATCCAGTTGTAGAATTGTGCTGTTCTCGCAGTCGTAGTCGCATTCGCGATGACAGTCGCAGTGGCAACGGCAGTCACAGACACAGCCTCAGCCTCAGCCTGCCTCAGCCTCAGCCTCAGCCTGCCTCAGCCTCAGCCTGCCTCAGCCTCAGCCTCAGCCTGCTTCAGCCTCAGCCTCAGTCTGCCTTCAGCCTCGGCGTCAGCCTCAGGCTGCCTCAGCCTCAGCCTGCATCAGCCTCAGCCTCAGCCTCAGCCTGCCTCAGCATCAGCCTGCCTCAGCCTCAGCCTCAGCCTGCCTCAGCATTCAAAATGTGGCCCGGGAATGGAGTTCTGGGAACTCGAAGAACACGAAGTGGCCTACAGTTGGCTCCGGGCATTCAAAATCATGCCCAGGAATGGAGTTCTGGGAACTCGAAGACCACGAAGTGGCCTACAGTTGGCTCCGGGCATTCAAAATCATGCCCAGGAATGGAGTTCTGGGAACTCGAAGACCACGAAGTGGCCTACAGTTGGCTCCGGGCATCCAAAATCTGGCCCGGGAATGGAGTTCTGGGACTCGAAGAGCACGAAGTGGCCTACAGTTGGCTCCGGGCATTCAAAATGTGGCCCGGGAATGGAGTTCTGGGGACTCGAAGACCACGAAGTGGCCTACAGTTGGCTCCGGGCATTCAAAATGTGGCCCGGGAATGGAGTTCTGGGGAAGTCGAAGAGCACGAAGTGGCCTACAGTTGGCTCCGGGCATTCAGAATGTGGCCCGGGAATGGAGTTCTGGGAGGTCGAAGAGCACGAAGTGTGTGACTGTTGGCTTAAAACGACTTTTGCGGCACCCTGTCCGGCACCCGCCCAGATCCCCCTGTGGAGTCATCTGCTGCTCTCTTTTGACACCACTAGAAACCTATCAGAACAAGCTGTTAGGTAAAATTATCCCGGCAAAGCAACCTAACAGCCATGTGTAGGACCTGGCCGGGGCAGCCTGGTCCTCGTGCTCCTCCCCTCCTGCTCGTCCTGCCTCCTCCCTCCTCCTCCTCCTGCTCGTCCTCGTGCTCCTCCTGCTCGTCCTCTTTCTCCTGCTCCTTCCTCCTCCTCCTCCTCCTCCTCCTCCTCCTCATTTTTCTCCTGCTCCTCCTCCTCCTCCTCCTCCTCTTCCTCCTGCTCGTCCTCGTTCTCGTCCTCCTCGTCTTGCTCGTCCTCCTCCTCCTGGTGCTCCCTCCTCCTCCTCCTCCTGGTGGTCCTCGTTCTCCTTCTCCTGGTGCTCTCCCCCCCCTCCTCCTCCTCGTCCTCCTCCTCCTCCTCCTCCTCGTCCTCCTCCTCCTCTTCCTCCTCCTCCTCCTCCTCCTTCTCCTCCTCCTCCTCCTGGTAGTCCTCCCCCTCCCCTCCTCCTCCTCCTCCTCCTCTTCCTGGTCGTCCTCGTTCTCGTCCTCCTCGTCTTGCTCGTCCTCCTCCTCCTGGTGTTCTCTCCTCCTCCTCCTCCTCCTCCTCCTCCTCCTCCTCCTCCTCCTCCTCCTCCTCCTCCTCCTCCTCCTCCTCCTGGTGGTCCTCGTTCTCCTCCTCCTGGTGCTCTCCCCCCCCCTCCTCCTCCTCGTCCTCCTCCTCCTCCTCCTCGTCCTCCTCCTCCTCTTCCTCCTCCTCCTCCTCCTCCTCCTCCTCCTCCTCCTCCTCCTCCTCCTCCTGGTAGTCCTCCCCCTCCCCTCCTCCTCCTCCTCCTCCTCCTCTTCCTGGTCGTCCTCCTCCTCCTGGTCGTCCTCCTCCTCCTGCTCGTCCTCCTCCTCCTCCTGCTCGTCCTTCTTCTCCTGCTCCTCCTGCTCCTCGTCCTGCTCCTGCTCGTCCTCGTCCTCCTGGTCTTGCTCGTCCTCCTCCTCGTCGTGCTCTTGCCCCTGCTGAAAGTGTGGTCCAGGAATGGGAGTTCTGGGAAGTCGAAGAGCACGAAGTTGCCTACAGTTGGCTACGGGCATCAAAATCTGGCCCGGGAATGGAGTTCTGGGAACTCGAAGACCACGAAGTGGCCTACAGTTGGCTCCGGGCATCCAAAATGTGGCCCGGGAATGGAGTTCTGGGAAGTCGAAGAGCACGAAGTGGCCTACAGTTGGCTCCGGGCATCCAAAATGTGGCCCGGGAATGGAGTTCTGGGAAGTCGAAGAGCACGAAGTGGCCTACAGTTGGCTCCGGGCATTCAAAATGTGGCCCGGGAATGGAGTTCTGGGAATCGAAGAGCACGAAGTGGCCTACAGTTGGCTCCGGGCATTCAGAATGTGGCCCGGGAATGGAGTTCTGGGAAGTCGAAGAGCACGAAGTGTGTGACTGTTGGCTTAAAATGAGTTCTGCGGCACCCTGTCCGGCACCCGCCCAGACCCCCCTGTGGAGTGATCTGTGAGCTCTTTTGAGACCACTAGAAACCTATCAGTCTACGCTGTTAGGTAAAGATTGTTTACCGCATGTGTCTACTGTACACAGCCAACATGCTCTTGTCATGTCCATACTCGGCCTTGGTATTGTGTAGAGACCCCCTTGGCCTCGGAAAGGTGGGCCCCCCTTTTCTTTCGAGCCCACTCATTCTCAGGTGCAGCGCTCAGGTGTGAGGATTGGCCCTTTTTGCGAGGCGGTGGGGGGACCCTGAGCTCTAGAGGATGCTGCGTCGGGTGTCACATGCCGAGCGGTGCGATCTGGCATGCCGAGGAAGTCCAGGACGTGGCATCGAGCCTCGAACCGCTTGCAGAGCAGGCGTGGAGGATTTGATCGGCGTCGTGGAGTTTTGGCGTCGCCTTGATGCAACCTTAGTCCTCGGACATCTCATTTTTTCAATACGTGGCCACCAGAGCTCTGGACCACTTCCCCGTGATTGGTTTTCGTCCTAGGTATGTTGTTCACATTCCTCGTACTTGGCGAGGGTTTGGGCAGCTTTCGGCCTCCTGGGGCCCTTACGCAGCCCCAGGACCATCAAACGCATATCAAGGATGAAAAGCACGAAAAGCCACGTCGCCCCCACCCATCGAGGAAGCGACAATGGCATAATTGTTTTGTCCAACGGGTTTCTAGGATCTCCGCCGGGCCCCCCTGACGGCGCCTCCAGCGTTGCCCCTGGCGCGCCAGAGATGGATGGTCCAGTGCCGATGAGAGAAATCCGCGTGGAGCTCCGAACGTCCATGTATGAGTACAGTTGTTTTTCCTCGATCGTTGCCCGCTCTAGGCCTCCCAGGTGGGGTCCGAGTAGATGGTGTCGGAGGATCGCGCCGCATCGCCGATGCATCGGCGATGCGGCTCCATGTGGAACACGATGTTTTCCACGCTTACGGTGCCGATGCATTGCCGACGTCGCCGATGCATCGGCGATACATTGGCGATTGTCCGACCCCATCTGCTCGGACCCCATTTGGGAGGTCTCCACCCGCTCCGTAATCAGTTCCGCGAGTGCGGCCTGCGAAGCACTGTGCATCTTCGTCTGGTCATCACTGCCTGGCGACGGCACGCCGATCGCCGTCGGACATTATCGGAACAAGCTCTCGCTCCTCGCGATGCATGTTTAGAAATCGGGGGCGCATGGTTTGCATTTGGCATGTCGGAAAACCGTGGGATGTTGCGCGAGAGCTTCCAGGGGAAGCAGATTCGAAATCCATCGCGGGCCATGAGCCAGCCCCCTCCAAGACGTTCTGGGTGTTTTATGTCGTAGCAGCAGGATCGCCACCGTTCACCCTGTACCCCCAGCCCAGCCAAGCTTTCTTGGTTGCCCTGCGCGCGAGGACGGCAGCGTGTCTGAAGGACCAGAAGCAGAGACGGCGTTGTTGGAATTGTTGGTCGCCTACCTCCAGCGAGCTCACGAGGCCAGCCTGCCCCGCGGCTTCCGCGCGCCCACGTCCTTTCGGTCCGAGCTGGTGTCTCCGGTTGCACGGCCGCGCATTTCCGCCACTGCGCTTTGGAGGGGCCGAACGTGTATAGTGGAGACCCATGCCAAGAAACATTCTTCTTGCCTCCAGAGTGCCCTGGGTTTCTAGGGTTTCGATGGTGTTGCGATGGAAAGCGTAAGGTTCCTACACCACAAACCAATGGACGTCCTGGAGTCTCAGAGATGGGTTTCTTGTGGAAGGTTTCTTGTGGTCGAGCCCGTATTGTATTATGGATGACATTATCTTGAAATGGGGTCTGATTTGGGAGGCGTATGATTTGTGGTTCCTTGGAGGGTTCTGCACGGTCAGGGCCACATGCAGCCCCTTCATGGCTGGTCGCAGATTTGTTCCCAAATCACATGCTTGGAAGGAGCTGTGCAGTAGACATGCTCGCTTCGATGCGCCCTGCGTCAAGGGAGGAAAAACCACCTGGACGGACAATTGGCGTTTACTAAACGGCCCTGGGCGTTTATTAAACAGCCCTGCCCTGCTTGATTCCTTCTTTGGGTGCGTTTGCTAAACGGCTTCGCGTGTCGGGGTGGTTACTAGCGGAGTGGATTTTCTGCCCTCTACTGGGGCTCTGACTTTTTTATTACCTCGTCTGAAACACATACACGGGCCCCACCCCCAGCCCGCTGGGGACCAGCAAGCCAGCTGCAGGCACGCGAGGCGGGGACGCCCGTGCTTGATGATCACCACCGCCGGGAGCACCGAAAACCTTTGCAGCGGCACGGTGCTGTGGCGGGTTGTGCAGAGCTGTGCTCTGTGGCGGCTGGGTAGTGGTTAGAAGTCATGGGATAGATGTGCGCGGCGGCATGCTGGCGCGCATTCCGTGTGCGTGCGGCTGTTTGTGCGTCTGTTGTGCAGGCCGTCCGTCCGTTCAGCTGTTGCTATATTCTGTATGTGCATATATGAATATATGCCCATGCCCGTCTGGATGCCTGTCGGCTTCCGTCTGTGTGCTCTTTGTGAGGTTGTCGTTGTCATCGTGAATTGACGGGTGTATGTATATATATATATACATACATACATATATATATATATATATGTATATCTGTATAGATGTTGGTGCAATTGACATGCTGTTATGTCTAGATGCCCGTACTGAGATGTGGGGGTCACCAGATCCATTGAAGTATATAGATTTGCTTGTGCGGCTACATGTACGTCGGTGCGCCTGGATGTCTGTTTGTGTCTCTGTCGGTGTGAGTCTCTGTCTGTATGCCTCTGTGCGTGTTTGTTTGTCTTTCTGTAGGTGTGAGTGTTCGATGCGCGCACGCACGCACGACATCTCCTCGCGGCTCGTATTCGCGAGCAGATAGTGTTACGAGTGGCGTCTCAGCGTGGTGCAGGGTCAAATGGCGAATCGTACCGTATGCGCATCTCCTACACGCAGATTCGAATTATCACTACATGTCGAACACGCCTAGAAGCAACTGCGTACGCATGTATGTTTGTACGCTCTCGGGGCAGACGGACGGTTCGGCTTGCTGTGGAGATCCGCGCCACGGGACAGCCGGAGAAGAGGTCAGACCTTGAAGCGGACACACCAGACGGGGGGATACGCCAGCGGCTGCACAGCTTCGCTTCCTGGGGCACCGCAGAAACGCGGCGAGCGAGGAAGTCCAAGAAGTCCGACGTCGTATCTTTTTACAATGTGGGCCCCCCGGTGGAGCCAGCTTTCCATCTCGAGTCGTTTTGTGACGGTCTCAACGCCCAGTGAGGGCAAGCGGGGGCCGAGCGCTGCCAAACATGGTCCGTCCGTAGTGGCTGGTGGTGGCACCGCAAACGAGCACTCATACCAGAAGGATGTCATTCGCATCAAACGAATTCCGCTCAGCGAAGGGTGGGAAAGGAGGAGTCGAAGGAGAAATGGAGTGGAGGATGAGGATGAGGATGAGGATGAGGATGAGGATGAGGATGAGGATGAGGATGATGATGATGATGATGATGATGATGATGATGATGATGATGATGATGAGGAGGAGGATGAGGAGGAGGAGAGGAGGAGGGAGGAGGACACGAGGAGGAAAAGAGGAGGAAAAGAGATGAGGGGGATTAGGAGAGGGAGAAGGGAGGAGGAGGAGGAGGATGAGGAGGGGGGGAGGAGGATGAGAAGGAGAGGAGAGGAGGAGGAACGAGGACGAGGGGGAATAGGATGAGGGAAGAGGAAGAGGAGGAGGAGGAGGAGGAGGAGGAGGAGGAGGAGGAGGAGGAGGAGGAGGAGGAGGAGGAGGAGGAGGAGGAGGGCCCACAGGGGGTACCCTCGATGCGTGGGCGACGCAGCGGGGCTCCTGGGGGATCTGGAATCACCCAGAACATCGCTTGCGGCGCCCTGCCCCAGGGGCGCTGGTGCCACGGCGGGCCTCTGGCGGTCCCCCGGGTTTGCGGGGTGGTCCCCGTGAGGCGTTGGTCTGCCGTCCCAGGCCCCCCGGGGACCCGACGTTCTGGGGCCGCGTGGGTAGCCCCCCAAGGCTGGCGCGGGCTGGTTCGCCAGTCTGCGTCGGCTTGCGTGGTGCCAGCCTGTGCGGGGGCTGGCTCTGGCCACTGTTGGGGCCCGCCCCTGACGTCCGGGTGCCGGGTGTGGCCACGGGTCGACGCTCGTGGAGAGCACGGCTCAAAACGTGTGCCGCCTGGCCCCCCTTGGGCAAAGGGGCCTGTCACAGGCCCCGTTGCCCCCGCATGCTGTGGGGCGGTAATGCGCGCCGCGCGCCCGGCACGATGACGCGGGGACCCTTGCGCCCCCTGGTTCAGGAAGAACTAGGGAGGCATGGGGGCCGCCCGCCTTCGGCGGGCTGGTGATGCTCACGGAGCTCCGCGTGGTGAGCCTGGCGCCTCTTCTCTTTTCTTTTCTCTTTGTCTTTCTTTTCTCTCTTTCTTGGGCCCCGTCAGGAGTGCGGCGGCCTTTGGCTTTAAGGGGTCGCGGGGTCTTTGGGTCGCGCGGTTGGGCGTTTGACCCCGCCCCCTCCCAACCCACGCGGTGGGCGGTTTGGCTCGAACCATTCCGCATGGCTGCGTCGAGGAGGACGAGGAGGAGGACGAGGACGAGGAGGAGGAGGAGGAGGAGGAGCAGGAGGAGGGGAGGGGAGGGGGAAGGGGGAGGGGGAAGGGGAGGGGAGAAGAGGAGAGGAGGAGGAGAGGAGGAGGAGGAGGAGGAGGAGGAGGAGGAGGAGGAGGAGGAGGAGGAGAGGGAGGAGGGAGGAGGAGGAGAGGAGGGAGGAGAGAGGAGGGAGGAGGAGGAGGAGGAGAAGGGGGAAGAAGGAGACTCCTTCACTTCCTCTTATGCCCCCCCTCGGCGATCCCCCCCGCATGACTCGCCCCTCTGGCCTTTCACCCATCAATCAGAATGCGGCGACGGGGCCGAGCGGTCTCGCGCTGCACCTGCGCGCGCGGCTGGCGTGGGGCCCCTTCTGTGCGGATCGCGGTTGTAATCGTCGTCGCCCCCGCGCCCCGCCGCGCGATTCGTGGCCCGCGACACCTCCGCGCGATCTACCCCCCGCGACCCGCCCCCCGACCAGCCCCCGACGCGACGCGCGGTGCGTGGCTGGCCTGTTGTGTGTCGACGATCTCGAGCGTTGAGGGGACGAGATGGCCGTGGAGCGGGGATGGTGGCGACGCGGGCGAGGAGGAAGAGGGGTGCCGTGTCTTTTCTCAAGTCAAATTCCTTCCTTACCAGATTATGAGCCTGCTCTCTTCTTCTCCGCCTGCGATTTTTTATTCCTGACACGGCTTCAGCGGCCTCCGCGCCGCTGCAGGCACTAGATTAGGTTTGACAATGTCGAGAATTGTAAATGTGATGCGCCGAGAATGCCGAGCAAAAGGCGGGGGGGGGGGAAGGGGGCAGAACGAACGTCAGATCAGGGCCATCACGCACCAGTTGCCTGGGCGAGTTGTGCGGGCGTTTCACAATGTCAGCTACGCGCCGAATTCCGATACTTCGGGGTGTCCTGGGAACCTGGTCGAAGCTGACCGCACCGTCTCGAACACGTTTCGAAATGACGCGACCTTGTCCAACCAGCCTTTTTCCAGACACCCTCACCGAAATTTGGCGCACCATCTAAAGTGTGAGGCGCTTTCATACATTAAACGAGACCTCTTCCTGACAACGGGCACGATGGCCCTGGTATGACGTTCGTTCTTTCCCTTCCCCCACCCAGCCAGTGGCTCAGCACTCTCTTTCGGCGCATTGAATTTTTTGTCCTCGAAATCATGTTTTCCCTCCCCTCATCGCCCCGGCGTTCGGAATCGTCAAAACCCTCCGCCCAACCATGCTCAGCGCGTCGCATCGTGGGCGGGTCGGGGGCGGGTCGCGGGTAAATCGTGTATAGGTCGCGGGTCACGGTTGGGACGGTGGGGCGCGGGGACGACGACAACAACGACAACAACGACAATAACAACGACAACCTCTACAGAGGAAATCCAGTTCAGCCGCGCACGCGGGGGCAGAGCGAGACCGCTTGGCCCCTCACCCCGATGAGTAAGAGGCCGGAAGGACGAGCGATGGGGAGTGAGGGGTTCTCCGTTGTCGTCCTCCTTTTTTCTCCCCCCTTCGTCTCCTCCTTCCCTTCTTCTCCTTTGCCTCCTCCCTCTTCCTTTCCTTGCTGGGCGGGATCCTTCCCATGTGGCTGCAAGTCTTCTCATACGAATGCTTGATCGCGCGCCACGGAACAGGTTATTGGGCGAAACCCCATCAGCAGCAGCCCGCCTTGCGCGGCCAGGGGGCAAGCAGGACGACCAGAGGAGGAACAGGTACCACACTTCATGTTCCTCCGAGCATCCCCAGGAATCCTTAGGGATTCCTAGGACTCCCAGATGATCCCTGGGAGTCCTAGGAATTAATTTTCCCAGTGTCGTTTTCGGTCCCACTCCGTCAAGCAGCCCGCGCAACAAATAAAGATTAAGATATCAGTTTCCATTATGAAGTGGTGGTTTGGTAAAGACCCTTAGGGGTTACCCTTCCCTCGTTTTTCCCCGGGGGGGGGGGCTCCCGGGAGGGCCTCGTCGCCACTGCTGGCTTCGCCCCGAAGTCCTGGTCAGCACGCGCCCCTTGAGAGGCCCAGGGAGGAATGGTAATTCTCAGTACCCTGGAGCTTCCCCGGAGGAGGCCCGGCTAGGAGCTGCAGGCGCGCGGCCCGACGCCCCTCGGGAGGAGACCTGCGACGTCCTAGTCTTTACGGGATAGGGGCCCCGAGAATCGGCGGCGAGCGAGGGGGGGAAGGAGGAGGAGGAGGAGGAGGAGGAGGAGGAGGAGGAGGACGCCTTCTCAGAAGGGGGCGGGGCTTCTCAGAAGCCCTCGAGCCTTCTGAGAGGTCTTTTGGTGTCTTCGGGGGAGGCTCAGAGAGCTTCTCGGCAGGCTGGGGGGCTCCCGAGCCGCCTGCGAAGGCCCGCCCCTCCTCACTTCCCCCCCTTGTTCGCCGCCGATGGAAGTCCCGACCCGATCCCCGGGGGACTGTTTTTTTAGGGTCCGGCGATCACCCGGGTTATCGGGCTTGCCCCCCCCCCCCCTCCCGGATAAACGAGCCTTGCCGGTTGTGCAGGTCCTGGGGGGGGTGGGGGCGTGCGCATATGCAGGGCTGCCCACAGCGCGAAGGTTAGGTTATCGGCCGGCCCCCTCCTCCCCCACCCCCCGGATAACCCGGGTTAATCGCCGATTCATTTCAAACGGTTTCCAGGGCAGTGTTTTCGTCTCGAGTCGTTTCCTGACGGTCTTGTGGCCTGGCAGAGGCTCCCAGGGCCCCAGAGTCCAGAAATGGCGACCAGCTTTTCTCTTGTTTTTTTTTCCGAGGCGCTGGCTGCCCGGGAGGAGGAGGCAGCGTTGGCTGCCCCCAGTTACCTTTTTTTCTGTGCCTTCCTCTGCCTCCCCCCCTTCGTCATCCCTTACAGCTTCCCCTGTTCTCATCTCGTTTCTCCTCTCCCCCTCTCTCTCTCTCTCTCTCCCCCCTCCTCCCAGTGGCTGGGACGGGGGCAGGAGAAGGAGGAGGAAGCATTCGGGTCGGCAGGTCGAAGGTCGCAGCCGAAACGCGATGCCAGAATCTCCGATGCATCGGCGATGCGGCTCGATGTGGAGCTCGATCGCGAAGGCCTTGCGGCCGGTGCCGCCGACCCTGAAGGGGGACGATGACCAAGACAACGACGATCAAACTGTTCAAAAAGTTCAAAAAGCTAGGGAATAGGAGGGAGGAGGAGAGGCGGACGGAGGAGGTGAAGGGGAAGGGGAAAAGGATGGAGGAGGGAGGATAATTAGTAGGAGGAGGAGGAGAAGGAGGAGAAAGAGGAGGGAGGAGGAGCTGTATGGCGGAGGAATCGGCATGGATTCGCCATCTATCAGGATAGGGGTGGTGTTTCGCCACCAAGACGAAAGGGCAGCGCGGCAACCATTTTACTTTGTATACCGTCGGTGTGCCGACGACGACGACGCTGACGTGGGTCAGAGTCCTCAGTGATGCGTCTTGGGGTCTGGTCGAAACGCTATTGGGGGCCTCGGGGGACAGTGTATGGGGTCTCTTGGGAGCCTCTTGGGGGCCTGTTGGGGCTTCCGGGTTCCTCTCGGAAGCATCTTGGGGTCTCTTCGGGGTTTCTTGGGGGCCTTTTGAGGGCCTCCTGGTTTCTCCTGGGAGTACTCGGGGCGGAGGGCTCGACATGTCCGTTTTGGTCCGTCGTCTCGGCACCGTCTTGGAGCCGTCTTGGGGGCCTCTGGGGTCGTTTTGGCGGCGTCTTGGGCCGTCTTGGGACTCTCTTTGGCTGTTTTGGGTCGCTCGTGGAGCCCTCTGGGGCTGTCTGGGGGCGATCTGGGAGGCCGCTTGGGCCGTCTGGGACCGTCGGGAAACGGGAGAGGCGAGAACCCCGAACTCATCCCCAAACCAATGGGAAATTTACGATTTTTGTTTTCGAGACGTTCTTAGGACTGCTCCTGGAGGCCTCCATTGAGCATCTTGCAAGATTTTCGGTCCGTCTGGAGGCCGTCCAGGCGTCTTGGAAAAATCGTTCGGCGATTCGGGGCCCTCGTGGACTCTCTCTGCGAGCTTTGGGGGCACTCTTAACCCGTCTTGAAGCTGTTTTGCGACCTGGGAGCCCCTGGAGGGGAAGCGCGCCTGACCCGGGACACCCCTGGGCCCGGACCCTGGTCCAGACCCGGGACCCCCTGAGACCCCCGGGCCCAAACCCGGGTCCGCACCTGGGACCCCCCCGCCTCCGGGCGGGGGAGGGATCAGAGGGAAGGGGCTTTCTATCGGGTGTATGACGACGTGACGACGTTGCTCAATTTTCAATTTCGCTTTGGCTGGCGCGCTTGAGGAGGAGAGCCCAGGAAAGGAGAGAGGAGCGGCGACCGGCACAGGGAAAGGAAAGCGCGGAGAAAGAGGACGACAGAGACGACGATGAACGAATGACGGCGACGACTCGAACGGAAAAAGAAACCCTCACACACGCCGACAGCTGGGGTCGACGGACTTCCGCCACGCCGATGTCGCTCCACAATCCAGCCCAAAAGGCCCTAATTGACCCTCCGTTCCCGGGGGGGGGGCGTCGGGGAACAGCGAGAGAAAAACACATGTGGAACCCGTACCCCCCCTAACCCAAACTCTTGGGTTTTCGGGTGAGGCTGGGGTGGTCTGGCAGGTAGCCTTAAGTCGGGCGTGCCCCTCTGCAGGAGGAGTATTCAAAAATAGTAAGAAAATAGTCGGGGGGACGATTTGTATGATCGCTTTTTGGGAATATGTTTCGAATACCTTCTGGTTTTTTTTTCCTCCACAATCCGCCTGTAGGAGGGCATGCCCGACCTGAAGGTAGCCAGTCTACTCGAACCCCATCGTGGGAGGCCTCCAGGCAGCGGCCCGCCTTCGAATAGGGGATCGACTACAGTATTGACTTACCCAAGACTAATCATTTTCCCGCCGAGTGCACGCTTGTTCGCACTTTTGGCAGATTCGGCGGGAAATCAATTCCGGGGTAAAGCAATTCTGCAGGCGATCCCCGCTTCGACGCCTGGCCAATTTTTTGGAACATTTGTTGGACATCTTCTGATTTTTTTAGTCGTCCAAAATCCGCCTGTGTAGGAGGACATGGCCGACCTAAAGGTAGCCAGCCTAATCGACTCCATCGCGGGAGGCCTCCAGGCAGCGGCCCGCCTGGCAGCGCAGCGGCCCTCCAGGCAGAGGCCACACAGACACAATTAATCGTCGATCCCCCAGAAATATTGGAACATGTAGGAAGTGGGGGGGAAGACAAAAACCAGAAAACACCGGGAAATATTGGCAATCCTGTTATTTGTGTGTATTTATTTGTGTGTCCCAGGGCCCCTTCACACCGCGCTCGCGGCAGGGGGCGCCACGCCGCCCCAGCAGGCGCCGAAGAGGGCCGGGCGGGCGACGACGGAGGCCCAGCACCGGGCTCCGGGCAGCAGGAAGGGCGGGCAGGTCTGAGGCTCTGGGTTGAAGCTGGAGGAATATCGGAGGGAGGAGAAGAGATACCAACACCACCAGGGGGCCGACCTCCAGCGAGGAGGTCCACGATGCCTCCCCGAGCGGTAGACTGGGGATGTCTCGAGCGAGAGGGGGGGACCACACCACCAGGGAGACTCCCCGAGCCTCCGCGCACCTCCTCGCCCTGCTGGTGTTGGTGTCGCCTTTGTTCCCAAGGAATATTCCAAGATAGTCAAAAAGTAGTCTTGGAGCGATGTTTCGCTTATTATTTTTTAAGGGAATAATTTTTCCTCCGGAATCTGGCTGCACGGGGGACATGCCATGCCCGACCTAACTCTAGGTTCGGGAAGGTTTTCGTGTGCCTCCTTCAGCCTCTGGGGGGCTGCCTTCGGGCCCCAGGACATTGGACAGCAGATCCTGGGTGAAAAGCTGCATCAGGTGGACCCCGGGAGGGGTCCCGTCGGGGATCGATTTTTTGAGAGGATTTGGCTTCATCCACTCCCACCCCCCAGACGATTTCCTGTCGCAGGCCTAGAGGTTGACACCAACACCAATTTCGGCGGTGTGCCTCCACCGAGGGAAGAAGATCCCGATCTCGGTGATGGTGGTAATACTCTGGCTTCCAAGGTGGCCGAAATATTACCACCAACACCGAAATCTAGGCTCATCTTCCCCATGTGAAGGCAACCCACTGTGCTGGTGTTGCTGCCCATTTCTAGTCCTCCAATCCTGGGGTCCGAACCAGTTCAGACTCCCGGGCCGCCTCCAACCCCCGACCCTTTTGTGGGCGTCGCGCAATGGGGGGGCGAGAACTAGAGGGGGTAGCGAGGGCTGCAGGAAAGGAGCCCCTCAGGGCCCCTGAAGAAGCCCTCCGGGGCCCCCAAGGGGGGCCTCTGGGGCCCGAGAAGCGCACCTGTCCCCCCCCCCCCTCCGCCCGTGAGCGCCTGATCGCTCCCCCCCCCCCCCCCCCCTCCCCTCCCCTCCCCTTACGCGCCGCCCGAACCCTCTCTCCCCGCGGCACCTTCCAGGCTGTATCGACCTGTGATGGCCCCCGGGCCCGAGACCGCGCGAGAGAGCGCCCGGTGAGAAGAGGCTGCGGCGCCCGAGCCTCGGGGGAGGGCGGGCCGTCGACGGTGCGGTGGCGCCTCCGGCGGCGGCGGCCCGCGGCGGGTGTTTCTGAGGATGCTCGCTTCAGGCTTGCCACTTGGGACGAAGTTGGCCGACTTCGGCGAGAGCAAGGATGATGGCCTCCTCCTCCTCCTCCTCACGTCCTCCTCCTCCTCCTCCTCCTCCTCCTCCTCTCCTCCTCCTCCTCCTTCTCCTCCTCCTCCTCCTCCTCCTCCTCCTCTTCGTCCTCCTCCTCCTCCTCCTCGTCCTCATCCTCCTTCTTTCCCCCTCCAACTTGTGGTGGTGGTGGTGGACAACCAGCCCATCAAAGGATCCAGGCCTCCCAGACGGGGTCGGAGTGGATGGGGTCGGAGGATCGCGCCGCATCGCCGACGCATCGACGGTGCGGCTCGATGTGGAGGCCGTGTTTCCTCACGCCGACGGCCTCGATGCGTCGCCGACGTCGCTGATGCATCGCCGAGGCATCGGTCATGCATCGGCGAGTGTATCGGCGATGCGGCAAGATCCCCCGACCCCCTCTACTCGGACCCCATCGAGGAGGCCTCCGAAGGAGCTCCTCTGTCGGGGGCGCCTTCCAGGGGGAGCCTGCGGCCGCGAGCTTTGACATCCGCATCCCGGGGGCTGCCAGGGGCGTCCCGTGGCCCCAGAATGGGGCAAGGGATCGAAGAAGGAACAACGTCGTAAACTACACATAAATGTTCGGAGGTCCAAGGTTCAGTGCATGAGTTTTCCTATCGCAGGTCGGCTTGCGTGGTGCTCCCAGTGTGCCTGGCGACCTTTTGATTCGAACAGCCGTCGATGCCGAGTCGGGTGAAGCTCGGACTTCCGAGGAAGGCTTTATATTTGTTGATTCTCGAGAAGTGTTCCCCCATGCCTTTCATGCCATTCTGTTATAAGGAAAATCCTGGAGGCCTTGCGCAGCGCGTAATGGTAGCATGATCTAGTCCACACGTCAGTTCCGTGAGCTATGGGTCGACGCTCGCGCGGCGATGCTCCGGAGCCAGTCCGACATGAATCCGACGTAAATCCGACGTAGTCCGACGTGAACCCGACGTAAATCTGACGTGGAACTGACATACATCGGGTCTGAAGTTGCCGCGCGAGGCCTCTAGGATTTTCCTCATAACGTTCTGGAGCCCGTGGGGTCCTCTGGGCATCGTGGATTGCTCTCTGGAGCCCACCTTGGCCTGCGTCGAAAACCTGAGGCCGCATTGGTCCGAGGCGGAGGTTCATCCACCACTGCCTGGGGGATCGATCCTTGGAGGGGGGGCACACTCTTATCCGTCGGCGTCGAGGCAGAGGCGGTCCGCTCCAGCGTGTAGCAATTCGGGGCAACCGAAAGGCCAATTGTCCGGCGTGCAAGAGGGAGGAAGAAGACGAGGGCGGCCGCGCGGGGGGAGGGGGAGGGGAAAGCGCTCTGACGTGGAAGAGTTCCGCGTACAGTGGAGGCCAATGCCAAGAAGCACCCTGCCTGCCTCCAGGGTGCCTTGGGTTTCCTGGGTTCCGATAGTTTTGCGATGGAGAGCGTGACGGTCCCGCACCAAAAATCAATGGGCTTCCTGAGGTCTCGGGGTTTTAGTTTTCTTGTGGCAGGTTTCTTGTGGTCCGGCCCCTACTGTAGAGCAGGCCAGAGCGACCAGCCGAGGGGGGGGCACACACGTGCGTCGGTATAATGAATCAATTACTGAACACTCCCACTTCCCCCCGAACTCGAAGTTGGCACGCGCGGGGGAGACTGCGGTCGAGGTGCAACTCATCAGACCCACCGCCAACCTTGAACATTGGGGGGGCAGGGGGAGGCGTTGACAGATGATTGTGGCATGAGTGTTCGCTATTCTTTCCCGAGGCCTGCATGTCGCCGCGCCATTCGTTCCGACGCGCGGCCCTACGTTCAGGTCGGGCATGTTCCCCTACAGCCGGATTTTCGATGAAAAATTCAAAATATCCAAACAATATGCAAACATGATTTTTAAAAATATTCGAAAAAGCGTCTCCATACCATTTTTTGACTACGTGCGTGCATACACAGCACCTGCCGAGGTCCCCGAGAGGATCGCTTCCCCGGGCGGCGGCCGCACCGCGAGAGGCAGGGCCCCTACCCCCGGCAGCACCCGGCGCGTGGAGCCCAGCGCGGCCGGCGACGCGGTGTCGATCGTCCTCAGCGACGGCCACGGGTTCGAGGCCGCCTCGCCTCCTCTCTCCTCCCTCCCCTCTCCTCCTCCTCCTCCTCCTCCTCCTCCTCCTCCTCCTCCCTCCCTCCCTCCCTCCCTC
>CAUYUJ010017211.1:0-15000 GCA_963575745.1 Prorocentrum cordatum
TGCCAGGTGCCAGTGCAGTCCAGGCAGTGTCGGGAAGCGCAGGTGCCGTGTGCGAGCAGGGAGCCCCAGCAGGGGGTTGCTGCTGACATCCACCCGTCCCATAAGCGCGGGTGGTGGGGGGCCTACTCCCTCCACTACTGCCACAAGTGTGGCCGTGTGGCCACGGTTGATTTCAGATATCTGAAGAAGCAGTGCCCTGGCAAGACTGCCAAAGGGCGGGAGAATTTGTCCAGGATTGCCAGGGGGCTCTATCCCAGACGGGAAGGAGCCCCCAAGGCAATCCGCGAGGCTGCGTTCCTGGCCGAGGTTGAGGAGGCCGTCCAGCAAGCCGCCGCCCGCCGAGAGCTCAAAGCTGGTGGGGGAGCGTGTCCCGCGGGGTCCGGTGGGGCGGAAGGGCCAGGAGCAGCGAGTACAGTGCCGAGCCAGGCTGCGTCCCTCGATCCTGAGGAGGAGGCGGCGGCCTGGTTGTTTTCGGAGGGTGGGTCGAGTAGTGGGGCGGCCCCAAGCCGGAACCCTGCTGTTTCACGGGGTGCCCCGACACAGGCAGGGAAGTCCAGGAATTTTCCGGAAAAACCTGGACTTGCCGGGGGGTGTCTCGACCCAGGCCCAGCTTTGCCGCCTCCCGCGGCGCCGTGAGCTGTAGGTGCATGAGTGTGTCTGGAGGGCCCCTGCTGTGCCTGGTGTTGGCTTCGGCTCTCACCAGGGGTGGCTCGGTGGTCGCTCGCGCCGCCTGAAGGCGCTCTTTTAGAATCCATCGCTAGAATCCTCCTCCTCCTCCTCCTCCTCCTCCTCCTCCCCTCCTCCTCCTCCTCCCCCTCCTCCTCCTCCTCCCTCCTCCTCCTCCTCCTCCTCCTCCTCCTCTCCTCCTCCTCCTCCTCCTCCTCCTCCTCCTCCTCCTTCTCTGCCTCCTCCTCCTACTACTATTTCCTGTCCAATATGTGTTTGCGGTCGTCCGTACCCCAAATGCTGACTTGGCTCGGCATGCGGGCCATAACTCGGGTCTCCGACGGCCGTCCCGGGGCGAGCCGTGCACCCCCAGAACGCCCTCGGCAAGGCGCAGCTGCTGGAGCGCATCCCGAGGCTGCACAACGCGCAGAAGATGGGACGCACAGGGACACACTAATACGAGATGTCCTCCTTGGAGGCGCGCGTCCGACCCGAACATATAACATACCCATATTGTACTATACCGTTTTCCCGAACGGGGTGGCCAGAAAGCGCCCGCCACGACACATATACTGTAAGATTTCTCGGTGCGCGCGTCGCCCCTGGGGGGGAGACGCACATGTAGTATAAGTATGCTGGGGCGATGCCGAGAAAATGACGAAAACTGCAAATCTTCAAGCCTCGAACCTCCAGCCTCGAAAACGTGCGAAGCGCGCCAGGGGCCATTGGAAGGAAGGTTTGTTGCAACATCGTTGATGCGTCTTGGGCTTAAACTCCTCCTCCTCCTCCCCCTCCTCCTCCTCCTCCTCCTCCTCCTCCTCCTCCTCCTCGTCTTCCTCCTCCTTTTTCTCCTCCTTCTCCTCTTCCCTATCCAAAATATTGGTGTGGTCGTAATGTTGACTGTGCTCGATTTTTGGGCCATCTGGCGGCCGCTAGCGGCGATCCCGGTACCCGACGAGGTCAGGGAAAAGGTTGCTTGTTCGCGCTGTTCTTCACCATCTACGCCGGACGTTCAAGGGCAGAGCAGGGTCTGAGGAACGCGGGGTCATGAGCTCTGCCATGAGGGCGTTTTATCATGCGACGCTTCGAAATTGGGCTGAAGGGGGATGGGAGGGGCTGGGAGGGGTCTGGTTGAGGACCTTTGCTTGATGTGACTGTTTGCAACAGTGCGTCCTACGAGGGAGGCTCCGCTTCCCAGAAACAGGCGACAACAAAATCAAGATCTACTCCATGGGGGGGGACGAGGGCCCACGCCGATCGGCAAAACAATGAATATAAAAAGGATCGCACTCACTGCTGCTGTCTCTGCGTTTTCCATCCGCTCATATCTCACCTGTTCAAACAGGGCTTCCACCGCCCGCCTTAAATCCGAGAAAAAACCGACGGCAGGAGGAGGAGGAAGAGGAGGAGGAGGAGGAGGAGGAGGAGGAAAAGGAATAAGAGGAGGAGGAGGAGGAGGAGGAGGAGGAGGAGGAGGAGGAGGAGGAGGAGGAGGGGGAGGGGGAGGAGAAGGGGGACTGAAGGGGGAGAAGAGTCAATGGAGGAGGGGGAAGGAGGGAGAGGAGGTGGAGGAGGAGGGGGACGAGGAGGAGGACTTGGAGGAAGAGGAGAAGAAGAGAAGGAGGATGAGGAGGAGAAGAAGAAAAGGAGGAGGAGGAGCCCCACCCGTCTGCGCAGCAAGTTCATCCCCTTCAACCTGCTACCTGCTACAGCACAGCTTGCAAGCGGCGGGCGCGCCCGATGGATTGGCGGAGCCGAGCGTGCAGAAGCCGCTGAGCTCGTTGTGAGTGCGGAGTGACGTTGGAGGCACGGAGGGATTGGAAGACAGAGCGAACGCAATCAAAAGCTCGACAGAGAGAAGCAAATATCGGAGGCGATGCAGAAAAATGATGCGGGAGGAAGGAGGAAGGCGGCTCAGAACCCCAGGATCGTGGCAGATGCGGAGGGCATCAAGTAAACACTGGGCTACAATCAGACATGAGCAGTAGTGGAGCTGGCAATCCCCTCCGACCGCGTAGCAACCGAAGCGACAGCTCTGCGCTCCCTGTCGGTATCTTCTGGTGGCATTCCAACTGTCACATATCGGTTTTGTCACTGGAACTAACATGAGTGAAAGTATTGTTTGCTTGGCTGCTGAATTCATCCATTCGATCGCTTTATCGACGTCGGCGATCGTCGTACTCGGGACCCACTTCTGGCACCGAGGAAGGAGGATGAGGGCATGTGATGCGTGACCCGTGTCAATTCGCAGCTTCCTGGCAATCATCGCCTGGAGCCTGCACATCGGGACATCGTCGCCCAGCTGGTCGGGAATGTTCGGTCTCCCTGCTCAGCTGCAACAGTTGGCAAAAAATCGACGTCCTAGTGAGCGGAGAGTATTGGTATGTAGTAAGATATTTATCACCCCCAAGTATATCATGATATGTGTTACGCATGTGTTGAAACGCTCCAGAAGCGAGGACAACTCTCATCATCGAGGCCTTGGCGATCACAGCAATGTCCTAGCAATCCTGCTCGAGGCCCAGCTGCTCTAGACAAAAGAAGAGCAAAGGGAGGTACACTATGTCCGGGGGCTTGGGTATAAAGTTGAAGACATTCCTTCTGCAGATATAGAGCGAGTCGAGAAGGACAATGCAGCTGGCCAACATACGAGCCGACTGGCACAGCGTAACGATTGTGCGCGACAATAGTTGGCGTGAGTCCCACTCACATCCTCTTAATCCTCCCCGCCCTCATGAATATCTTGGTCGCACATTGCTTCCATGAGATCTCTGGGCCATCCAGGCCTATCATGATCCCAAGATACTTGGCCGTGGTGACAATCTTAAACCTGCTCGCGTTGAAGCGGTAGGCGCAAAACATTTCCAGAGCCGAGGGGATAAGCTGAGGGTCCAAGAGAAGCACAACACAATTAACGATGTTCAGAATGAGTCCAGTACAGCAACCAGCCAAACAAAAGAGGAAGGACGAGGAGGAGGAGGAGGAGGAGCAGGAGGAAATTGAAGAGGCGCAGGAGGAGGAGGAGGAGGGGGAGGAGGAGGAGGAGGTGGACGATGAGCAGCAGGATCAGGAGGAGGAGGAGGAGGACGAGGACGAGGACGAGGAGGAGGAGGAGGAGGAGGAGGGAAGGAGGAGGACCAGGAGGAGGATTTGGACGCCCGGAATGGGCACGGAAAGAATGGGTACAATGCCCAACAACAAATGTTATCCCAAACCAACAGCGGCCGCTGTTGGGCAGGCGGCCTTCTGTCTCGAATGGACACAGGCCGCGGCGGCGTGGACAGCGAGTCCTGTTCAAAATGAACAGGAACTGCTGTTGGGCATTGTACCCATTCTTTCCGTGCCCATTTCGTTCGTGCAGAGAGGAGGAGGACGGCGAGGAGGAGCCCTCCTTGGCGTGCGGAGCGCGCCAGGGGACCATCCACGGGTTGGCGAAGCGGCGGCGCGATCTCGGCAGGGGGCCGCCGAGGCCGCCGGCCAGCGCGGCGAGGGGCTGGGCGGGCGCCGCTCCGGGAGCCATGGCGTGGGCGGGGCCCCGGCCGGCGCAGCGTCGAGGGCGCGGGCGGTCGGCGCCGTCGGCTGCGCGCGGGCCCTCGAGGCACGTCACGAGCGCAGCAAGAGATTTGCTGCGTACATGCACGCTGGTCGGAAGAGATGGGTAGAAACATGAAGAAGGAAGGCGGATGAGATTGGTTGGGCTCAGGCCCTCCCGGAGAATGACAAAGCACAACCACAGCAGATCGATTCGTAAAGCAGGAGGGCGCTTGAAGTAGCTTGGGATCTGCGAGTCCAAATGTGCCCACGTTCGCCGAGCGTCTTGTGGCCAACAGGTACCCGGGCCTGGGGTCTCCACGGATCGATCCGGCCCGAAAGGTGCTGCAGGAGGAGGGGGTCGGGGTCTCCGGCTCGGCGACGAGCGAGGGGGACGGACTGGAGGAGGAGGAGGACGGAGGAGGAGGAGGGGGGGGTGGACGGAGGAGGAGGAGGAGGAGGAGGAGGAGGAGGAGGAGAAGAAGGAGGACTGAGGAGGAGGAGGAGGAGGAGGAGGAGGAGGAGAGGGAGGAGGGGGAGGAGGAGGAGGAGGAGGAGGAGGAGGAGGAGGAGGAGGAGGAGGAGGAGGAGGAGGAGGAGGCCCTCTCAGAGGCGGCGGGGCTTCTCGGAGGAGCCCTCCAGCCTTCTGGGAGGTCGTCTGCGCCTTCGGAGAAGGCCGGGGGACTTCCGAGCCTTCTGAGAAGAGCCGCCCCCGCTCGCTGACCCCCGAGGCTGGCCTCCGCCCAGTAGAGATGTGTCGCTGCGCTGCCTTCTGTGTCGCGGCTTCGGGTCTCAGGGAGGTGCGGCAGGCTCGTGTCGTGACGACTGGCGCGTCGGCTTCTCACGCAACGTGGATCACTCCAGCGAAGGATCGCTGCTGCACACGCGTAGCCGAAGAACGCGGACTGCGCCCCAGCGAAGCTCTGAGGCAAAGCGGTCGATGCTGGATGGTAGCCGAGACCTTAGATGTCCTGAGCTATCCCACCAGCCCTCTGGGCTGAGTGGTTTAACGAGTTGTTCTCAGTTCTCTGCCACAACTCCTCCTTCCCCTGCTCGTGGTAGGGGTCTATCACTGTTCCCTATTGATATTCACCCCCTCCCCCAGGCGACCCGCAGCCAACCAGGAACAATGCCGACCTCATGACCCCCACCCCAAACCATCCCTGTCAAAAAACAATACAAACCACAATCTGCCTCTAAATTCGGAGCATGTGCAACCAACCCGATGCGCCCCCTCCCACCATCCCTGTCAGAAAACAATACCATGTACATTTTGGGGCAAAGTCTTGGGTGATGTTCGTGAAGCCCGCGAGCACTTTGTTTTCTTTTTTGACAGGGACGTCGGGGGTGTCAGCATATTGCCTGCTGTGCGCAGGGCGACGACGGCGGTGCATCGGCGACGCCAGCGTGGAGAAAATCGAAGACTGCATCCAGCCGAATCGTAGATACATCGGTTATGCGGCGCAGTCCACCGACCCTTTCCGCTTAGACCCCGCCTGGGATGCCTGGACTCCCGCCCCCTCTGCACCTCCCCCCAGCCGCCGGCCCCCCTCGCCCTCCCTCCTGGCATGCTGCCGCTCTGGCCCCTCCACCCTCCCGCAGGCCCTGCGCGCGCGCGGGAGCCTCCGTCGCTCCCCCACCCCGCGGTCGCCCCCGCTGGAGGCCGCGCACATGGGACTCGAGCAGATGTGGAGCAGGGACCGACCGTCCCGGCATTCCTAGAGGCCTACCACGACATGTTCGTAGAACCCGAAAATGCTCTAAGAACACGAGCCCGATGTGTCGAAACAAGACAGTCTCGCCCAGAAACGTTCTGATAACATTTCGTGCAAACCACAGAAGGTTCTTGGAACACTCTTTGGTGGGCCTATAGGCGAGCCGGGTCGCTTCGCCACCGCTTGAGTCGGAATGTCGCACCGCACCGACGACGCATCGGCGACGTCGGCGAAATCCTCTGGCCCCGTCTGCTCTCGGACCACACCTCGGCGATCCCGGCCCCGCAGGCGCCATGCTGCCCTTCTGGCCGGTGGGGTCCAGCATCCACCCGCTCCCGAGGTCGAAGGCCCACTCCTCCCGGGGCGGGCGGCCCCGGAATCGAATCAATAAGTCTGGTCGGCAATCGAAATCAATCGCATCGGCGGAAATCGGCAGCCGAGTCGGGAAAAGTCGAATCGGCAGAAATCGGCAGGCTAGTATGCGTCCAAAAAAATCGGAGCCCAAATCGGAATCCGAAGTCGAATCAAATCGGAATCGGAAGCCATCAAAATCGAGAATCGAATCGGAATATTCGAAACGAGCCCTGTCCTCCCAGGGCGGGCAGCCCCAGCAGGGGGCGTGGCTCGGGAACGATGCTGAGAGGGAACATGGAAAGGAAAGCACATGCTTATGATGACGATGATGAACACTACAATGACTACTCAGACGAGGGTAATAGGGAGGAGCCGGAGCAGGTGCAGGAGGCGGAAGAGGAAGATGAAGGGAACGGGTAACCTGATTGGTGCAACCTGCTTCACCGAGAAGAATGGCAGGTGTAACACCCTTGCATCAACGGTGATAGCGCAAGCGAGAAGAAGAGAAGCGTGCGGCTACCAGACGAAGTACGCATTGCAGAGTAGCCAGACAAGGCATCCCGCCCCCCAGCCCTAGCCCCAAGCAAGGGTGGGCTCTCCCAGGTGGGACCCGGAGAGACTGGGCGCAAGGGTGATTATTCCTGCCGCCACGGCCAGGCACAACACTCCCGATCCCAGTCCCGACCAACACTGGGAATGTTTCCGGGCGGGGCATGACGGGGCCGTGGGTGCGAATGTCTTCTCCTGTTCCGACCCCTCTGGCTTCCAGGAGACGGATCCTGCGGGAAACAGCTTGTGAACCCTGGGCCCATTCCTCAGGAGCAGTGCTTCATCTTGGGCCGTCTTTGAATGCCCTGGGGCCCCTTCAGGGCCCCAGAAGCCCAAAAACGGCGAAAACCCTTGGGACCCGTTTCCCTCAGGATCCGTTTCCTTCATGGCGACCCCTCAGGCTCCATCTTTTTCTCACCGATCTTCTTGTCGGATGTGCATCTTCCCCACAGCGCCAGGCGGTAGCCCTTCGGTAGATCCTGCGGGCGGGTATGCAGAGCGCGGGGTCGTGGCGCTCGCTCTTCGAGGGCAACGGCTCTGGACGCGCAAGGGGCAGCACACTGAGATTGGAGGCCTGGGGAGCACCAACACCATCACAAGGGGGTGCCTCCACTAGGGAAAAATGATCCGTGATGCTGGTGCTGCTCAGAACTCCAGCCACCTGGAAGTCCGAATTCTACCACCATCCCCGAGACCGGCTTCCCTCGAGGCATCATAGCCTCATCAATCTAGATTGATCCACTCACGGGTCCACTGCAATTGATTTTCATTGAATCCATTCCATGCGTAGCATGCTCTCCCCCCTGGCGGCGCCTCCGGCGCCTCCCCTGGCGCGCTCCGCGCGCGAGTGAGGGAGGCCTCCTGCAATTAACCCCCTCATCTTTCCCACCCATCCAATGGGAGTTGCGCTAATTCAAGCAGTGACAGAGAGGATGGCCAAATTCCAATTACATGAGAGTGCTAGTTTCTATACCAGTCGGAGCAACACGGCCAAAGTGATCGCTTGAACACCGTCTGACCGTCTGCTGCTAGCGTCTCTGTGCAAGGCAGTCCTACCCAACCACCCCCTTCGAGTAGGGGATCGACTACGGAATTGATGTACCCCAAACTTGACTTCCTCGTCGAATCGATGAAAAAATCGTACCATTCCTCGTGGATCCGACGCAAAAAACAATTTGGGGGTACATCTATTCTGTAGTCCATCCCCTGCCCGACCCTTTCGCCTGACCCGACCCTCCGCCCCCCCCCGCCGCTGGCCCTGGCGGCCACCAGGATCTTGCCGGCCACCGGGTGCGTCGCCACCTGGCAGAAACGCGTGCGCGGCTCCTCGACCCCGGCCCGCCTCCCTGGCCAGATCCGCCCCTCCGCCGCTGCCTCCTCCGCCGTGCCCCGTGTGCGACAGGTTCGTGTCGTGACGCCGGCGACGGTTTTTCTGACGCCGCGTGGTTCGCTCAACCTCGAGAGATCGCGGGTCTCCGAAAGCGCAGGTCATTCAGTGTTGGACGCATGGCCACTGGTGGCATTCAACCTTCCGCAATACGGTCGTCGCCGAGTCGACACGACACGAGCCTTCCGTGCTCGGCTACTCCCCCCTCGCTCCCCACTCCTGCCCCTGAGCACCCAGAGGCCTACCATCCCCCACCTCCACCCCACCCTGACCACCTCCATCCATCCCAACCCCTCCTGGCGCGAGGCGGCAGCCACTGCGCGCCCTAGCACAACAACATGCTGCTGCCAATGATTACGAGGTAACCTGGTGACCTAATAATGCGCAGGCACTCGTGAGATCGCCAGCACGCAATGTACTCCCACAACCTGAAGGCCTCACCACCACTCTGTCAGCGACGCCTTAGACCATCGCCGGGAGCCCACCCGCCTCCTCCTCCTCTTCCTACTCCTCCTCCTCCTCCTCCTCCTCCTCCTCCTCCTCCTCCTCCTCCTCCTCCTCCTCCTCCTCCTCCTCCTCCTCCTCCTCCTCCTCCTCCTCCTCATCCTCATCCTCTGCCTCCTCGTTTGGGGGAACGTCTCCCTTGCCTCAGATCACCACTGCGAGACTTCAGTGAGGCACCACGGGAGGCCTGCCCGTTGGAGCCCCCCACCAACTGTCGAGGCTCCACCACCGCGGCTGAAGCGTCGAGGAAAGCGCTCGGCGGCGGAGCTGAGTCTGGCTGAACGCAGCAGAATTCGCGGGTCCCCATCCATTTCGTCCGACCCGAGAGGGAGGGAGCATGACGAAGCGGAGGCGGAGGCAGAGGTACGAAAAGAGGCGCAGGGCGCCCAGGGCCCGCCCCAGCCTTCCAGACTCTAGCGACGGACAGCACCACTCAGCCCCACAAACAAAAACGGCACACATTTGAACCTCCCGAGTTCGGCGACGACTCCTTCGGTCGGCGCAGGACTCCTGGCGCGCGGAGCAGGCCGAGATCGGCGTCGGAGGCGCCGGCAGGGGTGTGAGGAGGGGGGGTCAGCGCCGACGCAGGAAATCCGAGTGGGACTCCGAAAGTTTGTGTTTCTGCCGTCGCTGCTCTCCCAGACCCGAGGGGCCCAGGATCGGTGCATCTGCCTCCCTGGCCAGGCCAGGCGGGCGATTTCACCGATCCCGGACCCAGGATAGACCTGGCCGATGTCGGTGAGGTGGATAGCTCAAGCTCCTCGAACGGCGGCCGACGTGCCCCGCCAGGACGCATCCACGTGCACAACTTCCAGAGTCATGCCCTGGATCCCCGAGGAAAAGGTGGATGCGCATACTTTCCCGGAATCAGGGGCGAGCAGCGAGCAGATGTCCGCATCCACCACTCCTCGAGAGGTCCTCGAGATCCCAGGGCACGACTCCGAGGCGGTGAATGTGCATCCATTCTTCGGAGGTTACCCACAAGTGTCCCGGGCCCGAAGAGTTCCAGGATTTCAAAGGAGGCCCCCGTGGCCTGCAGAGGGGCTCTCCAAGACGGAGCGAGACGGCGGCAAGGAACACCTCGGGCAGCCCCAGAGATTCAAGGGCTCAGGGAGACACAAATACACTGACACCAAATTGCATGACGTCCTCTGTTGTTGCACTTTTCCTGGATTGACCTCTTCCGCTCAGTGCCCCATACGTTCAAAACATGTTCCGGAAACTGAGCGTTTGTTTGCGCCTGTGTCCATGTTCCCTGCGGAAACTTGAGACGAAGCCAGGGCCAGGGCAAAATCGGTTCTGGAGGACGTATCGGGCGCCGCGGCCGTTCCAGAGCGCCCCGATCTGAGAGCGCTCCAAAAACGCTCTGGAGCCATTCCCGCTCGCCCAGCGAACTCTGACGGTGGACGATGGCAACGCCGCCTTCAGCGAGGGGTCTCCGTACTTCATGTGCGCCTTGCAGTACGGCACCCCGGGCTCGCCTGCCGCCCGCTGGGTGGGGCCCAGCCTGTTTGCTGATTCGGACATCTTCACGCGCACGACGACCGATACTCGCGAGAGGGCATGGACGACCACCAGCGTGGGGTCAGAAAACGGCTCGATATAGATACATGTGTATGCGTCTACACAAGGAAAGAACGAGAGAGAGAGAGAGGGCGGGAAGTAGAAAGAGAAAAAGAGAGAGAGAGAGAGCTGGCAACGGTAGCAACAGGTCAGGCTCCTCGGATGGACTGTTGTGGAAGGACGCTCCACCATTCGACTGTCAGTCCCTGCTCCTGTTCTGGCTCGCAGACCCCCATGACAGCCGATGATCGAAAGAGAAAGGAAGGACCGCAGGGAGTATATAGAGACACGATTCGGAGCAATAGTTGACCCGACATGGCCAGTTGAGGTGACTTCCAATCAGTGACGATGTCTTTCCTCACCCCACGATTACATGGCCATGGCCAACGAACACTTCAAACCTGCAGGACCATCCCAGCCTGCAGAATGATGTTGAATGGAGGCGAATATTTTCCTGTTTTATACTGGGATATGGAGCCTGTGATGCGAAAGGATAGTGTACCGCAATGCGGCAGGTGCGACAGCCCACCGACGCTGGACAATCGCAGTAGGAAACAAAACAGCACCAACGGCTGCTGGCTTCCCTGCAAATGCTCTTGCTACAACTATGATTCGATGCACATCCCAATGAAGCGAGCCATGGCCCAGGAAGGCCGTCCAGCAACTCACACATCTCACAAACGCATGGCCGCGGGCGCAGCTCGACCCGAGGACTCGTTTCAGCATGCCGTACAACGACCGACAGCAGAATCGCCACCCCATCCCTGTCCCCCACAACCCAGACATCTGTGACAGACTGTGGTGCTGGACGTACTGCGGCAGGGCCGGGGGTACGCACTGGATTAGTGGGAGAGTTACGTCAGGAAGGGGGAGGAGTGGGGAGGGGGGAGGGGGCATAACCCGCGTTGTGGCCCAGAGGGCGCAATCTCTCTCTCTCTCTCTCTTTTCGAGTCGCGGGCCACCTCAAATTTCAGAACCCCGAGTCACTTGTTGACGGTCCAAGGGCGCCGGATCTCTGGGCAGGCTTGAGCTGGAGCTGGAGCTGGAGCTGGAGATGGGGCTGGGGCTGGGGGTGGGGCTGGAGCTGGAGCTGGAGCTGCAGCTGCAGCTGGAGCTGGAGCTGGAGCTGGAGCTGGCGCTAGAGCTGGGGCCGGAGCGAAGCTGGAGCTGAAGCTGGAGCTGGACCTGATCCTGGAGCTGGGGCCGGAGCGAAGCCAGGGCTGAAGCTGGAGCTGGAGCTGGGGCTGAAGCTGGGGCTGGGGCTGGGGAGCTGAAGCTGGGGCTGGAGCTGTTCCTGGAGCTGGGGCTGGGGGGGGAGCTGGTCCTGGAGCTGGACCTGGAGCTGAAACTAAATAACTAGAGCTGGAGCTGGATCTAGACATGGAGCATGAGAGCGTCACAAAAACCATGCGAGGAGGGTTGGCCCCGGGCGTTCATCGGAGGCGAGCGAGGGGGGGAACTGAGAAGGAGACCCTCTCAGAAAGCGGCTAGGCTTCTCAGAAGGCGTCTGGCCTTCTGAAAGGTTTTCTGCGTCTTCGGGGAAGGCTTCGAAAATTTCTCAGAAGGCCGGGGGACGTCCGAGCCTTCTGAGAAGGTCCGCCCCTGCTCACTCCCCCCCTTGGCTCGCCGCCGAGCTCAGAATCAGGCCACCGAGTGGGATTCTTGCAACACGACAGGCACAAAACGTCCAAAAGTCAGGCCAGGGAGTAGCTAGCCCCAGCAGCATGACGAGCACCAAACGATGGAGGGTTTGCTCCACCACATGATCCAAACCAGTCCCAGAAGTGGAGTTCTGGCAACACCAACAGCCCACAGGCTGAAAGGGATTGCAGACACATGATCAGAAACAGACACAGAGATGGAGTCCTGGCGACACGAAAAGAAAGCGTTGAAGCAGGATGCTCAGGGTTCTGCCTGCACCAAGGTCGGCCCCACCAACCGACCTGGCCGCAACCTCAACAGAACATCAAGAACCCGTTATGGTAAGCCTAGATGGGGACAAAATGCCCAGAAAGTTCAAATGAGAACTGCTCTCGATCGCGGTCGCCCCCCTCAGGGTGGATGGAAGGGGGGAACATCAAAGGGGGGATTCACGAACCGGATGCGTGCAGCTGGTTTCTCTGGCGCGTCCAGGCGACGGGACCGACCACGCATCGAGGCGAAAGGCCTGGCGGCGGGGTCCAAACGGGCTCCGCATGCAGCAGATGACAGACCCACCCATATTTGCCCAGGCACGGAGCGGCTCGATTCTTGTTGAGAAGTGGGCCCCCCTGACCTCTCGACCACTTTCCCAGGACCGAGGTTTGATCCCGGATTGTTTTCTTTACCTGGGACAGAAATAATATCATGATAAGATTGGCTGGGGATACGTGCCGGGATTCCAGAGTGTGTAAGTGCCCTCGTTTCTGCAGCCCGCGCGGAACGGAAGGCAATGCAGCAAACCCTGGCAATCTTGGAAAGCACCATTATCATGACGTACTGCTTCCTGGACTACGGCCCCGTGGCCCCACACTGGCCTCCGAAGGTCCCAATGACGGCGAAGAACCGGACGCCTTCGGGGCTGGAGTCTTTTGGTAAACCAAGCCAGGACGCTGGCTCCCCCGAGAAAACAGCAGCAGCTGGCCGAGACACTCCCGGTTCTCGGCTTTCTCCCGCTGGATCTGGCAAAGTCCTCAATTGCAGAGCCCTGGTTGGTCTCTGGGGACGCGCCGGTTTTTGTCGGGACGCCAGACGTCTGGGTTCCCTGGCTCGGGTGCTCGTCAATGCGGGGGGGGAGAAGAAACGTGCAGCTTGCGTGCGCTGGCAATTTAGGCCCCCTTTGGGGCCATGTTCTTGCTATCTTCGGTCCCCCTTACTTTTATTGCTCCCCAACTGTATTCTACCAGACAAACGTCCGCTTCATCGTCCGCCCTGGCCCCCAGCCCCGTCTCGCCGCAGGCCCGCAGGCATGGCTTGCCGTCGGCGCGGCCAGTGGCGATGCAGCACTCGCTGTTGATGGCCGGCTGTCCAGCCTGGCCCAGGGAAGAGCGCGGGTTTGGGAAGAGGACCAAAATCTCCGACGATCGGAGTTTTCCAATCTGAGCGTGCTTCCTTGATTGTATCGCTTGGGGCCCGCCTTTTGGCCCCAGGCAAGAAAGCAAGAGACCGTGTGCACCGAAGGCACAAGAGCGTTGGAATATAAGACCGCTGTTGTGGCAATGCGCTTATGGCTTCCCACTCTCTCTGTGGCCTGTGGCTCAACAATGAACTCAACCTCTCTGCACCGCCGGCCGCTGTCAGTGCATACTTGCACACACCGTTCGCCCTACTCGTTTTGGGCCTACCGTGACGTCTTGGGACCGCCGGCTTCCTTGGCTGAAATGACGAACTCTTGGGGTCGAATCGCTCTGCCTCACAACACATTGGGCCCCGGGGACATTAGGGACGAAAAGCTGTCTCCGGGGAACATTTGAGCCAAGCGCCATTTCTCCGTTTTGTTTTGAGCCCGTCTTGGGCTGCCTGGGGAAAATCTTGAGCAGCCAAGGCACGTCTTCAATCCGCTTTGGGGCACTCCCCACGCTGGAAGAATCCCCTAGCCAGGGTCCTCCTATGGGCACGGCGTGGTCTTCGCTGAACCGTACCCATAGGAGGACCCCAGCTAGGGGAAGACCGTGGCCGCGCACTGAAAAAACACATCGTCGGATGATCGCGACCCTCCGACAGCGCAAACCAATCGACATCGGCCAACTCCGAGACACTGGCGGCCGCCGTGCACTTCCAGACCTCGTCTTGGGGCAGGCACCGGAGCGTCCTCGAGAGACGCCGCCCGAAGGAGGCGCGTGCACTCTGCTGTTGAACACCGCGCAAAGCGATCGAGGACGGCCTGTCGTCGCCGATGGTCTTGTTAGACGAACCGAAAAAAACTGCATAAACATAAACTTTCACCAGTCTGCGCGGATTTCTTCGATCCGCGTTGGAGCCCCCTCCCTGGCGCGCAGAGCGCACCAGGGGCGGCGCCAGAGGCGCTGCCAGGGGGGCCCAGCGCGGATCCAAGAAATTTGCGCGGACCGTCGAGAGTTTATGTTCATGCCGCTGTTTGTTCTTCGACTTCTAATGGCCCTGGGGCCCGGAAGAACTCAGGTGAACTTTTTTTATTCGGCGTTTCGACATTGGGCGGAAGGGGGGGGTGGAGGGGGGGGGTTCTGGCTCCAGACCTCTGCTCAGTGCGACTGTTTGCAGCAGTGCGTCCTAGGTGGGAGAGGCCCCACCTGCTCGAAACAGGCGCCGAAAGCAGACGGGGTCTACTCCAGGGGGGGGGAGGGGAGGAGAGGGGGGAGGGCGGCGAGGCCCCGCGCCGATCGGCAGAACAAGGAATCTAAAGAAACGATCACCGCTTCGCCCCAGTCCTTGGGGCACGAGAGTCCTTCTCCTCCTTCCCCCTCCTCCTCCATCCTCCATCCTCTCCTCCTTCTCCACCTTCTCCTCCTCTTCCTCCTCCTTCTCCGCCTCCTCCTCCTCCTCCTCCTCCTCCTCCTCCTCCTCCTCCTCCTCCACCTCCTCCTCCTCCTCCTCCTCCTCCTCCTCCTCCTCCTCCCCGGAGTCGCCGGGGGCGGTGCTGCAGTGCGTGCCCGCTCGCGGCCAGAAGCCCGCCATCGCTTGGGCGTCCACTCCCAGTCGGTGCTTCGGCCTCGCGCGTGCGTGTCATGCTTGCTTCGCGAGCTGGTCCAAGGTGCTCCTCGGAGGTCCTCGCCA
>CAUYUJ010017211.1:20000-62407 GCA_963575745.1 Prorocentrum cordatum
GTCTTGCGCGCGCGAATGTCCACTTTACCTTATTTTTTGCAAGGGATTCTTGAAATTTGATTATATTAGAACAAGAAATGTCATTTTATAGTGTTTTTTGCAAGGGAAAACGGATTACAACAAAACAACCGGATCTGGATCACATCGTTTTACCTGAGGCTTCCTCACGAAAATGATGAAAATGTGGCTGCGGCCTAGGCGCGGCGAGGGGGGCGTGCACCAGGGGGCCCAACAATAATTATTCTTTAGAAGTAATAATATTCAACAACAACAACATCCACAAAACAACAACAACAACAACAACAACAACAGCAGGAACAACAATCACAACAGCAACAGCAACAAAAACAACACCACCAACAACAGCAACAACTACAACAACAGCAACAACAACAACAAAAAAAACGACAACTGCATGAAACACAACGAACGCAGCACCTCGAAGCTGCCCCTCCCTTCCTGCTGGCTGAAAAAAAGACTGGACCTCCTCAGACCCCCAGCCGGCTCCGAGCAGGAAGTGCTGCTGGCCTCCGCCCCCACTCCTGCTGTACCACGCTTCGACCGTGCCCCGCCTGGGGGTCCCAGATTGAGCGCCGCTTATCCGACACCCACAGCAAACCCGTATCACATAAGGTCGCACGATAAGGCTGCAAGGGCCTTGGAAGGCCACGTCGACACTTCGCAAGCGGGGCGCGGCCGGCGAAAGCGGCCAAGGATGGGGAGAAGGGGAAGGATGCAGGGGCAACCTTGGAAAGTCGCTCATCCTTACTGTGCGGGTTGACTGCATCCCCACTAGCGTGACCTGGGCCCCACCGGCCGAGTTGCCCTAGATGAGATGTGGGCTGTTCCCTTCGAGATTCGAGGGGCCTGTCCCCGAACTGGGGTGGTGGGACGGTGGGGCTGACACGCCATGGCCAGGCTGGGACGGGGATAGGGCTGACGGTACCGACAAGCATGGTGCGACCAGATCTACAGTCGGACCTGGGCCATCCCTCGAGAACACGAGACCCTCCGTTGTCCAAAACACGCAGAGAACATCCAAGGGTACCCTGCCCAGGATGCACAAGAACATCCAACAAACACGAAGGACACTAGGGTACCCTCCCCGCACCGACCTCGATCTTACTAGGGGAACGGAAAATTACATAAATATAAAAACTCGGAGGTCCGCGCGGACCTCCGAGTTGTTTGTTTCTATGTCATTGCTCGCTGCCCTACTTATGACTGTACTGACGAGCATCGGACGGCCAGATCTACGATGCTCACCGCCCCTGGGCAGGCCCATCCTGGGCCCAGCGGGCGGCGCATGCACCACTCCTATTAGGTCGGGCGTGTCCTCCTACAGGTGGATAAATCACCGAAACTAGCGAAAAATATACAAAGAAACTATTTGTCATTATTCCCTACCTAGGCTCTGCCTAGAAGGGTTCTTACTGTCTTGGCTTAAAGGGGCCGGGCAGTGGAAAACGCCCCGGGCGGTTCCCCCAGCATCCGCCCCGCGGTTCCCCCCTGTACGTCCCCTTAGCTTAGCGTTGCTTATCTCATCTTAGCTGAGCTTATGTCATCTTATATTAGCTTAGCTTCATCTTAGCTCAGGTTTATATTAGCTTAGCTTACCTTCATCTTAGCTTCGCTGAGCTTTAGCATAGCAGAGCACAGCATAGCATAGCAGAGCGTAGCATAGCATAGCGCAGCACAGCATATCATAGCATAGCCCAGCATAGCATAGCATAGCGCATCATAGCATAGCATAACATAGTATAGCGCAGCACTGCACAGCACAGCATAGCACAGCGCAGCATAGCATACCATAGCATAGCATGGCAGAGCATAGCATAGCATAGCGCAGCTTAGCATAGCATTAGCATAGCATTAGCATAGCATAACGTAGCGCAGCGCTGCATTAGCATAGCATAGCGTACCATAACATAGCCAAGCATAGCATAGCATAGCACAGCACAGCACAGCATCGCATAGCATAGCATAGCGCAGCTTAGCATAGCATAGCATAGCATAGTTTAGCATAGCACAGCGCAGCATGACATAGCATAGCATAGCATAGCTTAGCATAGCATAGCATATCATAGCATTAGCATAGCATAGCATAGCGCAGCATAGCATAGCATAGCATAGCATAGCGCAGCATGGCATGGCATGGCATAGCATAGCATAGCATAGCAACTAAAGCTGTTTTCCTAGGGGCTCCAACTTCTAGGTAGGGTCGCACTGGGGTAATTTTTGAACATTCCTCCTGTAGGGGGACACGCCCGACTTAATCCTCGTCCCAAGAAAGGCTGCAGCCCGCCTGCGCCCTCTGCGCCGGCTTCCGCGAAACGCCCATTGCGCTCGCTCGTGGGCGCTGTCGGCTGCGAGGCAAAAACAAAAATCTGCTGCGAAGCACCATCGGCGAGCCCAGCTTCGGTGGCGGCGGCAGCGAGCCCAACGATGGCAGCGGCGGCAGCAAAGTCGACGCTGGTACTGATGGCAGCGCGCTCGACACAGTTTTGACAGCAGCAGCATATCCGACACCCCCAGCGGGCAAGGGAGGACGCCAAGATCGAGAGAGAGAGAGAGAGACGTCAGCAGGGGCGACGCCTAGGTCATCTTCCTCGAGAGTACGGGCGGCGTGCAAGCCATGCGCGTGCTAAGCTCGTCCGTCCGTCTGGAGGGGGCCGGGCTCTCGTGACCTGCCCAGGCTCCGGCCAAGAGAGGAAAGGCATGGACGCTGCAATGCACTGCCCTGCCTGTCACCGCACAGCATGCAGTAGCTTGCAGCAAGTACTCAGCTCTCGCCCCTGTGCCCCAGTATATAATTACGGAGAGCTGCGCCTGCGATTCGACCGCCTCGTCGACGCCAGAACCTGGTCGGCCCCCTGGCCTCTACCGATGGATCACGCCTATTGTAGAATCGTGACTTTTATTTCAAAACAAACCTACAAAAGAAGAGTGACAATAGTAAATACAAACATTGGGGAACGATCAAAAAACAAAAAACGGGGGAACGATGGTGAGCGTTTTCTCATTCGGCGTTTGGATATTCGGCGGAAGGGGGTGGGGGAGGGGGGGATCTGGCTCTGGACCTCTGCTTAATGCGACTGTTTGCAACAGTGCGTCCCATGGGGGAGACTCCACCTGCTCGAAACAGGCGCCCAAAACAGCCAAGATCCACTCCATAGGGGGGGGGAAGGGGGGTGCGAGGGCCAGCACATATCGGCAAAACACTAAATAAAAAACGATATGAAATAGAAAATACCTGCCGCCGGGGAAGACTCGATCAAAGAACCGCGCTGACAACGACGACGACGACGACGACGACGACGACGACGACGACGACGACGGCCACGAGCAGGCCAGGAGCCCAACTTATGAATCATCGCCCAGGGGCGCTGCCGCGTGACGGGCCCCCTGAGGCATTTCTTGATCGCCATCCTGCACTGCCTCTTTCAAGGCTTAACGACTTCTGCCGTCCTTCGACTCGCGTTGGAGCGGTCGCGAATTGCTCCAACTTTCCCTGGAGATCTCTCGAGTTACCTGGATTTGCCAGGATGTATCTCGATTTACCTGGATTGACCCAGATTTATCTGCATTTATCGACAAGCCCTTCCCTGCCCCCCCCTCCCCCCCTCCGTTCCCTCGGCTCGCCACCCCGCCCTCTCCCCGCCTCGCCGCACGAAGCGCGCCCAGTGCGGAGCCAGGCCTGGGGGGCCGTAACACCCCGTCGCCCCCAAGGCGGGCACCAGCACGGCGCCGCGAGTCTCGGAGCGGAAGGTCCTGCATTACCCTTCCCTCCCCCTTCTCCTTCTCCTCCTCCTCCTCCTCCTCCTCCTCCTCCTCCTCCTCCTCCTCCTGCTGCTCCTCGTCCTCGTCCTCGTCCTGCTCCTCCTCGTCCTCGTCCTCCTCCTCCTCCTCCTCTTCCTCCTCGTCCTGCTCCTCCTCCTCATCCTCTTCCTCCTCCCTGGAGTCATGACAAAAATCACGACGGGAGGTACCTCGCTACTTTCAGCCGCTGGGGGCCCTTGCAGGGCCTCGGGACCGTCAAAAGACTGCTCGGGATGAAAAAAACAATCGCGGGAGGGGGTCGAGACCTTGGGGGGTCGTCGTCATGAGAGAAGCATGACGTCGGGGGTCTGGGGAGCAAGGCCGCTCGGCCGCAGAGGCCCCCAACTGTGCCCGCGGGGGGGGGGGGGGGGGCAAATTGTGCGACGAGAAGAAGCGGACCTTCCGCGGTTGCATAGCGACACTGCGCGGTGGCTGACGCGGACCGCCAGCGTGGCACGCCACGCTGGAAACCGAGGGCGCGTAACGTGACCTTCTTACGCGGGACCCCGAAGTACGCGCACATGTCGGTGAAGATGACCCCGCTTTCCTGCGTCGCCCAGGTGTGCCTGAGGAGGAGGAGGAGGAGGAAGAGGAGGAAGAGGTGGAGGAGAAGGAAAAGGACGACGACGACGACCCCGCAGGGGGTGGGGGGCCGTCGGGGACCGAAGGGAAGGAAGCCGTCCCCTGCCCTGGACTTCAGGGCGGCCTCCTCTGCCCCGCCTCCATCCGAGGAAGCTCTCGCGGGCGCGCCTCCCGCGCGCTCGAGCAGCAGCTCCGAGGGAGCCCCACCGAGCGGCGACATCCGAGCCCCGCCCCCGCCAACCATCGATGGCCTGAATCGACGGGAGACGAGTGGGGGGCTCGGACCTCGCCACAAGCTCGACGACTTCCGGACCCTGCCCCCCGCCGCCCATCGAGTTGCCCGAATCGCTGATCGGCGAGGATGGGGTTCGAGTGTCGCCGCCGACCCATGCATCCATGAAGCCAGGCCCTGGCCGAAAGGACGGGAGGCCGAGGCCGAGGCGGTCGCCGCGCGCTCGAGCCACGTGGGCACCCCACGCCCAGAGGGCCGAGCCTGGACACCTGGCGGGCTCGGATGGCTCGAGCCAACCTGTCCAAAGGTGACGCGGGTCGGCGGCGAAACTTGAACCCTACCCACGCCGATCACCGACGATTCAGGCAACCCGATGGGCGGGGGGGGTAAGATTCGAAATTCGTCGAGTACGTGGCGAAGTCCGAACCTTACCCGAGCCTCCCATCGACTCAAGAGGATCGATGATTGGCCAGGGTAGGGTTCGGATGTCGCCACCTGGCGGGAGAGGGGTCAAAACGCTTGCAGAGCCGCGTCTCTCACAAGATCGAGCCGCCGGACATCTGGGAGCAGGCCAGGCCCCCCAGGCGTTTTGCTGATCCGAAGGCACTCCAGCGCGCCAACCCCGTTCCAGCCCGCGGTGGCCCAGCGCTCGGGCCGGTCGCGGAGGCCGAAAGATTGGTACAGGGGGTGAGGGCCTTGAATTGGCGGCGAGCCCGGGGGAAGTGAGGGGGGGCAGGCCTGGTCAGAAGACTCGGAGGGGCTTCTCCGAAGCCCTCCAGCCTTCCGAGAAGCTGTCCGTCTTCGGAGAAGGCTTCGAGAGCTTCTCGGGAGGCCGGGAGCCTTCCGATAAGGCCCGCCCCCCTCTGCCTTCCCCCCGGGGCTAGCCGTTGGTTGAAACGTGCGTCGGAGAGAGAGGACCCGAATAGCAGAGCGACGAGATCTGTGCACATCCACTGCCCCAGGCCAGGCCCGTCATGGAACCACCGAGAGCGGTGCCCACGCCCCTCTGGCTTCGCCCAGGGAGGCGAATACGCCGCTCATGAACCCAGGATGGGCCTGGCCAAAGACGGTGGAATGTGTGTAGGTCTCGTCACCCGCATTAGACGCGCTGGTCAAGCTGCCGTGCTGGCCCACCACCGAGCAATTGGTACACAAACAGTTGCGGCCGCAAAATGCTGCAGTCACACTAGGCGCGCCCCGCCTCCATTCCGGAGCGTCGGCCTTCATTGTTGTGACAGCGCACTTCACCCATTGATTCCGAGGGTGGAGTGGATTGACAGTCGCGTCAAATGACTGGGGCGGCCAAACGATCGTCACACTAAATGACTCTGGTGGGTGGGTATGACCGACCTCGAGTTGCCGGCTCGGCTTATGCGACACCAGCAACCGGCGGCACCTGCACCCTACGGAAACCGCTGGCGGAGCACGGGCTCCGTCATAAGTTCCTCGATTCTCGGATCGGCACGAGCTGCTTGGAGGCGGCCAGGAGTTCTGACCTGGTCGACCCACAGAAAATCGATCCGGAGGGGGGATGCGGCCAAATCCGCTCGAAGTCAGTCCCTGGACCCCTCCCGGGAATCCACATGGTGCAGCTGTTCACCCTGGATCCGTTTTGACGGTCCTGGGGCCCGAAAACGGCCCCTGGCGGCCGAAGAGGTAAAACATACAATGAAGAACCCCCCCAAAAAACGAAACCTCAAAGCTCGCCTAGAGGTCTCCTAGATGGGGTCGGAGTAGATGGGGTCAGAATAGATGGGGTCAGAGGATCGCGCCGCATCGCCAATGCATCGGCGATGCATCGTCGACGTCGGCGATGGACGCATCGGCGACGTCGACGTGAAGCAAATCGGTCTGCATATCGAGCCGGATCGGCGATGCATCGGCGATGCGGCGCGATCCCCGGATCCACCTTCTCCGATCCCATCCAGGAGGCCTACATCGCCCCCCCCCCTCCTGCTGGCCAGGACCGGTGCTGGGCCACCTCAGACCCCCCGCGGGCCCCAAGGAGCTGCGGCTGCCAGGCATCAGGAGCAGCAGCCGGCGCAGCACGCGCAGCACGACTCGTGTTTGCCCTCCTGGTTGTCTCCTCGGAGGCCGGCCGCGGCGCGCCCCCGGGAGCGGTGCCCTCCCAAGAATCGCACAAAATCGTCAAAACACAATCTTTAGGTCGACCCCCTGTGCCCTCCTGCCTGAGCTCTCCACCTGCAGTTCTCAAAAGCAAGAGACGGCGTGCGGTGACGAGACCGAAGTGACCAGCGAAAATGCAGGGCGATGGGGCCGCACCAACCGATAACAGATGACGATTCGGGGATCTTCTGACCCGGGTCAATGCAGACCTGGGTCAGTCAGGCCTTGCTGAATCCTGCCAAACCCGGGTCAGCGCGAAGGATCCTGCAAGATCCTGCAGGATCCTGCACCCAAGCCCAGGTCAAGCCCTGCAGGATCCTGCAAGATCTGGCGCTCTGGCTGACCCCCGTTTGCATTGACCCCCGTCTCATGCACGGCTTCCCCCGGGGCCGTAGGCGACCACAGGAGGGGGAGGAGGAGGAGGAGGAGGAGGAGGAGGAGGAGGAGGAGGAGGAGGAGAAGGAGGAGGAGGAGGAGGAGGAGCGGAGCGGAGCGGAGCGGAGGCGCCGGTTCCGGGCACCGGGGGTGTCCGTGCCCTTTGGGCAAGGCGCAAAAGGCCGTAGCCTCAGACCGTGTGGGTGCTGAAACTCTGGATGACATAGTTCACGAACTGGAACAAATAGAGCGCGTGGTCGGAATAGGACAGCAACCAGCACAAATAGAATTTGTGGACGAAGTAGTACACGAGCCAGCGCAAATAGAAGACAGGGAAGACGGAGTTCAGGATTGTGCTTGCGGTCGGTGGTGTTTGTTTGTGGTCAGTGCTGGTGGTCGATTCCTGTGTTCTGTCCGTATTGTTGGTCGGTGCCACGTGCTGGTGGTCGGTGTTGGTTCGTGGTGGTCGATGCTGGTGTTCGGTGGCGTTTGGTGCTTGTGGCGCTGTTGGTCGTTGGTTGGTGTCTGTGGTCGGAGCTGGCGTCGGTGCTGTCGGTGCTTTGCTGCTGCTGCTGTTGGTGCGGTCGGTGCTTGTACCGGCGTTGCTGGTGCCGCTGTTAGGTTATGTTGGGGACACACCAGTGCAACTTGTGTGTTGTCACAAGGTGGCGTGCACACGTCTTGCGGGATCGCCCTGCCGATTCCCACGGGGAGGGTGTACCGTTTCAGGTAGGTGGTCCAATGGCCGATGCACTCTTCATGTTTGTTCGTGTTGGCTCCGTCTGTGCAGGATAGGCCGGTAGATCCAAAACGTTGGCATTACAGTTGCACCATCAAGCCCCGCACGCACGTAAAGGGGCTGCGTAAGCTAGGAGTCGGCGCCCCAATTTCCGCCCCTCCTTACAATGTTTCTGTCTTGTCCCCCGGCGCTTATCCCACTAAGTGGGATTGCTCTCCTGTGCGCGTGATGTCTGACATGACGACTTGTGGCTGCTGCTGTTGGGCGGTTTGCACAGTCAACTGGTGTATGCAAGGAAGCTGCTTTCAAGTGTGTCCCACCACATTGTCTCCGTTGCGACTGTCAACGATCTTATGTCGTTGCTGTCGTAGTGGATATACTGCCGTGGGCGAGTGGTTTCGTTGGTGTTGCCTTGTGTGGCTGCGCCGCTGGTGGTCTGGTGAAAACTTTTGAGAATTTTTCGAATGTCGTCGTCCCACCGCTTTTGTTGACCACCATGTTTCCGATGGCCCTGCTGACTCTCGTCAAGAGACGGGTTCCAATTCATTGCTCGTTGTGTCCATCGGTGCGGTGGGTGATGTGCTACTCGTGCGGCCCAGCGCCAAACCTTTTCTCTGTGTATTTGCTCCACGCCAGGGGTGTCGTGCATGCTCATTAGCTCTTCGGCTCTGCGCGTGCTACGACGGATGAAATCGGACCACAGCTCGCTGTCGTCCGTCGTCTGGTCGTCGCTAGTGTCTTCACGCGGAGTAGGCGGGTTGCTGGATGCGTCGTGGTCGCTGGAATCGTTGGGATCGTCTCTGCTGGGGTCGTGGTCGTTGTGGGTGTCCGTGGGCGGGGTGGGGTGTGTTGAAGTGCGAGTGTTCGTGCGCCTTCTCGGTGTTCCGATGATCGCTCTGACCATTCGTCGCTGTGTGCGGCGTAGCTGTTGCCTGAGAGACTCTGTTAAGGTCCACGTCTCTGCGCCGTACGTCAAGGTGGGTATTACAGTGCCACGGTAGAGTCGCAGCCTGTGCTGGAGTGGGTAACGTTTGCTCGTGAGCTCTTGTCTGTGCCCTGTGAAGCATGCCCGCGCAGCCTGTATGCGATGTTTGATCTCTGTCGCCGAAGCGTCCTGGAACGTCATCGTCTGGCCGAGGTACGTCAGCTTGCCGGTGCACGGGACAACTTCGATGTCGATGTTTGCAATCGTGGCCTTGCGCGTTCGAATCCTTGGTTGGTTTGTCATGATCTTCGTCTTGGTCGGGTGTATTTCGAGGCCGTGGGGTTTTGCTGCTGTGAGTAAGTCGGTGATTAGCGTCTTCAGATTGGAAACATCTGGCTCACCAAAAGGATGTCGTCGGCGAAGCGGAGGTTTGTGAGAATAGATTCGTCGGTGCGTGCCAATTGGACTCCACGTCGTCGTCGCTGCCATTCTGGGATGAGAGGCGCTAGCACATGTTGTAGAAGAGCGTTGAACAGCAAAGAACTCTGAGGGTCTCCCTGTTTTGTGCCGCGTCGGAGCTTGAAGGGCCTGGTGGTGGAGTCGGTACGGATGACGGCCTCCTGGTCGTGGTAAAGGCGCAGGAGTAGGTGGACGCATTCGGGCGCCACCCCCTGTCGACGTAGTGCTGTCCATAAGCTGCTGTGCTCCACTGTGTCGAACGCCTTTTTGAAGTCTACGGCGGCGATCCACAAAGCTTGGTTCCATTCGGAAGCCCGTTCCCGCAGTATGTTAAAGGTGAAAAGGTGGTCGGTCGTGCCGCGCCCAGGTCTGAAGCCCGCTTGGTCGTCGGGTTGTTGCTGCTCTAGTATTGGTGATAGTCGGTTGTACAGGAGACGACTAAACAGCTTGTATAGCATGGGTATCGTACATATCGGGCGGTACTTTTGTGGAAGTGTCAGATCGCCCGATTTGGGAATGACTTTGATCACCGTTTTCCGCCAACTTGATGGTGTCGGAGCGCTTGGTTGTATGACCGCGTCGTATAGCTGCAACAGTACACGTTGAAGCTCCGGGCACGGTGTTTTGAACATTTCGGCCTTTATCCCGACGCCGTCGGGTGACTTTCCTGGCTTGAGTTGTGATATTGCTGTCTCGAGTTCTTGAGGCGTGAAGGCTGGGATGCTGTGTTCGGAGTCGTCTGCGGTTGGTGGTGAGTCGTGGGCGTCTGTGGAATTGTACAGTTCCTCGTAGAAGGTCGCGAATACATTAACGATCCCTTGGCGGGCGTTGTGCTTGATGCCGTCTTTGTCGAACATATCCGTGATTAGCGTCCGCGCTCCCCTCGTTTTGATTGAGCTGATACGTTTGAGGTCCTTGTGTTGCTCCAGGATGGTGCTTATGTGCTGTCGTCGTTTGGTGCGCTTTTGCTCCCGGATGTGCTGTTGTATTGTTTTACTGATCGCTCGTCTTCTGTCTGCGTCTGCTCTGGGAATGCCCTTGCGTTGGTTCACGAGGTTGTGAATAGTGTCGTGGCCTGCTGGGTTCGTCAGGTTGTGTCTCTCCGGCGGTCATGCTCTGCAGCTTGATGTCGTTCATGCTCTTCTCGATTGTCTCCGCGAGCTCGTCTGGATCAGCTGGTAGATGTTCGCGCTGTAGTTTGGAGCCCAATGTCTGTTGGTATTCGTCGCAATCGGCGCGTCCTCGAGGCCAGTGCGCGGAGTGTCTGGTCGATCGTGGGCGTTTGGACTGGTTGTCTGTCTTGGGCTCCCAAATGTTGAAACGCATTTGTACGGACACGGCTTTGTGGTCCATGTTGAGATCAATGATGTTGCTGGCTTCGGAGTTTCTGCACGAGGGTAGCAAACATCTGTCTACCAGTATGTAATCGTATTGTCGTGGCTTGCCGCCTGTCGTCGCGTAGGTGACCAGCTTGTCCGGAGGCTTGCGGAAGAACGTGTTCACGATTGCCAGCCTCTCTAAGGTAGCCCAATGGCGTAACCAATTGGCCTCGGGAATTTTCGTCGCCGAATCCGTGGGGGCCCACGTAGCGAGAGCACATGTCGGAACGGATATCCTCAGAGCCGGCGTCTCCGTGAAGAAGTTCACTCGGAAGGCGTGGTTTGGAGCCAACTTGAGCGTTGAAGTCGGCCGCAAGAACTGTGCGGATCCGTCGGGAACGTGCCTCTTTGAGTAAAGCGCTGACGATGTCGTACAACTGCTGTATGTGGATGTCCGTGTACCCAGTGTGGGGAAAATATGCCGATATAAGTTGTAATATGATGTTGCCCTTCTTGATTGTGAGCGTAGCAATCCTTGCGGAGATAGCCTGGAACTCTGCAACGTGTTTGCCCCAACGTTTATGCAGAAGGATTGCGACTCCGTGCGAACGGCTGTCGTTGCCAGACCCTGCAAAAGTATGCCCATCTGAAGTGATCCACAATTCTTGTCGCGTCGTCCGCCACGTCTCATTGAGCAGAACTGCATCCCAATGCGCATTACGTAAATCATACAATAACTCGTCAATCCGGTCATCTGTCTCCAAGGATCTCGCGTTTTTGTGAATGACTGTGAAATCGATGTTAGTGTCGTGGCTGGTATCCCCGATGGCTTTGGTTTGGCCGCTGGTCTGTCCAGTCTGGGAGGAGGCGGTCTGGGAGGAGGAGGAGGAGGAGGAGGAAGAGGAGGAGGAGGAGAAGGAGGAGGAGGAGGAAGAGGAGGAGAAGGAGGAGGAGTAGGAGGAGGAGGGGGAGGAGGAGAAGGGTGAGGGGGAGGAGGAGGAGGAGGAGGAGGAGGACGAGGAGGAGGAGGAGCAGGAGGAGGAGCAGGAGGAGGAGGAGGAGGAGGGGAAAGAGGAGGAGGAGGAGGAGGAGGACGAGGAGCAGGAGGAGGAGGACGGGTCGCCTGAGCCCTTCGGAGAAACCCTCCACAGTCTCAATGCTCCCGAACGATAACGATGACTGGTGACCGGTGGCCGACGGCCGATGGGCGATGGCGGTCCTGACTCGACGGTGTCAGTCACGAACTTCTTGAGCTTCGCGGGGACCCGCCGCCCCCTCCCGCAGCGGGAAGGGGGGCCCCGGGGGCGCTGGGTCGGCCGGCCTGCGGGGAGTCGATGACGAAGCCGGCGAAGGGATCGGGGTCTGAGAGGAAGACGGGACGAGGATGAAACTGGGTGAGGATTAAATCGAGAATCTCTGAGATTCGGCGGCTCTGGAAGATGTGTCGGGCGCCGCCCTCGAAGGGATTTATCCTCGTTAGCCCCGTCCGATCTAGGTCGCCTCACTGCACGCATCGCGCCCACACATGCGCGACGCGCGAGCATCATTAAACAGCCTCGCACTCATCGCTATCCCTAAGATTGACAGGCCCAAAGGCGACAACAATCGTAGATACCTTAAGATCGGCATCGAGATCAGGTGCTGCCAGTCATAGGGATACAGGTCGGTCGGAAGAAGTGGGTAGAAGCGTGAAGTAGGAAGGCTCTGGAAGTAGATTGGGCTTCCGCCCGCCTCCTGAAGAGGAGGCAAGAGGGAAAACCGATCGACTCTTGAAGTAAGAAGGCGGCTGAAGTAGATTGGGATCTGGGAATCTACAATTACCGACTTTCAACGAGGGGCGACTAAGGATAGTCTTAGATAGGCATATCCTCCTACAGGCGGATCTGGGAAGAAAATTCAAAATAGTCTAAGAAATCAAAATTCGGCGATGCGTCGGCGATGCATCAGCGATGCGGCGCGATCCTCCGACCCCATCTGCTCGGATCCCATCTGGGAGGCCTAAATCTCCGCCCGAGCCGTTCTCTTCGGACGCCCGAAATGGGCACGGAAAGAATGGGTACAATGCCCAACAACAAATGTTGTCCCAAACCAACAGCGGCCGCTGTTGGGCAGGCGGCCTTCTGTCTCGAATGGACACAGGCCGCGGCGGCGTGGACAGCGAATCCTGTTCAAAATGAACAGGAACTGCTGTTGGGCATTGTACCCATTCTTTCAGTACCCATTTCGGGCGTCCAGATTCTCTACCCTGGCCCCGCGGCGCGGCACGCCCAACGGCCGGCGACAGCAGGAATCCTTCGGCCCCGCTGGTGTGCACGGCGTGGGGGGCCCCACTCGGGGACTGCCCCCCGGGACCACCCGTGCCCACTCGGGGTCGTGGCGCTCCGTCTTGGAGGCCTCTGGGCCGTCCTGGGCCGTCGGAGGCCCGAGAGTGCGAGAGCGAGAGCTCGAGGGCCCTCCCGGAGCATCTCTCGAGCGACCAATGAGCTGGGCCACCTGGGAGCCGGCTGGAGCAGCTCGGAGCGTCCCTCGGGACCACGGAGGCCTCGAGAGCCGGGCGCGCCTCCGTGGCAGTCGGAACCCTACGCCTATCCGGCTGCCCTGGCTTCGCTCCCCGACCCGTGGACGCGACGCACCGCAGCACCGCTGCACTCTCCTGCGGAGTCACTGTGGTCACATCGCTTCATCCATCGCCTCCTCGCCACCGCCTTCGTCTTCGTCGCCTCTGCGGCATTGCTGCCGCCGCCGCGTTGTTACTGCTGTCGTAGGCACCGCCGCTGTAGCGTTCGCACACGCATGTCTGAACATTCCTAGCTCGAGAACGCAATTCCAAAAAATAATGCGAGGTGCATACAGAAAAACGTCAACGGCGCCAGCCGCTCGTATGAAGCTGTTGTCTATGCCCATCTCCTCGGTGGCGATGAAGCACTGCAGTGTCGCATCCACCGCGAGGCCGAATACGTCCATGAACAGCACCTTCCCACAATTCCCCATCTCCTGTCTAAACTCCCAGCGCATGAAGGTAGTATCCTCCTTCCCCCCGGAAGCCACCACCTCCCAGGTACTATACGTTCTGTGTTCTGTCACGCAGGATGCCCCAGCGGTGGTGATATACCTGTACATATGTATACATATGTGCATAATGTGTTGACCTTTGCCTTACTCATCCACCCGTCCAGGGGAGCCTCGGGGCCGTTTGAGGGCCATCTGCAGGCCCTCTTGGGCGATCGCGCGCCCACTTCGCAACCCTCTTGGGCCTCCTTGAAGCGTCTGGAGACACCAGGAAGCCCCTCGGACACTGAGGCCTCCTTGGGCCGCCTCGACCTCCCCTGGGGATTCGCGTGCCATGTCTTCAGGCTCTCTTGACCGTCTTGGGACACTGTTGCGGGCCTCGATCTGCACGCCAAACCTCAAATCCAACCAGCCCTTTGGGCGACAGGTGGTCTAAGGAGGGTATCTTTCCTCTTCCACAACCCCTTCTTCCTCTTCGGGGAGGGGTTCACCCCTCCCCCTACCCCGTCCCCTGGACCTGGACGGGGGGGGGGTCGCGACGAGTTAGAGGGTCCTTTTCCAGCCCCTGGGAGGGCCAATGTTTGATATCCCTCACGGGGATCGTGGCCCCCGAGGGGGGGACCAACATAAAGGAACCCCCTCTTTTGATCGATCACCTCCCAAGATGGCCCCAAGAGGCCCTCCACGGCTCCCAAGAGGCTCACAAGAGGGCCCGAAGAGCGCCCCAAGAAACCCCGAGAGGCCTCCAAGAGGCACCCGGGAGGCCCCCAAGAGGCCCCCGAGCGGCCTCAGAGAGGCCAAGATGACCTCCAAGATGGCTGAGATAGCCCAAGCTTGCACAAGATGGCTCAAAAGATGCTCCGAACGGCCCCAAGACCGCTCCAAGACGGCTCGAGATGGCCACGGAGCCTCCCAAGCCTCCCTCGCTCTTTGACTACGCGTGTCTCTGGGACTTTGCGCGCGCGTGTGTGGTCTAACCTTCGAGAAACATGGCGCCAGCATCGGTGGGGTACTGTCATTCTGAGCCCGAGGAACCGCACCTGGCGCAACCGCTCGCTGTTCGGGGATCGACTGACCCGGGTCAATGCAAATCCAGATCAGTCGGGCTTTGCAGGAAGGCTCCTGCAAGATCCTGCAGAATCCTGCAGGATCCTGCGCGCTAACCTGGGTCAGTGCACCCCTGGCCCTGCAGGATCCTTTAAGATTCGGAGCTCTGGCTGACCCCCGTTTGCATTGACCCGGTCCCTTACGGCTCGATGTCTCCCCACGCCAGATGCGCCAGCGGACGGGGCGCGCGCTTCCTCAGTCGAGGTGACCTTCGGCCTTCAGAGCTGCAGCCGCGCCCGCAGGGCCAGCCACGTGGCCCGCCTGCCATGCTCCTGCCTACCTGGTCTGCCCTGTCGTCCTGGCTTGCCAACCCCTCTGCTAGCCCGTCCCCTCCTCATCGTCATGCAGATCCTCATCGAGCTTCTCAACCTCCACGCACTTCTCCTACTCCTCCTCCTCCTCCTCCTCCTCCTCATCCTCACCACCACCACCACAACCATCACTATCACCATCACCATCTTCATCACCATCTTCTTCTTCATCCTCATCATCAACATCAAAATCAGCATACTCCTCATCAGCATCAGCATCAGCATCCTCATCATCAACATCATCATCATCATCATCGTCATCAGCATCGTCATCATCATCATCATCATCATCATCATCATCATCATCATCATCATGATCATCATCATCATCATCATCATCATCATCATCATCATCATCATCATGATCATGATCATCATCATCATCATCATCATCATCATCATCATCATCAGCATCATCATCATCATCATCATCATCATCATCATCATCATCAAAATCAGCATCATCAGCATCATCAGCATCATCATCAACAGCATGATCAGCAGCAGCATCAGCATCATAAGCATCATCAGTATCATCACCATCAGCAGCAGCATCAGCATGATCATCATCAGCAGCATCACAACCATCATCATCAGCATCAGCATGATCATCACGATCATCGTCAGCATCATCATAATCAGCATCAGCATCATCATCATCAGCAGCATCATCATAATCAGTGTCATCATCATCATCATCATCATCAACAGCAGCATCATCATCAGTATCATCATCAGCATCATCATCACCAACACCAACACCATCATCATCATCGTCATCATCATCATAATCATCATCATCCGCATCATCCGCATCATCATCACCACCACCACCATCATCATCAGCATCATCAGCATCGTAATCATCAGCATCAGCATCAGCATCATAATCAGCATCATCATCATCAGTATCAGCATCATCATCATCGTAATCGTCATCATGCTCATCATCATGAGCAACAGCATCGTATTCATCATCATCATCAACAACAGCATGATCATCATCATCATCATCATCATCATCATCAGCATCAGCATCATCATCGTCATCATCATCATCATCATCATCATCAATATCATCATCAGCATCATCACCACCACCATCATCATCAGCATCATCATCAAGATCATCATCATTACCATCATCCTCATCCGCATCCTCATCATCATGTTCAGCATCATCATCAGAATCATCATCATCGTCATCATCGTCATCATCATAATCATCATCATCATCATCAGCATCATCATCATCATCATCTGCATCAGCATCACACTCAGCAACAGCATCATCATCACCACCACCATCATCATCAGCAGCATTATCATCACCACCACAAAAACCATCATCATCGTCAGTATCATAATCATCAGCATCAGCATCATCATCAGCATCAGCATCATCAGCATCATCATCAGCAGGAGTATCATAATCATCATCACAATCAGCAGCATCTCATGAGCACCTCACGTCCTCTGCTCCTTGTAGGTAATAACTCCTCTTCGCCGCGCAACCAGACGGACAGGGCGGACAGGGCGCTTCGCCTGAGGTTCCATCCCAGCTATAGCATTGAAATGGAATATTCCCGCTCTGAGGATGGCGGGTGGTACGTCTGGCAGATCGCGCTCTCGCCTCAGACCCCACAGGACATCTAACCCAGAGCTCCACTGTCCAGAAGAGGGCGGCTCGTTTTCACCATCGCACTTGTGCCCAAAACTCCCACGATGTCTCGAGGCTCGAAAGCTTCGCGCAGCTACATCTGTAAAGGGTGCTATCACACACATGTCAATGCCGAAGTATTGCCTCTGACGGAGCTAAAACTCCAGCGTTCGAACAGCTGCACGGGTGAAGCAGGAGACCCCAAAAAATGTACAACCATCAACTATTCTGGATGTTCACACGGAACTCTCGGACTGGCGCGCGCATCCCCCTCACTGGCGCACGGAGCGCGCCAGGGGCGACGCCGGAGGCGCCGCCAAGGGGATCCAGCGCCGATCCAAGAAAAATGCGCGAGGCTATGAAAACTTCCTGTCCACTTGGAAGAGAGTCCAATCAACAAAAATCCCCGGACAACCCCCCCAAACAACCCAGACAACACATGCTGACGAATGACGACAAGACGACCGATCCCAGACAACCCATTGGACAACCCAGCGGGGATCCGGACAACCCCTCCAGACCCCCCCTTGGACAAGCCTCCCAAGGTTTTTTCTTCAATAATATGACGTCTTTGTATATGCCACCTTTTTTCTTCCGATGGTTTGTCAGACTCGCGACCCCCGCCTCGGCGCCACGCCTCGCCCTCTCAAACAAGTCACCATCAGCCAGGGCTCAAGCTAAACTGTATTTTCCGTCTTCGTGTTGTGCTCGTTTTCCCGCATCCCGTATTCGTTCCACCTTGACGGCAAAACGACATAAAAACGACAACGGCCCAGGAAATCGCCCAAACACCTTTAGCTCGAGCCCTGCCACCAGCTCCAGGAATGCGAGGCGGCCCCCTCTCCAGCGCGGCGCCCCTGGCAGGCCACGCCGCCGAGGACGACCGTCGCCTTCTCAGGGCCGTGCCAAGGCGGCGAGGGCCTCGCCACCCCCAGCTCTCTCGGGGCCACCTCTGCGGCAAGGGCCGTCGGGCGCTGTCTCCCCAGCGGTCCCAGGCCCAGGACCGCGCCAGCACATAGAACAACCTGTTGGGACGCAGTGCTGGCGGACGCGAGCGCGACTGCAGGGCTGACGGACCGCACCAGACACTGGACGCATTGGAACGGGTGGAAAAGCGCAGGACGGCGGCGGAGGAGGAGGGAGGGAGGGGAGGAAGGAGGCACATAGGGAAAACAGTGAACGCCATCAGCATGCACTTCCGGAGGACCGCGGAGATGTGTTGGGTCGGCGCTGGAACCCCATGGCGGCGTCTCGGGCGCCGTTCCTGGCGCGCTCCCGCGCGCAAAGGCACAAGGCCCAGCGCCGATCCAAGAGGTCCTCGCGGACCTTCGAAGGTCTGTGCTCCTGCCGCGCTGACCTCCTCGAACACAGAATCGAGGGCGCAAGGAGCGCCCCTACCCTGGTTCACGAGGCACTGTGCGCTTCATCTCTTGTGGGCTGACCCGCGTGTCGCGCGGCGTTCTGGCGACTTTCTGGCCTTTGGGAGCTCCCGGGAGGCTTGCATACCAAGCACCGATAACCCAGGGTAGGGGCGTCGTTTCACTCCCCAACAAGAGCCCCCCTGGGCGGCGCCCCCATGGTGTAGCCGATGACGCAGTACACCAGGACGCACACGACGGGCACTGGAGGCGGGCCTTCTTTTTCGGGCAGTGCTGAGGAACGAACAACACACGCCCATACGGTCGGACCCAGGCCAGGGGAAGACCCTTCGAGAACATGAGACTCTCCGTCGGCCCAAGCAAACAGAACATCCAAGGATAAGTACCCTCCCCAGGATGCACAAGAACACCCAACAAGCACGAAGAACACAAGGGTGCCCTCCCCGAACCGACCTCGGTCCTTTACCTCGGCCCGACCGTACGCATAGGAGGTTCGGAGGGAAGAGGACTGGCCATAGGCCTAGGTACGAGCTCTGGGGCCCCAGATCGGGTGTCCGTTCGAGCGGGGGCCCCGGTCCGACAACATGCACCTGTAGCTTTAGGTCGGACATGTCCCCCTACAGGTGTATTTTTGACGACGAATAAAAAAAATAGTCAAAACAAATTCGGAAAATAACAAAACATAGTCGAAAAATCGTCCCCAGGCTATTTTTTACTATTTTTGGCGATTCCTCCTGTAGAAGGACACGCCCGACTCAACCATAGCCCCCTCCGTCCCCGTTTACGGGCATTGGTGCGTGCTGCTCGTTCGGCAAGCGCGGGGCCATCCTTCGGGGAGAGGGCGGGGGGCGGCGAGGGGGTCGGCACGCCGCGCAGGCGGCGGCCGAAGGGGCAGCTGCCGCAAGAGAGTCCGCGCGAAAGTGCTGGCCAGCCCTTGCGGTGTGCCGCCGACCCTCTTGTCTGGGGCACAGGGGGGGGGAGGGAGGAAAGACAGGCGGCGAGGCAGGCAGGAAAGGAGGCAGGAAAAACAGAATCCGAAAAGGATCATGACCAATGTAGTGACCAAGTGGGTGGACGCACGGCGGCAATGGCGCAGCAACACGGCCCGCTGAAGAAGGAGATTCGCAGGCATCCATAGAAGAAGAAAGGACAAGGTAGGCGCGTTGGCGCCACATCGGACATTCCATCCCTCCCTGACATCCCTTCCCATTGCGCTGATGTTTCTCTACCCGCGGGCGCGCGTCATAGCCGCGGTGGAACTTCCAAACTGACCCCACAGTGAGGCGCGATGAGAAAAGGGGAGCTGCGTACATGGGAGGAGGAGAAGATTGACTGCCTGTTTCAATAAACCAAATTTTGGACACCACGTTAACACATAATGGACGAGAAAACAACTGGGTCCCGAAAAGCAAAAGCAGTTGATATTGCAGGGAAGGAGAAAACAGGGGAGGAAGCAGGCGCAGCCCAGCCCAACACCAGGGCGGTGCAGGGCGACACCCGCACACTGAAACCCTGGGTGGGGGGGCGCGATGAATCCGAATAAGCACCAAGAGGCGGAGAAGGAGGAGGAGGAGGAGGAGGAAGAAGAAGAAGAAGAAGAAGAAAAAGAAGAAGAAGAAGAAGAAGAAAAAGAAGAAGAAGAAGAAGAAGAGGACACGGAGGCGGCGGCGGCGGAGGAGGAAAACGAGGACGACGAGGAGAAAGAGGCGGAGGAGGAGGAGGAGGAGGAGGAGGACGACGACGACGAGGACGACGAGGAAGAGGAGGAGGCGGCGGCGGCGGCAGCGGGGGAAAAAAACCCTCCCCCCGACGAAGGACAAGAGGCGCCTCGTCGCCGTCGGCACGCAAGGCCCCCATCACGCGCCACCGAAACTGCGAGGGTCCGTCCAGACAGGCAACATTGGCTGGGCCAGCATGCCCTTTAGATAAAGTTGAAGACCCTCCATTAGGACGCACGGGGACCTCCTAATACGATAATTCCTTCTTGGAGGCGCGCGTCCGACCCGAACATACACGATACCCATAGTGTAACGCATTGGTTCCCAAGCGGTGTGGACAGAAAGCGCCCACCTCGACGCATCTACTATAAGATGTCTCGGTGCGCGCGGCGCCCCTGTGGGGGCGACGCACATATTGCACATGTTGGGGCGACGCCGATCCATCCCCCATAGCACTGGCATCGGGCACAGTTAATGGTGTGCCCTGCGAGCTAAACTCAACCATAGAAAACCGCCCCCGGCTTCATATTCTAGAGCTCTGCTGAAGGGGTCAGCCCTTGCGCGCTCCCTGCAAGGCCTGAATCTGTCTAAGCGAGACCTTGTGGGGGCCCCACATAAACGAAATAAACCCAGCAAGGAGGTTCACTGGCCGCTGCTTGGCCCATACGCCGCGCAAGCCGCAGCAAACGCATTCTCCCTTGAACCACAAGACATGCGAGACAGCAAGCCGCTGCCCTGCAATGCAAGCAGAATGGCTGACAAACACACGCGGCTTCTCCATGGCCAGACTCGCCCAAGGAGAGGCGCCAAGTGGCCCCGCAGGCTAAACCACGCGGCGGCCTCCAGGGGGCAAAACGGGTTCCCCTGGAGCCAGGGCGGGGCAGACAGAAAGGGTGCAGTTCCGAAAGCCCCACGACTTCTCCTCGGCAAGGAGCCCACGCCCCGCGCACTGCCCAAACTTTGCAAAGTGAAACCACGAGTATGTTGTGAACGCTCAATTGAGAGACTCGAACCTTGGTAACAACTCCAGATTTGCCCTCCGGCCTGCTGGCTATCTCAGTCGCGACGGCGGCAGCGCGCAGGAACACTTGCTTGGCTCCGAGCTCTGACGCCTGTAGTGCTCTGCGCTAGGCAACAGAACTACGGCATTCCTGGCAGCTCGGCTGCCCGCCAGCTCGCCCGCTGCACGGTCGATGACAGCACCGCGCGGGTCCGCGAACCTGCTTCTCGAGCGCTCGCAACCATCCAGAACTCCCACCGTGAATCGACATTCGCTGCGCTCTGGCATTGGCTACGTCCTCGCTCGAGAGCTCGCGCGCGATCCCCATGGTCGCGGGCGACCCCCCGGGCCCAGAACGACTAACACGCCGAACTAATCAAACAAAGGCCGCGAGGTCGACTCGAGGAACTGTCTGCGTGGCACTGTCACAAACACCTGTGGCGCCATGAGACCGGGGCGGCTCGCCGACCGCATCGGTCTCGAGTCATGCAGAACTACGGGCGACTCCGCGAAACAGCGGGCGCTCGGCACAACCCCCCCTGCGCCATCGGAACTGCAAACCCCATCCAGGGAAAAAGGGCGAGGAATCACAAACACTATGCGCCGGAGAACGCGGCAAGCGAGCGCGCGGAGGTCAGGCGAATCATAGAGCAAGGACCCCCACCCTTAAAAAGAATCGCTCAACTTCATATTCTGCCAGACCCCAGGACTGGCGACGTCGGAATTGCACGTGCACTCCCAGGCCCTGCGCTGGGGGGCCTCTATCCTGAGCCACTCTGACGCGCGCGGTCATTGGCCGAACCACAGGCAAACTTGCGTTCCCCAGGCTGCGCGCGCCCCGGCAGCGACGCCCCTTTCGCCGTGCAAGCTCGACCGCGCCCACCATCACTCATGGGTATCCTTCTGAACTCACCTACATGATGCCAGGCAACTCCTCGCCCAGCACCCTTGCCAAAATATGCCTCGGCAGCTGCTGGCCACTGACTGGAACTCAGGCGCGGCGGGGCAGGAGAAATCATCATTCCGAATCCAGACGCCCCCGCTGAGTTGACGAACTCCCCCGGGTTTGGGCAGCTCCAACCTAAGTGAAGGAGCGAAGCCTGGCGGGCAGCGCTAGCCCCACTCGCCCAGCTCCATCCCCCACGCGCTCTGCCAACAGAAGCTGCCAGGCCTGCTCGACCTCGGGATGGACAAACCTCGGGCGCTTCGCCCACATATCCAGCCAGGTGACGACGAGGTGTCCAATGTGGATCTGCACCGTGCCCCTGCCCGCCCCGAGAGACAAACGAATCGCAGTGGCCGCGCGCGTTCTTGATCCACTGGCCCGGTAGCTGGCGCGCGCGCTGCGACGAAGCTGAAGCACGCTGCTGCGACTCGCCACGCGAAACTCTGGGGCCGCAGGCCCGCGGGGTGCTGACTCGCAGAAGCTCCTCGCCACTCCATGCCGCGCTTCTCACTCATTGTGGGGCGCTCGAATTCACTTGAATTTCAACCGTACTGCACGAGACTGGCCTGCCTGACATCGGTCGAATGCCTGCGCGAGAAAATTTCGCCATGCCAGTGCCACGCGCACTCCAGACTGCCTGCACTTCCCCCAACGACGCGCCAGCCGCAGCCCGAGCGCGCTGATTCCTGAGCGGGGAATGCGAGGCCAGTCAGACGCAGTTCGGACTTGAAAGCTCGCACGTTGGCCTGGCTGGGCCCTTCACCAGCGAGCGAAAAAACAACGGGAAACAGTTCGGGGATGGTGCTCTCTGTGCCGTTTTTTTGAATAATAATAATAATATATAAACAAAAAATGTCAAAGATCCACTGCCCGAGACGCAATGCGTTGCCGGGGTCAAAAGTGCCGCGCCAAGCACCGAAGAGGCACGCTCGGGAAAACGACGCAATTTGTCCACAACCTGACAGAATCGCTCCGTTGGCAAGACCCCCCCGCGAACAGCCCGACCCAGGGCGAGCACCCCCAGGTCTGCATAAGCCTAACAGCGAGAGCCAAGAGCCAGACAGGGCAATGCAATTTGACTCTTGCTTTGACAAGTGATGCCGCATCGACCTCGTCGTCAACTTTGACAGGTCAATCAGACAACCCCCTCCGAAAAAAAGAAAAACGCAGCGCCGAAATTGTGCCAACTCGTTTTTGAGCGCGCCCACAAACCGCGCGCCCTCGCCCGCGCCCCCCCCCGCTCCCACCCTGGCCCCCCGCCTGGGCCCATTTACGGGCGCCTGATTCGCGCGCCGGCGACTCGGGCAACGCCCGCGCGGGCGGGCCGCGGGCCGCGTGGACGTCTAAAAGCGCAATGATGCAAACAGGCTCGAGACAGGCGGGGGGAGGCAGAGAATTGAATCACTGAGAATATCTGAAACTGCAACTCGGCCTCTACACTGGCCTCCTTGGCGAATCTGGAGGGGGGCAAGGTCGCCACCCCCTGCGGTCGGGCAGATCTTTCAGAGAGGTCTCTAACACGCACAGACTAATGAGACGAGCGGTGGACTAGATCTCCCCTGGTTCCCGATATCCTCGAGACACCGGCGGGCCAAATGGGGAGCGCTGTCAACTGGCCCGGAGTTCCAGCCGCTCCGGCACGCTGCCAGCAATGCGCTGGACTGGGTTGAAAACCTCAACCTGCGAATAATCGCCAGCCCATGGCGCGCGGCGCGCCCTCGTTGGAGGCGGCCAAACGCCCCCCCAGGGCGACGCGCCCCCATTCGGGCGTCGCGGGGGTCGCGGCGCCCCCGACGACTAACGCCAAGATCGAGCCCGATCGCGCCTTCCGCTCAGCGCGCAGTCACAGGAGTGGCGAGGAAGGGCCCCGGGGGGGCAGGCAGGTGCGAGGGGGCGCAGAAGGGCACGCGACAGCGCGTGGCTGCACATGGAAGAGCACGCCACCCTGGCATTTGAAATATTCTGCAGACCACTGCAATCTCGACGCGATGGGTTCCCTCAAGAAGCGGCGCGTCTGGGGTGGCGGCGCCTGGCCGCGCTCGGGACGGGCCATTGTTGACCTGGCTCCGAGGACTCGCCGGCGGCATTCCCCGCGCCTGCGGACGAGGCAACGCGCCGCAGATCGCGCAAAATCCCCGATGGAGACACCGACAAACAACAGGGCGCGAAGCAACATCAACCGCATCCAGAGAGGCGGCTGGAAACATCGCCAATTGCATCGACATAGGCGTCGGCAAGGAAAAAGCGGCCAAACGCGCCCCCAGGCGGGGGTGCCCCGAAAATCTTCACGCAGAAATTGTCGTCTCCACCCTCGCGAACCTGCGGTCGCGAGAATGCGCGACGTGGCCCGCCAGCGGGCTAGGCCCCTCGGCGGGCGCATCGCCGGCCACCCCCATTGCGCACATCTGCATGGGCGCGCTCACATTGGCGCGCGAAGCCTTGCGCGACTGCGCGCGCAAGCAAGCGAGCATGCGCTAGCGCGCGCTAGCGCGCGCTAGCGCATCGTCGCAACGGCGAGTCGGGCGCGCCGCGCACTCGCGAACGCCCGCGCGACAGACTTTCACGCGCGCTCGCTCCGATCGTAGCGAACCGCGCGCCGGGCCGACGTGCGCGGCGTAATCCGCGAGCAACCGAAAACGTCCACGCTCGGACTAGTCCGCGGGTGCGCCGCGGAGAGCCCTGGGGACCCCCCCCAAGGCTCGGCCGGCTCTGTCATTTTTGTCGACGGCCATGGCGCCTCGCAACCACTTGCGCCAAGAGGCCTTCGTGGCCACCGACGCTCTCCGCGCGAGCCTTCGCCCTCGGCAGTCGTCGAGGCTGATGGCCCGACGCCGACCGCCCAGAGGCAACAAGGCCAAACTCTGCGGCCATCCTGTCCGGAGGCACAACTCATTCTACTCGGCGGGGGGGGCGAGCTCGAGGAGAGAGAGGTTTCTGATCAGGCCGTTGAACTGCGGCATCGAATTTGGTCGGGGCCGCGGGGCGGCCGACCCCCCCACGGCCGCATCGACCCCGCAAAACTTAAAGCTTCAGGGCGGCGCCAGCTGGACAGCCAGCGCCAACCTGACTGGGCGCCGCGAATTTCCCGGGAATGCGCGGCGCAACAGAGCGACCGGACAAGCCCTCGACGCCCTGCCGCTGGCAGGCCTTCAGCTCGACAGCCAAAGCCCATTCGCTGACAACCTGACTGAGGTGATCAGGCGCGACAGGTTCATCATACCTGAGCTGAGACCATCTCTGGACAGGAGAGTCGCCTGCAAAACAATTTGGATGGCTCGGCCTGGGAAATTGGACTCGAGCTTAAAACGCTGGACAACAACAACAACAACAACAGCAACAGCAACAGCAACAGCAACAACAACAAAAAACAAATGCCCGAACTCCTGGATGGCCCAAGGCAGCCCGGGCTCTGAGACGCCGGATAGACGGGGCAGGGGGGGCCGCGCGCATTCGGAGACGCAGACCCGCGAGACCGCCCCAAGGCTCCGTCTCCTCCAGCCCGTCAAATCGACACTGGGTTCAATGTGCTCTCTCTCTCTCTCTCTCTCTCTCTCACCAACAACTAATAATCAATCAAGCTGGCCTTGCCTCCTACTTTACAAGCGCGCGGATCTCACGGCATCTGAACATGTCCCAACGGAAACGCCCTGGGAAAATCAGTGAACCCCAAATCACATAAAGTCATGGCGCGGTCTCCACAAACAACAACTGGGCCCCCAGAGCCCGAGGAACGCGCAGATCAGCCAACTCGACTTCGAGGGGGGGGCACATTCCAGGAGGATTGGTGGAGGGAGAGGTCAGAGAGCAGGGGGTGGGAGCGAGCAACTACCATCGCACCTGCTGGGACGTCTGCTGTTTCCGCGCAACAGAATTCAGCTCCTGAATCATCGCGTTCATGGCTGATCCCCTCGAGCGGTGCTCAAGCAGTAGCACCGAGATCTGCCTGCGGGGGATGGCGCCATCTCGTAGCTCGCGGACGCAATATGCATCCATTTGTTCACGCGAGCATCCGTATGTACAGCAAAAGCTTGGGCGGGCAAGCCTCATCGCTGCGCAAGGCCCTGGACTCGCGACTACTGGGACTGCTGCGGGCCTGCATTGAGCGCTGCAGCTCAACTCCCTTGTCTGGCTGCTTTGCGAGCTTAGCCGAAGCCTAACGTTTGAAATCAGCCGCCGCCCCGCACCCCCCCCCGTGCCGAGGCCCAGGGGGGATGTCTCGAAAACGCAGCCAACGGGGGGAGGGGGGCGGGCAGCGCCCTCACTGGGCGAAGCGCTGCTGGCTGCCCCGCGGCCTCCTGCCACGCCCGCTGCGGCCGCTGCTCGACCCTGGCCCCCGCCCCTGAGGATACCTTCTCGTTTTCTTTTCTTTAACGGCGAAGCATGACGATCAGCATGCCCTTGCCACTGTGTGTGCGCAACTGCCTTCTCCTGGATATCCTTCTCCTGGATCTCCTGAGCCTTGCGCATCGGTTCTGTCCCGGAATCCTTGAAAGAGTTGCGATCCTCACCACTGAAAGCGTCACTGGACAAACCGGTAGAACCTCCGCGCTTGATGTCTATCGTAGAAGTGGCCTCGCAATCACGCAGCTGACCGAGGTGAACGAAACTCTGTGGCTGCCTGGCGGGTAGCACGGGCGCTGCCGCGCGGCGCTTAGCCTTCGCCACCATATGTTCTGCCTCCTGTTCGGCCCGCAGTGGCCAACAGCCTGAACTTGTTCCTACGTCTGTGAATGCGGTCGAGTGCCTGCTGCAAGATCTTGCTCCCAACCACTTCGCCGCCTCCGCTGCGTGATACACCCTCAGACACATGGTACCCGGGTTCAGCATTATTCGGCACGAGTGGTTCCAATGTCTGTTTATATCTGCGCCTCGAGCAGCAGCTTAGCGATGGCCTGCAACTCCGCCAGCTATGGCTGACCTTCCCTCGGTGCAACTTCACCAGACAAGGCTCCACTTGGGCAGAGAAGTTCACGACGGTGGAGGCACGTGCTGGATGTTGCAGGTCCAACCGCCGCAGTCGGAGCAGACACTGCGGGGGTTCTACTTACAGAATGCGAGGTTTGCCAGCACGACTGCAAGCCGAAACAAGATTACATCCTCACTCAGCGCCATCCATGTCAGCCCATGGTGGTGCCCGCGAAAAGACCCCTTGTCCGCCATGGCGCCACATGCGTGCTCATGACGCGGGAACCTGGGTAGGAGCGCAAAACGAAGAGTAGACAGTGCGATCAGAACCGAAAGATAAAAGGTGAACGCAATCTCCCTCCTGCGCCAAAACAGTTTGAGCCAAATATAAAGTAGGAACAGCAGCAGCAGAAAACTGGAGTGGAAGGAATGGGAGGAGCAGAAGCACCAGTGGAAGGCGGAGGGGAAATAAGGGGTGCGACAGCGATGAAAAAGGGCTCGAATCCAGACCAGTGGCCTGCGCTGGGGCAGGAGCACCATCCGCAACGACCGTAGCAAAGGACTGATCCGAAAATGATGCCCACGCTGCAGCGGGAGCACCATCTTGAAACCCCGAAGACAGTCAAGTCTAAAAACATGTGTTGGAATACGATGCATAAACAAAAACATGAGCGGAGAGGGCCGAACATCTTCCGCACAGAGTCAGGGTAGGGAGTTAACTCTCAAAGTGTGCAGTTGTAGAGATGTGTTTCACCACAGCGCGCACACTCCACAGTGAGTGGATTGGGGCCTGGCGAGAAGCAGGGCGAGGCGACGCATGGACGGAAAGGGGCGCGGAAAGGGGAGGGGGATGAGGATGAGGATAAGGAGGAGGAGGAGGAGGAGGAGGAGGAGGAGGAGGAGGAGGGGGAGGAGGAAGAAGAGGAGGAGGAGGCGGAGGAGGAACGCGGGAGGCAGGGGGCAGAACAGGCAGGGACAGGGCAGGCAAGCGAGGTAGAGCGGGACGGCCCAGAGCGCGAGGGGGGGAGAAGAGAGAGGGAGGGAGAGCCCTCGAGGCAGCGCCGCAAGCAAAGCAAGCGTTGCTTCCCCAGTTAGGCATGCATACGGGATGCTTACTTGGTTACAGGTTGGTGCCTACTAATGTTACGTTGCCCGTTGCTCGGAGATTCCCTGGGTTCCCCCGCCACGGTGCCTCCTGTTGTTACTTTGCCCGTTTCTCGGAGGTTCCCCGGATTTCCCACCCCGGCGCCGCATGCCAAGCACTGCCAGGCAATGCCAAGCAATGCGAAGCAATGTGAAGCAATGCCAAGCCCATGCATTGCTAGGCAATGCCAAACACTGCGCCCATGCAATAGGAAGCTTTCCCCAGATTGGGGTCGCGCCGGGTTCCTTTTTAAAATTCTGGGCTTCTGAATTGGGTAAAAGGGCGGGGAAGTGAGGGGCAACGATAGGGGGGACTGGCATAGGCGCATAGGGGGGGAAGCATCGACCTGGAATCGGCGATACATCGCCGATAGATCGGCGAGAGGCCCCCGGTAGCAAGTCCGCACGTTCCTGGGCGGGGTGGGGCTATCTGGCCCCTATCGCCGATCAGTGGGCGATTGGGGGCCGATACCCCCCGCAAGCCTATCCCCCCCATCGTTGCACCTGAGGGGGGGCGTCTGAGTCTGCGCCGGCGCTCGGTCGATGTGCGTTTACCAGTCGCGCAAGCAGGCTAGAGGGGGATCCTGACCAATCGCCAGAAACCAGCCGCCAAGAGCAGCAAGATCTGGCCTGTGGAGAGTGGGGCAGAAGCAGGAGGGGGGGGGGCCCACGGGCCCGCGCCCCTCGGGCGAACCCAGACACAAAAAAAAAGCAGCTGCCAGGGAGGCACGGGAGGGGGCGGGCGGAAGAGCGGGCACCCCGAGTTCTGCCGCACTCCCCTCTTCCCTCTCGGCGCCCGCCTCCGCCACGGAGGGGCGGGGAGGGGCCAGGCAAGAGGAAGCCGCTATCACTGCGCCGCGGACGTGTCCCGGGGGGGGGGGGGGGGGCGTTCTGGCCAAGATGTCGGCGGGACGTGACCTCCTTCCCTCCCTCCCCCTCCGCCTCCACGGAACTCTTCTGTCAGCTGCAGGGAGCCAAGGCCGGAAAACTCGAGAGCGGGTCCTGCGGCGACGTCCGAGTGCATCTCCTCCAAGATCAAGAACCTGGGATTAACAAGAGATAGGAAGTCGTCCGCCTCCCCTTCCTCCTCCCTCGCCGCCTTCCCCTCCTCCCTCTCTCCCTCCATTACTCTCCCTCCTCCTCCTCCTCAGTTTCCTCCTCCTTCTCCTCCTCCTCCACCTCCTCCAACCAGGGGGCAGGGGGATAGGGGAGAAAGAGGGAAGGGCAGAGTAGAGAGGAGAGCATAAACTAAGCGCGCTCGCGCCACATCTGACATCTATCTTCTGCCGACGGGTGCCCTAGCGGACCTGTATTCCCACACTGAGGGCATCGAGTGATGCGCAATCAGACCTGGGAGATGTGCACAGAGGAGGAGAAGGAGGAGGAGGAGGAGAAGGAGGAGGATGGAGGCCTCCCAGATGGGGTCCGAGCAGATGGGGTCGGAGGATCGCGCCACATCGCCGGTGCATCGCCGATGCATCGCCGATGCATCAGCGACGCCAGCGATGCACCAGCAACGTCGGCGTGGACAAAATCAGGCTCCACATCGAGCCGTAGGGCCGATGCCTCGGCGATACGGCGCGATCCTCCGATGCCGCCTGCTCGGGCGCCATCTCTGGGAGGCCCAGTAGGGAGGGGGAGGGGCAGCGGCAGCCTCGAGGGAGCCACGCGTCGGCCAGGTCCTGAGGAGGAGTGTCCCGGGAAGCTCGGGCGGAGGGAGCCGCCCAGGAGGGAGGGCGGGTGGAGCTCTCGGAACCCTGGCCAAGCCACCACGGGCGCCCGAGCCCTACAGACTCTTCGTCCTCCACCCCCTCCCCAGGTCCTGTCGCGTCTCGCGGTCACGCAGGCGCGCTCCGGGGGGGACGGGGGGATCGGAGGGGAGTGGGCTTGCAGGTTCGGCCTTCCACACATCTTGACCCTGGAGGGAGTCTGGCCGCCGTGCTCTCCTCTCTCGCCGCATCGGAGGCATCGAAGGTGGCGGATAAGCGGAGGAGGGACAGCAGCAGCAGCAGCAAGAGGAGCTTCAGTTTGGTTAGGCCCCCCAGGGGGCCCAGCCCCTGGGGGCGGGGTACGCCGCGAATGTGTATATATATATATATATATACAGTTACACACAGACACCCTCCGACGAACTTTGCGTGTACCTTCCGGGGAGGGGACGGTGTATGAAGTCGCTGGCTCTCAGTGGTGATTTATACACCGCCACCCTCCCCTGAGACCCAGGAACAATCCAGTGGAGAGTGTGTGTGTGTGTGTGTGGAATTATTCCCTACCTAGGCTCTGCCTAGAAGGGTTCTTACCCTGTTTGCTTAAAGGGGCCGGGCAGTGGAAATCGCCCCGTGCGGTTCCCCCAGGATCCGCCCCGCGGTTCCCCCAGTTACGTTCCCTTAGCTTAGCGTTGCTTATCTCATCTTAGCTTAGCTTTTTTTCATCTTAGCTTAGCTTGGCGTCATCTTAGCTCAGGTTTATCTTAGCTTAGTTGACCTTCATTTTAACTTCGATGAACTTTAGCATAGCAGAGCACAGCTTAGCATAGCATAGCGCAGCATAACATAGCGTAGCATAGCATAGCGCAGCACAGCACAGCACAGCATAGCACAGCGCAGCATAGCATAGCATAGCAAAACATAGCGCAGCACAGAACAGCACAGCATAGCACAGCGCAGCATAGCATAGCATAGACTAGCATAACAGGTTAACACTACTACTATAACTACTACTACTACTACTACTACTACTACTACTAAATTGATACCCCCTAGTAGTAGTTGTAGCAATAGTAGTAGTAGTAGTAGTAGTAGTAGTAGTAGTAGTAGTAGTAGTAGTAGTAGTAGTAGTAGTAGTAGTAGTAGTAGTAGTAGTAGTAGTAGTAGTAGTAGTAGTAGTAGTAGTAGTAGTAGTAGTAGTAGTAGTAGTAGTAGTAGTAGTAGTAGTAGTAGTAGTAGTAGTAGTAGTAGTAGTAGTAGTAGTAGTAGTAGTAGTAGTAGTAGTAGTAGCAGTAGTAGTAGTAGTAGTAGTAGTAGTAGTCGTCGTAGTCGTAGTAGTAGTAGTAGTAGTAGTAGTAGTAGTAGTAGTAGTAGTAGTAGTAGTAGTAAGTAGTATAGTAGTAGTAGTAGTAGTAGTAGTAGTGTAGTAGTAGTAGTAGTAGTGTAGTAGTAGTAGTAGTAGTAGTATAGTAGTAGTAGTAGTGGTAGTAGTAGTAGTAGTAGTAGTAGCAGTAGTAGTAGGAGTAGGAGCAGTAGTAGTAGCAGCAGTAGTAGTAGTAGCAGTAGTAGTAGTAGTAGCAGTAGTAGTAGTAGTAGTAGCAGTAGTCGTAGTAGTAGTAGCAGCAGCAGCAGTAGTAGTAGCAGCAGCAGCATAGCATCGCATCGCATCGGATAGCATAGCATAGCATAGCATAGCATAGCATAACATAGCATAGCATAGCCATCTAGAGGCTCCACCTCCTAGGTAGGGTCGCACTGGGATTATACATATATATATATATATACGTGGTGGCGCAGGATGGCAGCGTCAGTATGACACCACTGCCACCAGCTTCTGGCCAGCAGGAGGTGGCGGATCACCAAGAGCACGCAACCTGAAAGAGCCCGCAGCGAAGCAGCGCCAGCGGGCACTTGTACGTAAAAGGCAGCCTGGGGACCCCCAGCGAGACTTAGGAGGCTCCCAGCGTCTCGCCTCGCCCGCCCGATCCGCACGTTAGGGCTTACCCGTTCACGTACTTGGAAGACCACCCGCCCGCTTGAATGCCCAGCCCACCCGACCAGCCCCTTAGGGTCTGCCCGCCCGACCCGCCCGTCAGGGCCAGCCCGCCCGACCCGCCCGTCGGGGGCCCTTGCCAAAACGAGTGTTATGTTCCCCCCATCCTGCTAAATCTTCTTCGCCCTCGATCACCCTGCGTCTCGCTTCCTCCTCCGTTCCTCGCTGTTCCACCCCCCCCATCGGAGGGGGGGGGCAGGGGGGGCCGCAGAGCTCGAGGCTCAGCGCTTTGGAGGCGAGTCCCCATCAGCCGGCGACGGCGGCAGGCGACAGAGGACGCAGGTGCCTCTGCGGGCTGTACGGATGGACGCAAGGCCTGCACGCTGGCACTGGCCTGCCTGGGGCGCCCTCCAGGGCCCGTCGGGCCGCGGAGGACGAGGCCGAGGAGGCCGTGGGCAGAGAGCCGCCCCGAGATTCGACTGGGGGATCGACTACAGAACTGATCTACCCCGAATTTGGAGCATCCTGCGCATTTCTCGTAGACTCGACGGAAAACCAATTTCGGGGTGACTCAGTTCTGCAGTCGCTCCCCTGCTTGAGAGAACGGCGACGGCCTGGCCCCAGGGGAGCCCAGAATCGAATCGACAAGTCGGATCTGAAGTCGACATGAATCGGATCGGCGGAAATCGGCAGCCGAGTCGGGAAAAGTCGAATCGGCAGACATCGGCAGGCTAGCGTGCGTCCAGTAAGAGATCGGAATCCACAGTCGAATCGAATCGAAATCGGAGTCAATCGAAAGCGAATCGAATCGAACCGGAGGAATCGAAAGGAGCCCTGTGGCCCTGACACCGAGACCAGGCGGCTCGCAGGCGCACGGACCTGCGGGTGCTGGAGCCGCCGGGTGGGCCCGGGAGGCGAGGCGCGCCCTCTCGCCGGCTGCGAGGCGGGCGAGCAGCGAGGGGCGCCGTGGCGACCCCGGGCGTGCTCGGCGAGGCGGGCCCGAGCCCGACGAGCGCGAGCGCGCAAGCGCGAGCGAGGGCCCCCCCCCAGGCAGTCCGAGACGGGCTCGGCGGCGAGCGAGCGGGGGGAGGAGAGTGAGGAGCTGAGCATCGTTCAACCGATCCCCATACCCACCAGCGTGGGCTGTGCCCCACTGGCCGATGTACCCCTCTGATGGGGATGTAGGCAGTTTCTGTCAGACTTCGAAGGGTGTATCCCCAACTGGGGGGATGAGATGGTGGGGGTCTGGATGGGGATGGGAATGGGAATGGGGATCGGTTAAACAATACTGAAGAAGCAGAGGGCCTTCTCAGAGGACTCGGGAGTTCCCTGGCCTTCTGATAAGTTGTTCCCAACCCTCCTTGGTTGGATATTCGTTTTGTATGAAGCACTGCGGTCTCCAATCCTCCTCCTCCCGCCTCTCGCCTCTCGCTTTCCTCTTGTCTCCTGATGTCGGGTGCGTACCTCGTGTGTGTGTGTGTGTATGTGTGTGCATCCTGGCTGCGGTACCTTTTGTGTGTGCATCTTGCCAAGGGGCTGCGATCTGTTACACTGTCGCCATTTTCGAGGGCTGCTGGTAGGTCCAGCGGAGTGAGGCACCGCGGGAACCTGAGCGAGACCTCGCCGTCCCTGGGGGGGCTGTGATCTGCGACACTGTCGCCACTTTCGAGGGCTGCTGGTGGGTCCAGCGGACTGAGGCACCGCGGGAATCTGAGCGAGACCTCGCCGTCCCTGGGGGGGCTGCGATCTGCGACACGGTCACCACGTTCGAGGGCTGCTGCTGGGTCCAGCGGACTGGGGCACCGCGGGGAACTGAGCGAGACCTCGCCGTCCCTGGGGGGCTGCGATCTGCGACGATGTCGCCACTTTCGAGGGCTCCTGCTGGGTCCAGCGGACTGAGGCACCGCGGGAAACTGAGCGAGACCTCGCCGTCACTGGGGGGGCTGCGATCTGCGACACGGTCGCCACTTTCGAAGGCTGCTGCTGGGTCCAGCAGACTGATGCACTGCGGGGACCTGAACGAGACCTCGCCGAACCTGGGGGGCTGCGATCTGCGACACGGTCGCCACTTTCGAGGGCTGCTGGTAGGTCCAGCGGACTGAGGCACCGCGGGGACCTGAGCGAGACCTCGCCGTCCCTGCGGGGCTGCGATCTGCGACACGGTCGCCACTTTCGAGGGCTGCTGGTAGGTCCAGCGGACTGAGGCACCGCGGGGACCTGAGCGAGACCTCGCCGTCCCTGGGTGGGCTGCGATCTGCGACATTGTCGCCACTTTCGAGGGCTCCTGCTGGGTCCAGCGGAGTGAGGCACCGCGGGGACCTGAGCGAGACCTCGCCGTCCCTGGGGGGGCTGCGATCTGCGACATTGTCGCCACTTTCGAGGGCTCCTGCTGGGTCCAGCGGACTGAGGCACCGCGGGGACCTGAGCGAGACCTCGCCGTCCCTGGGTGGGCTGCGATCTGCGACACGGTCGCCACTTTCGAGGGCTGCTGGTGGTTCCTGCGGGCTGAGGCACCGCGGGAACCTGAGCGAGACCTCGCCGTCCCTGGGGGGCTGTGATCTGCGACACTGTCGCCACTTTCGAGGGCTGCTGGTGGGTCCAGCGGACTGAGGCACCGCGGGGACCTGAGCGAGACCTCGCCGAACCTGGGGGGGGCTGCGATCTGCGACACTGCCGCCACTTTCGAGGGCTGCTGGTAGGTCCAGCGGACTGAGGCACCGCGGGGACCTGAGCGAGACCTCGCCGTCCCTGGGGGGGGCTGCGATCTGCACCATTGTCGCCACTTTCGAGGGCTGCTGGTGGGTCCAGCGGACTGAGGCACCGCGGGGACCTGAGCGAGACCTCGCCGTCCCTGGGGGGGGCTGCGATCTGCGACACTGTCGCCACTTTCGAAGGCTGCTGCTGGGTCTAGCGGACTGAGGCACCGCGGGAACCTGAGCGAGACCTCGCCGTCCCTGGGGGGGCTGCGATCTGCGACACGGTCGCCACGTTCGAGGGCTGCTGGTGGGTCCAGCGGAGTGAGGCACCGCGGGGAACTGAGCGAGACCTCGCCGTCCCTGGGGGGCTGCGATCTGCGACACGGTCGCCACTTTCGAAGGCTGCTGCTGGGTCCAGCAGACTGATGCACTGCGGGGACCTGAGCGAGACCTCGCCGTCCCTGGGGGGGATGCGATCTGCGACACAGTCGCCACTTTCGAGGGCTGCTGGTGGGTCCAGCGGACTGAGGCACCGCGGGACCGATGGCCTCAGGAGCGGTCTCGAGGGTGGCCCCACCAAGCAAAAGGTGGGGCGCCGCTCTCCTCTTGTTGGACGGGGGCGGCCCCAGCCGACGGGCCGACACCCTGCAGAGAGACGGCTGAGAGTGAGCGCGGTCAGTTCGTGCTCCCGAGCCAGGCCCGTGACGGGCGGAGAGCTAAACCTAGGAGACTCTTCTCGAACCCTGCTCGAGCCACCCTCCTGGGGGTTCGACGGGAACGACGACGACGGCAACGACGGCTCAGGCGTAATCTTTCCTCGCAGGAGCGGCCTCGAGGGTGCCCCACACGCTCCAGTGGGGTACCACTCTCCTCGGCAAAAGCTGCGGCAGACTGTGTCGACAGGCCAGCACCTTACGGGCTAGACACACGAGGCGTACCTGTGCTCCTCGGAGCCTGGGCAGGCCCCAGGAGCTGAGCACGGCGGGTCGCCAACGAAACCTTCGCTCTGCAAAGCTGGTTCGCGAGCATCCTACGCTCAGCTGGCTTTGACTGAATATCGTTTAGCATGGCGGCGAGCTGTGCGAGGACAACCCACGACTGCTCTACGATAAGCTGGCTGGAAGCAACGATCTGCCTGGACAACCGTCATACGATGATGCGGCGCCAAGCAACTCGATCGAAGTACTTCTCGACGTCGACGTTCGAGTGCAAACCATTTTATCTCCTGACTTCGACGAGGGATGTGAGACTGCGCCGTACCTTGCAAAGATATGGTCTAGCAAATTTGAAAGCCCACGCCGAACAGTATCGTTACGAGCTTTAGCCCGGGCACGGTGCAGTGACACCAGGAGTGCTATCGGACGACATCCCCCTGCTGGGGTACCCAAGAGCACAACATGCACGTACATCATCACACTTGACCAAATAGACCATTGTTCACAGGGATCTGACATATACCCCAAGGTGGAGAGCGCAACATTGCTCACGTACGCGCAATGCCAAGATCTGAAAACGTCAACCTCCACTGCAGTCGTGGCAAGGAAAACCTTGGTGGCCTTTCGGAGCATCTGAATACAGTAAGAGCTGGACCACAAGAAACCTTCCAGGAGAATTCCAACCCTGCGACCCCAGGACGCCCATTGAGTTTTAGTACAGGATCGTCACGCGTTCCATCGCAAAACCATCGAAACCCAAGAAACCCAGGGCACCCTGGAGGCTGTTTCTTGGCATGGGTCTCCACTGTATGGGAGGCATCCTGGGACCATTGTCTCTGAGTCGCTTCAGCTCGCCTCTGAGTTCGCTAAAGGTGCGGGGAGGCTGTACCTCCGCACTCCAGTAACGTCGGCAGCATGGCTGGACAGCCCCAGGGCAGTGTGCACCTTGGAAAGCTACTAGCCTCGAAGGAGTGCACAGGCCTGGAGTAACTCCCAAGACAGTTCTCGGCCATCTGATGAAAACGTGACCTCTCTTGCTGCCAGACTCCTGCTCGTCCTCGGCGGCGAGCTTGGAAAGGCTGGCAGCGAGGCTCCGAAGCAGAACAGCGTGATACAAGCTGGGCTGCGCGAAGCGGATAAGCAGGAGAACGAGCGGGAAGAGGAGGAGAAAGAAGGAGGAAGAGCAGCAGCAGCAGCAGCAGCAGCAGGAGGAGAAGCGGGTGAAGCAGGAGGACCAAGGGCAGGCGGAGGAGGGGAAAAGAGGAAGGCGGCAACGACGACAAAGGAGTCGGAGCCTGGCCTGTGCTAGGGCCGGAGCGCTATGCTGCACGACAAGAGCGAAGAGCTGATCCTGAAATGTGGCCAGCGCTGCAGCGGGAACACCATTGTGAAGAGAACGCTGGGGGGGCGTAAGACAAAACCAGGACGAGATAACATCGGGTCAAGATATATTGCAAATCTCAAAGATCGGGCGGCTCTCGAGGTTGTCTTGGGCGCCGCGGCCTTCTCAGAGCGTTCCGCCACGCTCCGAAAGCTTTCGAGAGCAATCTGGAAAGGATGGATCCACGTCCTAGCTACACCCGAAGGCGAGGGGAAGGGAGGGGACAGGCCAAAGGCAGCACCGCTCGGCAAGGTTTGGGTGGCCGAGAGCGCCCGAGGACAGCCGTCGCTGTCATGATGAGGTACTTGCCGATGAGGTGCACGATGAAGCCGAGGGATCCTGGAGACAGGACCGGATGCCGTGACGCAGGTGCGGCTGCACAGACGAAGGCCTGCTCGAAGAAAAAGCCCCAGATCCAAACCGAGGAGTCGCGAACACCGCCCCTCCAGACCCAGCCCCAATCCTGCGAGGATGGCCGCATGGCGCAGACCAGGCAACCACTTCGCGTCCCCCCTGACCCGCGCCACTCTCGAGTGGGGAAAGGCGGACCCAAATGCGCGGCGACCTGGGTTGGGCCTACCGCAAGAAAGAAGACGTAAACCACCAGCGGCCCCCCCTCGGAGCAGGCGCCAAACGCGGGAAGACAGGGGCCGGGCCTGCCGAAGGAAAGAGGCCGCGAACCACTGGCTGCACCCCCTGCCCTTGCTCCCGCCTCTTTCTCCTCCGCGATCCTCCTCCTCCTCCACCTCTTCCTCCTCCTCCTCCTCCTCCTCCTCCTCCTCCTCCTCCTCCTCCTCGTCCTCCTCCTCCTCCTCCTCCTCCTCCTCCTCCTCCTCCTCCTCCTCCTCCTCCTCCCTCCTCTCCTCCTCCTCCCTCCTCTCCTCCTCCTCCTCCTCCTCCTCTCCTCCTCCTCCTCCTCCCTCCTCCTCGTCTCCTCCTCTTCCTCCTCCTCCTCCTCTTCCTCCTCATCCTCCTCCTCCTCCTGCTCGAATCCTCCTCTACTCCTCCACCTGGTCCCTCTGTCCGTACCTCTTCCTCCTCCTCCTCCTCCTCCCCTCCTCCTCCTCCTCTCCTCCCCCTCCTCATCCTCCTCCTCGATTAACCTCCTCCTCCCTCCGCCTCTCCTCCTCCTCTCCTCCTCCTCCTCCTCCTCCTCCTCCTCCTCTTCCTCTTCCTCCACCTTCGTCTTCTTTCTCCTCCCTCCTGTTCCTCCTTCCTCCTCCTCCTCCTCCTCCTCCTCTCCTCCTCCTCCTCCTACTCCTCCTCCTCCTCCTCCTTCCTCCTCTCCTCCTCCTCCTCCTCCCTTCCTCTCTCCTCCCCCGCCTCCTCCTCCTCCTCCTCCTCCTCGATCTCCTCGATCCCAGTGCGTGATCCTCCTCCTCGTCTTCCTTCCTCCGCCCTCCGCCTCCTCGATCTCCTCGATCCTCCAGTGCGTGATCCTCCTCCTCGTCTTCCTCCTCCCCCTCTTCCTCCTCCTCCCCCTCCACACCCTCTTCTGCTGCTTCTTCTTCCTTCTTCTCGTCCTCCTCCTCCTCCTCGATCCTCTTCCTCGATCCTCCTCCTCGATCCTCGGTGCTCGATCCTCCTCCTCCTTCCTCTCTCCTCGTCCTCCTCCTCCTCCTCCTCACTCCTCCTCCTCCTCCTCCTCTTCCTCCTCCTCTTCCTCCTGCTCCACCTTCTGCTTCTTCTTCTCCTCCTCCTCATCCTCCTCCTCCTCCACCTCGTCATCCGCCTCTTGCCATACCCCCCTTCCCAGGCCCGAACCCTCTGAAACCCAAAGAAGCCTGCGCAGGTTTTCCACTTCCAAACAACAAGCAAGAGCACAACCTTTGGAGGTCCGCGCGGATTTCTTGGATCGGCGCCGGACGCCCTCTCGGATCAGGTCGCCCGCCCCCGGGGCGCTCCGCGCACTAGCGCGGGGGCCCAGCGCCGATACTACAAATCCCCGCGGGCCTCCAGATCTGCACGGTTTTCCACCGTTCATCAAACACATACCTTCCCCTGGAGGATCGATGCTCGATCCATGCCCCTGCTGTTGCCCCCCGTTCTGGGCGCCAAGGGAAACAGGGCATGGATTAAAAACGTGGCTCTGGAGGCCAGAATGTTATCCGTGCCGCCGCTGTGGCCTCATTGTGGGATTGGGGCGCGAGCAAGGGCAGGGACAAAAGGTAGATCGCATAACACCCGCCGTGGCCAAGGCACTTGCCCGTGGCGAGTCGGGCGGCTGCTCTCTCGCCGGGGAGATGTAAGACTAGGGCTCGGGTTGGCCCGACGGGACCATCAGGAGAATGCCGAGACCCAGTCTGGAATCTGAAGCGAGCCTCCGCTGCACACATCCCACGAAAACGGGACTGTCAAAACTCACGACAGCAGGGGGAGGAACAGGAGGAGGATGAGGAGGAGGAGGAGGAGGAGCAGGAGGAGGAGGAGGAGGAGGAGGAGGAGCAGGAGGAGCAGGAGCAGCAGGAGCGGCAGGAGGAGGAGGAGGAGGCGGGGGAGGAAGAGGAGGAGGAAGAGGAGGAGCAGGAGGATGAGGAGGAGGAGCAAGAGGAGTATTATCAAGGCGCGACTGCAAGCGTGTACGGCGACGTGCAGAGGCCCGACAACAGAAGCCCGAGCACCTCCTGCAAGGGAGTGCCAGCCGGCGTAGACAGGAAGCTAGGTGTCCCTCGATGTGTTCGTCCTCCACCAACAAAACGAAATCACCGACAGGCCGGGGCGTCAGCCGTCCGCCTGGCGGCCTGCAGCGGCAGGCCCAAGCGAGGGTGGGAGCCTGCCCACAAACGGTCCAGCCGTGGGCGGCTCTGGGACGGGACCCCACCGCGGCAAGGGAGCGCCAGCAGCTACGCATTCGAGCTCGAGTGCGCACCGCAGCGGGCGCAGAAAACGAGCCCCACGCTCCGTATCCGATGGCCCCCACCAGGCCACACTCGGCAGGAGCAGACGCGTGACGCGGAAGCAGCGAGCGCACCTGAAGCCCGTGTCGCACGGAACTGGCTCGTGCGAGCCAAGAGGCGGCACCGTGTCTACCGTCAGGGCAGGGATCCGCCCCCGCTGCTTCGCGCGCCGCAGGTGGCCGAGTCGTCCACCCGATCCCAGATTCGAGTCCACAGGTCGGCAGTCTCGCAGCGGGCGCCCGTGGTCTCGGCTCGGCCGCGCGCGAAGCTCGAGATTAAGTGAAGAAGGGCGTGAAGGCATGAGAATCAGCGAAGGGGCATCAGCGAGACACGCGCGAGATGCATCAGCAGGGCGAACGCATCCGCCAAGTCGGAGGCCTGTTGCGGGCCAGGCAGAAGGCCGCACAAAGACGCCCAGTTGGCGCCAGACTCGTCCACCTGCGCGACGCCCCGCCCTGCACGGCGGAGGCGCGAATCGCACTACAGGCGAAAACGGGAGCGACAGACCAGGCAGCAGCAGGCGAGAGATGGAGGTCGAGGGTCAGAGAGCGACGAGCCGCATGAACGAAGAAGGCCGAGTGCGCTGCGCGGCGCCCAGCTGGGGTCAGTCCAAGGCTAACCACCTGGCGATTTCTGCCACGGGCCGACCTGAGCACACGGATGCGAGCCGAGCGCATCACGACCGTCGCGGCCCGCTTGGCCCGCGTGGCCTCAGCACACCCGCCGCAGTCGAAGTCCACGACCGGGGGGCTTGCCAGGCACTCGAAGACCAGCGGGCAGCCCGCGCTCAGGATCAGGAGGCCGAAGTCCAGCAGGCCCCTGAAGCTCACCTGGCCGAGCGGGAGCACCAGCAGGTGCTCGAAGTCCAGGGGGCGAAGTCGCCGAACGAGAAGGCGACGACCCAAGAGGCCCTGTGCATGGCCCGTGTTCACTTCGATCCGCTGGCGGGATCGGGGAGGACCACCGCGGGGGGGGCATGGCCTCGCTCGCAGGAGCCAGGCCAGCGTTCAAGCCTTCCACCTCTGAAAACGCGGGGGGGGAGGCAGCGCGGCCGTCAAGGTCCAGGTTGGAGGCGGCGGCGGCGCCCCCACAAGCGTCACCGATGCCCGTGTTGAAGCCGTAGAAGCCATCGATCGTCCGCTTCGCGCGCTGGCGCGCGGGGTCGGCGTCCTTCGCAAAGAGCTTATACTCACCCGCCGAGTACATCGAGAGCTGCGAGGTGCTCAAGCAGCTCGTGTCGCGCAGGTGGTATGGTGAGGCCATGTACCTCTGGCGCGCCCTACGGCGCCTCCTGAAAGCAGCAACGCAGATCTCGATCGCCGTGTCAACCTGCGACATGGCCAAGTTGTCGTGGCCGTCTCGACCTGCCCTCGCTCGGAGCAGGATGTCGAAGTGAGGGTTGTCGAGGTACCTGGCCGCGTACAGCGCACAATGCTGGCGCCAGCGCGTGCCGTCCATCGCTCCATCAAATGACCCGTGTACGTACGCAGGGAGTGCTGCGGGTCTTCGATCATCTGATTCGCGCGCTGGCGCGTGGGGTCGGCGTACTTAGAAGAGGGCTCGTACTCGCCCACCGAGCACAGCAGGCGCTGGAGCTGCAGGGCGACGGAATCCGCGGGGTCAAAATCGGGCTGCTGCTGCCAGCCGCCCGTCTCGGGTCCGCGCGTAGCGTGGAAAATGGACACGGCGCCGCGCCCTGCAATCCGCTAGCAACAGCAGCAGCAGCAGCAGCAGCAGCAGGGAAACTAGAGGAGGAAACGGGGAAGAAGGAAGGCGAGAAGGCAGGAATGAGCGCAGACGAACGAAGCAGGACAGGCCGGACGGAGGGATGCGCATGGCATTCACAGCTGGGGAGCTCCTAGCACGCCGAAGCGCACGGCGTTCCGGGCGATCAGCCAGAAGGCGTTCCTCGCGGCGGGGGGGCACGCTCCATGCTTGTCCGCACGCGCGCGCGCGCCTGAGTGAGGGAGAAATCCTTGCGTCCCTGTGGGCAAAAACCGTGCAGGACACGAAGCCTGACCACTCCTGAGCACCCACCTGACCAACTCACCGAGCCCAGCCAGTCCACACACGGCGCCTGTACCACGGCGATATCGAGCCAGCCTGGCCCTCACGGCAAGATCACGTCGCGACGACGTGCACTCGGGTCTCTGGCAACCGGCGACGAGAGCTGTCGTACAGATCCACCGCCGCTGGCCAGGCCCATCCTGGGCCCAGGAGCGGTGTATACGGCCCCCGGCATCCAGAATGGGCATGGCCCGCGGCGGTGGATAGACTAGAGCTCGCCAGGTGCGCCGAAGGAGGCCGCGGAGGTTGCCCCCCGAGCGCACCACGGCAACGCCGGCTGGTAGGAGACCAGTCGCGTCGTGGGGCAGACGTTCCAAGATGGCTCAAGGCGGCCGCCGCCCGTCGACCCCGCAGAGACCGCATTGCACGGCCAGCGCTTGCGAAAAAGATCTCGTCGCCCAAGGACACCGCGTGGACCGATCAGCCTCGAGCAGCTGCTGCCGCCCGAAACCACGTGCCGCTCCAAGACTGGCTCGGCTCGGTCCGCCAGTGGCCCTCAGCCTTGCGCAACCCGCGCAGAGACCGCCGACGCGCCTCCACGGCGCGATGCTGCCCAGAGGCCTCCCAGACAGGGTTCGAGCAGATGGGGTCGGAGGATCGCCGAAGCCTCGGCGACGTCTCGGCCGCGCTTCGGCGCCGTCGGCGAGGAGTAAGTCGGGGCCCACATCGAGGCGCATCGCCGATGCATCGACGACGCGGCGCACTCCCCCGACCCGTCCATTCGGACCCCACCTTGACATCGCTCGGACGTTCATCCCCGTTTGTCCTCACTCAGAAAAACGCACACCTCCCAGCGATGCCAAGCCGCCTGGGCGGCCTAGGCTAGCGGCCTCCCAGATGGGGTCCGAGTAGATGGGGTCGGAGGATCGCGCCGCATCGCCGATGCATCGGCGATACATCGAGGATGCATCGCCGATGCATCAGCGACGTCGGCGAAGCATCGGCGACGTCGGCGTGGGGAAACACGGGCTCGACAT
>CAUYUJ010017211.1:62507-89604 GCA_963575745.1 Prorocentrum cordatum
TCCTCCCCCTCCTCATCCTCCTCCTCCTCCTCCTCCTCCTCCTCCTCCTCCGTCTCATCGCCTTAGTATGCGTATTAATCTTAGTAGTAGCCTTACACATACCAGCATTATCCGTAGTGTTAAAGCTGCTCTGTATTAGAATCATTCGTATCATTCTAACTAGCACTGTTCATGTCATTGCTAGCTGTAGCCCTCAGTTATTCTTATCGTTAGTGCTCTTATGAGTCTTACTACTATTCAATTAGTAATAGTATATACAGTATTAAGAGGCTGAGTATTAGTGGTATGATTAGTATCCGTGTTACTGCTATTAGTATTACTATTATTATTAGTAGTAATATTACGAGTAACACTATTATTAATACTACTAGTAGTACCATTATTACTAGTATTATGATCCGTATTAGTAATAGTATTATTAGTATTGTTAGTAGTACTATTAGTATTAAAATTAGAAATATTACTAGTATTTGTATCATTAGTATTAGTAGCATTCGTTAAATTAGTAATAGTATTATTGATATTCGTAATCATAATAGTCTTGTTAGTGTTAACATTCGTATTCCTACTATTCTTAATATGCGTATTGGTTCTTATCATGTTGAATTTTCTTCTGGATGGTAGTCATGGGTTCCTCTGTTTGTTGTTAATTTGAGCATTATTACACTTCGTTGTATTATTCTTAGCATGCTTCGCATTCTTCATTATTCTTCATAGTCTGCATCTTTTCCGTTTTAATATTATCATTCGTCTGCTTCGTCTTCGTCGTAATAGTTTTCATGTTATTATTAATGTTACTGATTTTATTGCTATTACGATTTTTGGTGTTAGTATTGTTATTGTGATTATTATTACTTTTGTTCATCCTCCTCCTCCTGTTCCTCCTCCTCCTCCGTCTTCCTCCTCATCATCATCATCATCATCCTCCTCCTCCGTCCTCCTCCTCCTCGTCCTCCTCTTCCTCGTCCCCCTCCCCCTCCTCCTCCTCCCCTCCTCCTCCTCCTCCTCCTCCTCCTCCTCCTCCTCCTCTTCCTCCCCCTCACCCTCATCATCAGCATTATCACCATCAGCATCATCATCAGCATCACCATCATCCATTCCTCTTCGGTATGAAAACGTATCCGTCGCCACCCGAAGCAAGTTTCTAGGGCGGGCCAGCGCTTCTGTTGAGACCCCTTCACCATGTATGACTCCGAAGTTTAAAGGTGACAACAGTTTCACAGATAGAAGGCGGATCGTTTTCAAAATGTTGCTCTCGCCCGAACGCCGCGCACATTCGGCTTAAAATGTGCAAGAATTTCACGGGTTGAGGGTGGTTTTCAAAATGTGGCTCTCGTCTTAGCGCCGCGCACACTCGTTCTAAAAATGTGCAAGAGTTTCACGGACTCAAGTCGGGTGGTTTTCAAAATGTGGTTCTCGTCTGAACGCCGCGCACACTGTTTACAAAAATTGCAAGGCTTTCACGGGTTGAGGCGGGTGGTTTTCAAAATGTGGCCCTCGTCTTGGCGCCGCGCACATTCTTGGAGAAACCAGCACGAACGTCACGGGTTGAGGGCGGGTGGTTTTCAAAATGTGGTTCTCGCCCCAACGACGCGTACATTCGTTCTTAAAAATTGCAAGAGATTCACGGATTAAGGGCGGGTGGCTGTCAAAGCGTGGCTCTCGTCTTGGCGCCGCGCATAATGTTTGCACATATTTGCAAGAGCTTTACGGGTTGAGGGCGGCTCCTTTTTCAAAATGTGGTTCTCGCTTGAGCGCCGCGCACATTCGTTGTAATAAATTGCAAAGGCTGGCTTCCCACGATCAACATAACAGAAATTGTGTTTTGAGAGGGTTCAAGGATTATGCGGGCGCAACAGTTATGTTGATTCGCGGTGTCGAAATCCCAAGAAAGGCGTTCGGGCACGATTCCAAATCGTCATGACGCACCAGTCAGCTCGATACGTCGCGTGGAAGTCCCGAGAACAATGTTCTGGCACGTTTCAAGGTCTTCAAGCGGTTGTCTTCCAACGAGGCAGTTCAATGGACATGAACCGCTGCAGGGGCTTACCCGCACCCCACATGAAGAACATCAGACCGATTCGACCGTCAGACGACGTGAGAACTGCAAGCGGAAACTGCTCGATGGTCAGCCAACGACCACGCCTTGCAATCCCATGCGCGCGGCGCGCTGCTGCTATGCTCATCGGCGTTTGACCTTGGCGTCGCCTTATGCTGACACGCGGTCAACGCCCAACGTCAATGTGGACATTCACGCGCTCGTGCCAGGGCAAAAACCAAGGAGCGCGTCGGCCCTTGGCGGCACTGGCAATGAGCCCCGGACGGCGCCTGGGGCCCGCCGCGCACGGGCGCACATCGACAAGTTTAGATCCCCAAAAAATCAAAGTTTAGGCACCAGGCGAAAAAGTTGCTATAAACTCCATGTAAAAAATCGATGCAAACTTCTCCGAAGCGGAAGGTCTCGCGCGGGCGAGCCCCGAAAATATCAACACTGGGGAAAAAACTTGTTTAGGACCATTAGCCTCAAAAGAAGCGCTCCCGATCTAAACTTTTCCGTCGGCAGGGTTACGAGGGGGCGACGGAGGCGGGGGCGGCGGCCCTCGGCTGGGCCAGCGGCGCTGCCGTGCGAGGGGGAGCGCCGCCGTCGCCGCAAACTGCATGCCGCGGCCGTGGCACGCGCGGCCCTGGGGATGCTGGCGCCGCAATCTGCATGCCGCGGCCGTGGCACGCGCGGCCCTGGGGATGCTGGCGCGGGCGCTGGCGCGTCGAGTGGGCCCAGGACGTCGCCGCGCGCGCGGGGCCCCCCTGCGGCAGCTGGCAATGGCCTCGTCTACAGGGCGCCTACACTTACGCACATTCGCCATAAATGCAAAACGTTGACATGTTAAATATATAGTTGTGGGGCTGGGGTCGGTTTCCCACTGTTCAAATGAAGAGGGAGCTTGGAGGGAGGGTAACTTCCAACATCGTTGATGAATCTTGGGTTTGCATTGGTCCTCCTCCTCCTCCTCTCCTCCTCCTCCTCCTCCTCCTCCTCCTCCTCTCCTCCTCCTCCTCCTCCTCCTCCTCCTCCTCCTCCTCCTCTCCTCCTCCTCCCTCCTCCTCCTCCTCCTCCTCCTCCTCCTCCTCCTCTCCTCCTCCTCCTTCCTCCTCCTCCTCCTCCTCCGTCTCCTCCTCCTCCTCCTCACGCCTCCTCCTGCTCCTCCTCCTCCTCCTCCTCCTCCTCCTCCTCCTCCCCTCCTCCGCCTCCTCCTCCTCCCCCTCCTCCTCCTCCTCCTCCCTACCTCCTCCTCCTCCTCATACAGCATCGACGCGGGAAATCGGATCGAATCGACAGGTGCATCAAATCAGGCCGCATCGGCACGGAGTCGGAATCGAATCGGACCGGCCGCGGCAGGACGCACAGCAGCGCCACGCACGCATCGGGCAGCGGCGGGTCGACGGAAAGTCCGCATCGGATCGGATCGGGTCGGGCGGGATCGGTATCGAAGCGGATCGAAGCGGATCGTCAGGGGCCCTGCCTGGCGCGGGCGGCGCCAACCGCGGCGGCCCCGGGGTGCGCGCCCAGGTCGGGGAAGCGGCCCCTGCGGAAGGCGCGCGCCAGCGCCAAGATGGAGCGGTCCACGCGCGCTCCGTGGCCGTCGCGGCCCAGCGCGCTCTCCACCGGGTGCAGCTCCAAAGCGTCGTCGGGCGCCGTCGACGCGGGCGTGCGGATGTACAGGAAGGGGAGCTCCTCGCCAGCAATCGGCTGCGCCAGACCGTACCAGTCGCTCAGGCCCCTGAACAGGGCGATGCCCTCGCCCGAGCTGCTGTTGTCGAAACGGCGGCCCGACAGCCACCCTCTACGAAAGCAGAAACTGTTCTCAAAGGGGAGAGGAAGACCCAGGCATCGGCTTAGGCGGCTATCGGCCATGGAGAAAGCGAATGCGATTTGGATGCTGGAGCAATAAGCCGCCCTTGCGATCATACGGGACACTTGCTGGCGTATGCGGTCCACCGGGAAGATGTCGTCGTCATCCCAAATACACACGATGTCCCCCTTGGACTCGGCAACAGCCAAATTGCGTTTCTCGCCAATGGTGTAGTGCCGCCCCCGCAAGTGAAAATACCGCACGTTGCTGCGGCCCTCGACCAAGCTCTTCGCGCTCTCGGCTGGGTGAGCCTTCATGGGAGCCTCTGTGAACCTCCACGGCCCTATCACAAACGTGATTTCGACCGGATTTCGCTCAAATGTCCGACCACCTCTCTTCGCCCTTTCGTCTAGATTTCGTCCGAATGTCGTCAAAATGTCGTCAAGATCTCGTCCGTCCAAACGTCGACCAAATCCGACGAAATCCAGACGAAATCCCCACAACCGCAAGGAATTGGAGGACCTTCTGAGACTCCCACGAAGGACCACACAATCTCGGAGCTGTCGTCAACTACCAATATCTCAAGTGGCCCAGCGTAGTCCTGGGCGCGCAGCTGGTCTAAGGCCTGCGCGAGCAGGCGGGGGCGCTGGTACGTGATGACCTGCACGCTCACGGAAGGCCACGAGGCCGCCTCGGGAGGCGCTGCGCTCAACTGCGGCGAGCACTCTCAAGGCGGACGGAAAGACAGACAGGCCCGCGCTCATGCCCAATAGGGCGGTCCTCTCAGAGGGCAGGCCCATGGAACACGCAGCCCCCCACAATGGAAAAACTGTGGCTATATCAGACTGACGTATGCGATTGGCAAAACAGAAAATCAGACTATAGTTGACATAACACAGGTCACCCTGGGGGGGCGGCGGGGGGGGTAACCGCAATGGGGGCCGCTGCGCGCAACCCCAGAGGCACGCAGCCTACGTCGTCATGGTCATCGTCGTCGTCGTCCAAGCCGACAGCGCCTGTGCACACAACACGGGCTCTGTACACCAATATGCCTTTGTGCACCAGAACTGCGGAAAAAATCCTATGTATGTGCACCACGGCGACTATATACACCATAACAACGGTGTGCACCACTGCGCGTTTGTACATCACACTGTTTGTGCACACCACGGCGCCTGTGTGCACCACAGCTGCTGTTTCAGCACCCCCTGTGCACCACAGTGCCTGCGTACACTACAAAGCTTGTGGACACCTGAAGATCCGACGGTGCCAAATTTCGGAAAATCGCTGGGGGCCCGAAAGTATCAAACTCAGCGTGTGAGTTGATACCGATTATTTGTTTTTCTGGCCCTACGAGCGCTCGGATGTTTAGGGGCCACAACGCCCGTGTACGCCATAACGACTGCGCACGTCATGGTAACTGCGCGCACCACGGCGCCCGTGAACCCCACTCGGCTTGGGGCACCAGTACGGCCCCGACGAAGCTAAAGTCCATGAAATCTCTGGGGGCCCGAATGTATCATATTCATTATGTGACTTGATTGTGATTGTTGATTTTTCTGGCACGCGGAACGCTCGGACATTTTGAAGCACAACGCACGCGTGCACCACAAGGCCTGTGTACACCACAATGCCCGCGTCCTGCATGCGCAAAAAAGGCGACGACGAGGAGGACGAACGTGAAGAGGGAGGAGGAGGAAGGAGAATGACGAGATGCGTGGGTACATCATAACCCACAACGCAGGCTTACATCATAGCGACTCTGCGCACGACAGCGATTGTGTACCGCCTGTGTACACCACAGGGCTTGCGATGTGTACACCGCAATGCTTGCGTACACTCACTATACCTGTGTACACCACAGCTGATGCTGCAACGACAGTCCTGTGCGCCACAACGCCGGTGTACACCGCAGTGCCTGCCTACACCATAGTGCACGCCCGCGTGCACCGCGGCATCAGTAGTACCCGCGTGCACCACAGGCCCTAGGCTGCCCAAGATCGCGCACTGGACCGGGCCAGGGCGTTACCGTTACGGGGGGGGGAGGGGACAGGGGGGGGTAACATGTGTTATTCCTTGAGTGGAGAAAATGGTTTCAATACATGCAAATACGCTACGCAAGCCTCAATATATCCACTGCATCACAAATCCCTCCTCTAACGTACTCCACAGATGATGTTGCACCGTACACCGTTGCCACGAGATGCCACGAATGCGGAGGCAAGCAAATTGGCGAGCAGACATGAGCAACGAGGCTGCACAACGAAACGATAACGTCGTCGTATTGGGTCGATGGTGTGCTGATATATGCTGATTGGTTGTGCTGTTCGCGGGTTCGCTTGACCCTGCCGGTCCGTGCCATGGCATGCTATGCGTCAGCCCGCTACTGCCGTGCCCTGCATTGTACTGTTATATGATTTGCGCTGAGCGCTGATGCGATCACACAAAGCACTGCTTTGCCTCGTGATGGCTTGTACATACTGCCGTACGCTTGCGATACCCTGCTCGACGTTGCTGGCTTTGCTTTGACATGGATTGCATGATGTGGTGTATCTTGCAGTATTTTACCGAACTGTGTGCCACCTCGCTCGGCTTCTCTGTTCCCTTGCATAACTTGGCTTTCTGGTCCGACTCGTTGCTTGTATGTCGAAGCTGCTCTGTTTCACTCCACGATGATATGCGTCACTGCACACTGCTTCGCTAAACGTCAGTTCGCTTTGCTTCGCATGATTACAATGGAAGCCGCAGGGAGGAGGAGGAGAAGGCGGAGGAGGAGGAGGAAGGGGAGGAGGGGGAGAAGGAGGGGGCGGAGGAGGAGGAGGAGAAGAAGGAGGGGGAGGAGGAGGAGGAGGAGGAGAAGGAGGGGGAGGAGGAGGAAGAGGACCAGTGGAAACCCAAGAGTCATCAACGGTGTTGGAATTAACCCTCCCTCCAAGCTCCCTCTTCACAGGCCCCTACAACGGTTCATTTCCATTGAGGGAACTGCCTCGTTGGAAGACAATAGTTTGAATATCCTGAAGCGTGCCAAAACATTGTTCTCGGGATCCAACGCCGCGCATCAACCTGACTGCTGCGTCTCGACGATCCAGAATCGTGCCACAACGCCGTTTGGGGACTTCAACAATGCGAATCAACATAACTGCTGCGCCCGCAAAACCCTGAATCCTTCCAAAACACAACTTCTGGTACATTGATCATGGGAACCCGTGAAACTCTTGCAATTCTTGAAAACGAATGTGCGCGGCGCTAAGGAGAGAGCCACAGCTTGAAAACCAACCGCCCTCAATCCGTGGAACTCTTGCAAATGTTTGAAACGAATGTACGCGGCGCTAGGGCGAGAGCCACAGTTTGAAAACCAACCGCCCTTAATCCTTCAAGCTCTTGTAAGCTTTTAGAACGAATGCGCGCGGCGCTAAGGCGAGAACCACATTTTGAAAACCACCCGCCCTCAATCCGTGAAATTCTTGCAAATGTTGAATACGAATGTGCGCGGCGCTAAGGCGAGAGCCACATTTTGAAAACGACCCGCCCTCAATCCGTGAAACTCTTGTAATTGTTTGAACGAATGTGCGCGGCGCTAGGGCGAGAGCCACATATTGAAAACCAACCGCCCTCAATCCGTGAATATCTTGCAAATGTTTGAAACGAATGTGCGCGGCGCTAGGGCGAGAGCCACATTTTGAAAACCACCCGCCCTCCATCTGTGAAACAACCACATGTTGAAACCCTTTAGAATCATAAATGGTGAGGAAGTCTCAGGCGAAACGCCCGGCCTGCCCTAAAAACTTGCCTCGGGGTGCGACAGGGAGGAATTCTCGATAAGGAGGAGGAGGAGGAGGAGGAGGAGGAGGAGGAGGAGGAGGAGGGGGAAGGAGGAGGAGGAGGAGGCGGAGGAGGAGGAGGAGGAGAAGGAGGCGGAGTAGGAGGAGGAGGAGGAGGAAGAGGAGGAGGAAGAGGAGGACGAGGCGGAGGAGCGCTTCGGGCGATTCTTCGGTAGTCGTAGACGGGAGGAGGAGGAGGAGGAGGAGGAGGACGAGGAGGCGGAAGGCGGGAGGAGCGTTTCGGGCGATTCTTCGGTCGTCGTAGATGGTGGGAGGAGGATGAGGACGAGGAGGGCGAGGAGGAGGAGGAGGAGGAGGAGGGGGGACGAGGAGGAGGAGAAGGAGGAGGAGGAGGGGGACGAGGAGGAGGAGGAGGAGGACGAGGAGGACGAGGGGGAGGATGGGGAGGAAGAGGAGGAGGAGGAGAAGGAGGAGGAGGAGGAGGGAGGAGCAGGAGCGGTCGCAATCTCGGCTCGCTCGGCTTTCGTTGCCTCGCCTCGACGCGCCGCCCCTGATGCTGCTCTCCCATGTCCAAGGCTGTGCCTCGACTTGGCAGCTTCCCCACTGTCGAGTATATCCGCAAACGTGAATCGAAACACGGAGTGCATTGTCCTCAGGCCCCCTCGAGCTTTCTGCATTGGGTTCTGCAGTGGGTTCGGCAACTGTCCTCGGCCCACAGCCCAGTTGTGGGCGCTCTCGCCCACGCCTGGGCTGTGGGCCATTAGCGCCTTTTTGATCTTCAGCGCGTCCACGACGGACCAAGAGACGACCAAGACCGCCCAGAAACGGCCAAAGAGCCCCCAAGAGGGGCCCAAGAGGCCCGAAAGATCACCCCAAGAGAGGCCCAAGAGGAGGAACATGAACTAACAGTTTGAGCCCTCCGCCCAAGGATGGTCCCAAGATCCCCCCAGTGGCCCCGTCAGCGTCCAAGGTTTTCCTGGATCAGCTGTCTGTGTATATAAGTATTCATTTCATTTGTACAACTATATACCGAAACACATTTTTCCATTGAATGTATACATAGTTCTACAAGTATCAACGAACCATATCGGGGAAAATCAACTGACCACGACACTGATCCTGGCCGGGACGATCCTCTGCCCAAGATCGGTGTCTACGCCTGTCCGGCGACACCCCAACCAGGACCTGTAAGGTGTTCAGTTGATGCCCACCGATCAATGTCGTGGGGCTTTCCGAATAAAGAGGGCGAGCCTGAAACCGCTCGCCCACGCCTGTAGGGGGAACGAAAGGAGAGACCAGGTCAGGAGGAGCGCATTGTTCAATTCGCGGCTACAACGGGCGTTATGGGGGGAGAGGAGGGGGGCGACGGGCGAGAGCATAAAGTAGGGCCCCCTCTCCAGACCGTGGTGCTGGACGCACTGCGGCAGTGCCGGGGACGCACTGAGGGGGAGGGAGGGAGGGGGCGAGGGGAGGGAGCTTAGCGCGCGGTATGGCACAAAGGGTAAAATAACACTCTCCAGGCCGCCTGGACTGAATGAAAGACTGCGCCCCAAACATGCGATGTCTTGATTTTCCCCAATTGGGTCTTGCCTTGCAGAAACCGGTGGGCGCCAGACCGCTTCCGAGGGGGGTCCCAAATTTGTTCTCTTACGAGGAGGTTCTCCGGGGCTCCGATTCCCTGGTCGTGTTTCCTTGAAAAGGCTTGCCCGGGTTCCTTGGCCTCGCGCTCCTCGGGGTTCCCCGGGTTCCCCAGGTCCCTTGGTCTTGTCTCCTGTTTCTGAAAGGCTGACCTTCCTTGGGCTTCCCTGATTCCCCTGTTTCTCTGGGTTCCCCAGGTTCCTTGGTCATGTTTGCTTTCCGTTTTGAAGCAATGCCAAGCGATGCTAAGAAATGCCAAGCAATGCTCAGAAATGCCAACTACTGCTAAACGATGCTAAATAACGCACAGCAATGACAGGAAATGCCAAGCAACGCGAAGCAATGCCAAGCAATGCGAAGCAATGCCAAGCAACGCCAAGCAATGTGAAAAAATGCAGAGCAAAGCAAATCAAGGCCAAACACTGAAATCAATGCCAAGCAACGCAGAGCCGGGACCAGGGCTGGGGTCAGGGGGCCGGGACGGGCGCCAGGGGCTGGGGCCGGGTCTGGGGCCAGAGCCAGGGCCGGGGCTCACAAACCCAACGACCCACCAACGAGCCAACCCGTCAGGGAACTGGCTCGCCATCAGGCTCGACAAAAGGACACGACGCAAATTCCATTCAACACATACCGCCTTCGGCGACTGACAACACCTTCCTTCCCCTCCTTCTCCTCCTCCTCCTCCTCCTCCTTTTCCCCCTCCTCCTCCTCCCTCCCCCTCCTCCTCCTCCTCCTTCCTGCCTCTGTGAGGTTAAAAATTCCCAACATTTAAAGAAGACGTGTTCGCATGGAGCGTCCCGGATGGGCGGCACGGGCTGGAGGACTCTACAACAATGCCAAGCAACACAAAGCAATGCAAAACCAACACAAATCAATGCAAAGCGATGTCAATCAATACCAGGCAATGCGCCAAGCAATGCCAAGCAATGCGCCAAGCAACGCCAAGCAACGTCAAATAATTCCGCTTAGGAAACGTTCCCCAAATTGGGCTCGCGCCAGGTTCATTTCAGCACGCGGCCCCTGAAGTCCCGACCCTTTCCCAGAGCCAGTTTTCATCCCGAGCCGTTTGTGACGGTCCAGGGGACTGGGGCCCCAGAGGCCAAAAACGGTAGAACACATCCCGTCCTGATGCCCTGACGGCGCGAGCGTGTCTGAGGCCAGGCTGCGAGGCGGGGATTTATCAATATCCGCCGCCTGGGAACCGACGTCCTGGTGCCCCAGCGGGCGGTGGGCATGGGCATATGTAAGCCACAAAAGGGGTCGAATACATATATATATATATATATATATATATATATATATATATATATATATATATATATATATATATATATACATATGCCGGCCCAACGGGCCAGGGGCGTGCGCGATATTTGAAGTAACTGGTTAACAATATTTGTAGTTCGCGCGCGCGGGGCGGCCCCTGAGGGCACCCAGACGAAAAGTACCCCGGCCAGGTCCTGGCCCACCCTCCCAGAGCGCTCCAGGAGTGCACCAACAGGGCTTCAAGACCTCCCCGAGACAGTCCAAGAGGGCCACCAGTCGCCGAAAGATCGCCCCTTGTCGGTCACGATGGCCTCCGGATGGCCGTAGAAGCCGCCAAGAAGAACCAAGAGTGCCTCAAGGCCCTCCAATGAGTCCCCAAGAAACAAAAATTGTCCAATTCCGTCGGGAAAACGTATTTGCTCGCACATGCAACTTTTCAGGTTTCGCAGCGTCCAACACTGCCTAAGAGGCCTCCAAGATTGCCCCAAGGCCCAACAGGGCCCCAAAATGGGCCCAAGACGGTCCAAGAGCGCCCCAAGACGGTCCAAGATGGCCACAAGATGGTCCACGAGGCGTCCAAGACGGCCCCAGCGGGTCCCAAGAGCGCCACAAGACGACCCAAGAGAGCCCCAGGACGGCCTAAGATGGCCCCAACACGGCCTAAGAGGACGCCCCAAGACGGCCCAAAAGGCCCCTCCAAGGAGCTCCCGAGACTCCTGTCACGAGACTCGAACGACGCCGGATTCACAACGAGCCCTCAGGCAAAGGGAAGAGATGCGACAACATGGGCCGGCGGAATGAGCGAAGCGATTAGATAACAAAGACACGAAGAAAAACTGAACGAATGAATAAATAACTGTAAGTATCCGCCACCTGCCGAGGCCCGCGACGAGCCATGCCCCCAGGCGGTGGCTCTGGAGCGAAGTCCCCGCCTCGCACCTGCGCGGCCTCCCGCCCGCAGGGCCCCCGCGGCCTCCCGGAGGTCGCCCGCGCCAGCGCGGCGGGCCGGCAACGCCCGCGCGGGGCGCGCGGGGCCGGGCGCCCCGCGCGGGCGCGCGGCGAAGGCGCCCGGGGGCCCCTCGCCCCGCGCGGCCAGCGGCCTGTGAGGTCCAGCCTCCTCCTCCTCCTCCTCTCCTCCTCCTCCTCCTCCTCCTCCTCCTCCTCCTCCTCCTCCTCCTCAGTCAGGCCCATGTCGCGAAACGTGCTGGCCACGAGGGAGTGCCCCCACGAGGGTGAGCGGGTAACGGAGAGGAGAGGGGGGAGCTCCAAGTGGCCCCCCAGACGCGGGCAGGCCAGAGGCCGTCAGAGGGACTACAGTCCAGCGACGACAATGAGGAGTGCTGCACGAGGCGCGACTGCAGAGGCTCAGGGGAGAGGGAAGAAATCGCTAAACGTTGAATTGGCATGTCTGGCGGAGGGGCTAAGCGTTGATTTGGTGTTTCCGCCTGGGTGCCGCGGCACTTCGCCCAAACACGCCGCCCCCTCAGGCGACGAAGGTGTCGCCAGCCATCCGACGCGCGACCTTGAATCGGTTCCTACTTCGTCGCGCGATCACCTACACATTGCTGCTCTTCGTGTTGCTGGCCATCCTCGCCCGTTCGTCGTTGCTTGTCGTTGGAACCAGCAAGGGGCGTCGAGCCGCGCGACGCCCCCTTTCTGGTTTCAAGATCGCTGGGGGGCACGAGGAGCAGCGAGCCCCTGCCGACCCCGAACCGTTCCTTGCTTCAGTATCTTGCCTGTCTAGCTCCTCATCCTCCTCTTCTTCGTAGAATTACTTTGTATTAGAATCCCCTTATTAATGATCATATGATCATGATTAGTAGTGCTCTGGTTATTGGGGATATAATTAGTTGTCATGGTAGTATTCGCCTTCTTATTAGTAGCCGTATAACTCTTATTGTTGATCGTATTCGTAATTGCCTTATGTGTAGCCGTAATAGTAGTATTCGAAATATTTGTGGTACGGATAGTATTAGCATTCGTATGTTGATATTATTATATGCATTAGCATTACTAGTCGTCTTCTTATTCGTTTGAATACTATGCTTTGTCTGCTTGGTATGATAATTAGTATGTGGATTCGTCGTATTATGCTTATGCGTCTGCGTATGCTCACGATTATGCGTAGCATTCTCCTTCTTAGTAGTATGTGTACGCTTATGCTTATGATTATGTTCCTGTGTCTGCTGCTTTCGCTTCTTCGTATGAGTAGTGAAAAGATGCATAATATTACGATGTGTCTTCTTCCAATCATTCGTACACTTCTCATGTTTCCTCCATCAACTGCTCCTCCCCTTCCTCCTCCTCCTCCTCCTCCTCCTCCTCCTCCTCCTCCTCCTCTTCCTCCTCCTCCTCGTCCTCATCTTCCTCCTCTACCTCTTCCTGATCTACCTCCTCCTCCTCCTCTCGTCCTCACCTTCCTCATCTACCTCCTCTTCCTCCTCTACCTCCTCCTCCTCCTCGTCCCCCTCTACCTCCTCTACCTCCTCCCCTCCTGTCCAGCCTCCTCTTTTTCCTCCTCCTCCTCCTCCTCCTCCTCCTCTCCTCCTCCTCCCTCCTCCTCCTCCCTCCTCCTGCTCCTCCTCCTCGTCCTCCTCCTCCTCCTGCTCCTCCACCTCCTCCTCTACCTCGTCCTCCGCCCTTCTCATCCTCCTCCTCCTCCTGCAAAACCCCGAGGAGGGTTCTGCACGGGAGCCTGGCAACAATGATGATGATAGGTCACCTTTATACTCCCGCACGGCGAAGCAGGTCTTGGTAGCTTCAGCCGTTAAACACTTGAGCCAAAGGCAACAGGGTTACTATTCCTCCCCAGTCACCTGAACGCTTGCATGTTAACACCCCCCCTCGGACGCCAGTCCGCACTGGCTGACGGGGAGGTGTCTTTAAACGCAAAGACAGGTTAAACTAAGCAACATGCTGCACACAAATCGTCATAATGCCGAATTCGAAAGATCTCATGACATCGTTTACGAGCACCACGTTTCTCAGACATGCAACATGAGCTCAAGTAAACGTTCTTGCGGTGGCAAGTTTAAACGTAGCATCCAAAGCTTACGCGGCAGGCTAGCATTTATATGCTTTTGATTGCTTTCGCTTTTTATTCGCCAATACCTGCGGTAACTACAAAAGATGCACATGCACACAGATTCAGCTCAACAAGCCACTGCAACACGATTGTTAAGCCGAGTTGAGAGGGGAGATGAGGGAGAGCGTAAAAGAACAGCATGCCGGTCACTGGTCGCCGTTTACGAGCGGCGCGGGCGCCTCACTGACGGGGCGCGTGCGCCCCTGGACCTCGGTAACCCACGATGCCCCACGCTGGCCGCTGTGTAGGACGACACCCTGTTAAGGGCCTGCGTCGGGCTGTAATAGTCAGTGTCCAGGTACGCGTTAATCCGCTCCTCGTCATCGAGCCAGCACCCCTCGTCAGAGCTCTTAATGGACCCGTCAACAATGTTGTGGTAGGTGCCGATGGCCCTCCAGTAACTGGCGTGGGGGGCCTTCAACAGAGGTTTACCACCTGGATTGTTGGGGAGGTGCTCCTCGACCGCAGCGCCGGTAAACGGGTTCACAGTCCAGGTCGGATCGGTAAGCCAGTTGGGGAAGTCGTCGCACGGTAACCATCCAAACCAGCAGAGCTTCTCACGATGGTCGCTTTTACGCTCGGTGATATGATCAGCAGGCCAATTGTCACGGTAAAGTGCCCTCATGGACCCCTGATCGTTAAGAGCGACATCTAAGATGGTCTGGTGCCAGTAGACTGGAGGCCTGTTGATGCTGCCCTTTAACTCCTCGGCGCTCCTGACCTCGAGGTCCTCGATGAAGTAGTTGCGGTAATGCACCTGGAGCCCGTTCATGCAACGGCAATAGAGCTTGGCCAGGTCAGGTGTCGCAAACCGAATTACGGTAACCCCAGTCGAGATGCAACCGTGCGGCCCATAAGTGTCTTCCACCAGATGCTTAACAGAGACCACAGTGGGGTTGCCGTGGGGTAGCATCCCTGCCCACGTTAAGAGAAGGCCGTTAAGCTGCTTCTCGTTCATCTCCGGCACCTTGTTGACGTACACCTGCGTATCTGGGCAACTGTGAACGTCAAACCACGATGAGTGAAGATCGTCAACGTGGAGTGGGGGTACATATTCGTCGTCAAACAAAGACTGCACGTGCCCCACTGCGTCAACCCACTCGTCGTGCTTGGCCAACTCTTTCTCCGTCAACTGAGATCTCCAGCTGCTCGGGCCCTTCAACACGGAGTAACCGATGAAACCGTAAGCATGTTGGCCGTAGATGTCAACGAACACTTCATCGTAGTCGTTAAGCTCCCGCCCGTGTTGCCCTGAATAGACCGACCGCCAGGAGTCGTTAATCCCGCCTTCGCCACATGCCCGACGAAGTTGCCCTCAAACCTGCGCCAGTTGTCGCGCGTCTTCATCGTTAATGCGACTACCTCCCTGGGGTTGGGTTCCGCCTTGTAATTGACGTCGTGGTCCTCGCACCTGTCGTTCACCATGGGCATGTGGCTGTTGACGTGGTACAATGGGCGGTAAACAGCCCTGGCAATGTTCCGAGAGTATGCTGCAAGCTGGTCGTTCGTGCGGTTAACAGCTTGAGGCTGCGGTGGCGGGATGCGCTGGGCCGATAACTTCTTGGGCTCCGGAGGCGGGGGCTTCATGCCGCTAACGCTGCTCGATGCACTTGACTCGCCAAGGCCCGGAGGAGGCGGCTTGGGCGCCCTCACGTTCACAACAGGGGCAGGACTTTTTGGTGCTTCGTCACGTTGACTCCTCTGCGCACGATCTTCATCCATCTTCATGCCGATCTGCAGTAACTCTTCCAATTCCCGTTTACGCTCATGCATGGCCTTGGGTGCTTTCTTGTAAACAAGTTGCGGCGCCGTTGACTGAGGGATCTTATTCGGCGACGTGGACCGACCGTACTGGGTGTGGTGCCGGTAAAGCCCTGAGCCGGGGGCGCGCCCGAGGCCGCGGAAGCTCGGGCCAGAGGCTGGCTAGCCTCGGCTGCCGCGGTAACGGCAGTGGGTGGCGCCTTGGCGATTGCTGCCGTTGGGGGCAGCTCGGGTAACGGCGGAGGCACCTGCGGGATGATGGTAACCGAGGAACTGATCGGGTCATTCAAGAACCTCTGTAAACCTTCGAGTCTCTCGGTAACTCCCACCAACATGCGTAGAGCCGCATCTCGTTTGCCCTCGAAGTCCTGCAGGGGCGTGATGTTCTCGGTAAGGCGTCTGGCGGTGTTCAGGAGGTAACCAATGTTGTCGTTGATGCGCCTGTACTTGGTCGCATTCTCCGCCGTGTTAACCCCCGAGTCACGATTCTGGATGTTCAGCTCCGTGATCGTCGCCATCAGAGCGTTAATCTCGTCTTGCGCCCTCTTGAGATTCTCGTTGACGTCGTCACTGGCCTGGACCAACGCATCGTTCTGCCGCGTTAAGTCCTCGATCCTCTTCGCCATGTCATCGGCGGCCCTTTGCACTTCGTCAACGTGTTTATCGTAGGCCCCGTGAAAGTTAATCGCCATGTTAGTGAGGGTCACGGTAAACGCGTGAGCGACGTGGACGATGTCGTCAACACGGCGGTTGAGGTTCTCACGCGTAACCGGCCCATTCCCAGGCGGGCTCTGGTCGACCATGGAGCCGTTGATGGTGAGGTTGACCTGAGGAGCCGCCATGCTTTCGTTCACGCCCAAGAGTAAGAGGTAATGGGTGGAGAAGGCTTTAATCGCTGCAGCTTGCCTGACAGAAATGAGCTGCGAATATCAACATTCGGTAGCTGGCGCAAGACCATGTCTACCTGTTAATGCACATTGATTCGTGTTTCGTAGGTGTGCGCTCATGCTCTCACGACTGACATACTTGGTTAATGCATCAGCTGTGTTCTCGTGTGTTCCTACTTTCACGATACGAAGTACTCCCTCCTTTACCTTCTGCTGCAACCACAGTTGACACACTTCAATATGTCTCACTTTCCCCAAGCCTCGTCTGCTCGCAATGGCAATCGCAGCCGTGGCGTCACTCTTCAGGGTGATCTCAACTTCCAAGTTAAAATCTCTCAGCACTGCCTGAAGTCCTAAACCAACTGATCCTCCTTTCACTAGTCCATAATACTCTGCTTCCCCTGACGATAATGCGATTACGCTTTGAGTCGTGCTCCAAGACTTTATAAGATGTTTACCCCACATCACTACTCCTCCACTCGTAGACTTCCTGGTTCGTTTGCATCCTGCGTAGTCCGTGTCAGTCCAAATCGTTAATTCTCGGGGCTGTTCCTGATATTGGTACACATAGCTGCTTCTGCTGTGGTACTTTAAATACTTTCCTAATTTGACCAGACCTTTCCAAGAACTCATCGTTGGCTTCGACATGGTTCTAGCGAGTTCCTTCACAGAATACTGTATGTCTGACCTATCTTGTGCTAAATAATTCGCTCCGGCCGTCAATGCTTGATATCTCTTAGTCATATTGGGCGAAAGTTCCACCTCATCTCCCTCTTCAACTGGAATGCGCTCACCTGGTGCCTCAGTCCTCACTTTTACTCCCTCAAGCTCAAGCTCTTTCACAATTATCTCTGCATGCCTCTGATCCGCCTCATATCTTAACCCTTCCTCAGTCCATTCGACTATCCTGTTAAGAATCCTGATCGCCTTCATGTCCTCCTTTCCTGGTCCAAGTCGTCCTCTCACTTTTACCTCAGACTCCTCCTTTATTTTATTTTCAAACCAATCGAGATCATGGTCACCTCCTAATAGCGCGAAGTCATCCCCATGGACCGTCAACCATAAGGCTCGAATCTCATGTTTGAATACACATGGTGACGCAACTCCACTCTTAAACCCAACCTCGATAGCAAAGTCCATGTAACAGTCTTCCCAGTTGCTTGCCGCGTCCCTTGTTCCGTACATTGACTTTAATAGTTTTCCGCACATGCCTGGTTCATGATCCTCGTCTGGTAATCTGATAAATATATCTTTCTTTGCCGGCGCGTAAAAGTAAGCTCGTTTAATGTCAATGAATGCCAACTTTAATCCTTTCTCGCGCTCGCCGTTCATGAATCCAACTCCTTCGGCAACTGCCATTGAGAAAAGCAGTTTCTGTGCCTCCAGTGGAGGTGTGGCAGCAAATATATTTCTTTCCTTGGAATTGTATTTAACCTGCTGGGCTACTAGTCTTGACCTGTGGTCTGGGCTCAACTCATCTCCTTTGTTAATGTCTATCCACCTGGTTCCGATGGGTGCCTTCCCCGTAACTTGCCAGCATACTTCCTCTTTCACTTTTTCGTAAACTCTGTGTTTTCTGAATTGTTCCATTTCTTCTTGGCGTGCCTTTATAGTCAGTTTAGGGTCAAGTTCGTTTCCAGTAACATCGTCCCAGGCTTGGGTTATCTCTTCATTTTCCTTGTGAACAACGTTGATGATATTCATGGGGAGAGGGTTAACCGTGCCGATTCTTTCACACGCTGCACAGGTGCTGGGCGTCTTGAGCCAGCCCTCATGTTCACATGCACTGCATCTCCACTTGTGTGGGGCAATCTCGCCAACGGCCTCATACGTAAAGGTGGTGGAAGTGTTAACTGGTCCCTTCTTGAACATTCTCCTTCTCTCTCTCCCTGTTATTTCGTTCACGGGCCTGTCCTCGATAATCTTTCCCGTGTCTATGTCAATGGTAAGTCTCCTAATGCATGAACTCCATTGTGGTCCATTTGGTCCTGGCAGCATTAATCTTTGAGTTCCATAATCTTTTCTCGTCCACGTTAACTGGTGTTTGTGCTTTCTATCTTCGTTCACATATTCACATGCCCAGTTAGTCTCGCTTATCTGCATTTCACCTTGCTCCTCTTCGTCAACTTCCATGTTTGTTGCTTCTTCTTCTTTAAACGAACCTCCTTGGCGTCCGTCAATCTTCATTTGTCGCGCAAGCCCTCTCAGTATCGCTCGGCACAGTTTGTCTGGGTAAACTTCTGATCTGTGAGTTCTTCCGCCACCAGTTAAATCCATGTGTCGATGTTGCCCTGTGCATCTCCAGCTTAACTCGCGACCTATGGCCGGACTGTTTGTCATGAACTTGGTCGGTTTCTTAATGAACATCTCTTCGCCTTTGACCATTTGCTTTAAGTCGCAACAGCACAAATCTCCATTGTAGACTTTAACATCTTTGTTCCTGAGCAACCGTTGCACGGTTGAAGTGCCCCAACTGGTCGCCCCCGCGGGGTGTTCAAATAGAAAGTATAAACCATTTCGCCGTTGAATTTCGCAAAGCTCCATTGCGAACGTCAAATGCTTGATCCCGTAATCCAATATTTGTTTTACTCGATCAGTGCCTAATCTTTTAAAGTTGAACGTCTGAAGTCTGCTGAAAGCTGCGCACATGGGGCTCACCACCAGCAACAGGGCTGCTTTGGATTTGACGATCTTCTTCGCCTTCTCTCGCATAGCTGGCACATTAAAGTCCCATGGGTTACCATGTTGATCCCGCGTTGTCAAGTCCATCGCTAACCCCGGTATCAATCCCATTTTCTCTGCCATTCCTGTAACTCTCACCGGCGAGTATGCCTCGGTCACGTGCGCCTGAGTTTCATGTTGACTAGCTCCATAAAGCTTGGTGACTCTCCTCACCTCGTTTAATTGATGCACGACGTTCAATTCCCCGCTTGTCAACCATTCAACCAGCTCAGAATTAAATCCCATCATGTTAAGCCCCGATCTGATATCGTTCACCTCCGACATTTCTTCATCTTGTTCTGGATTAAGTTGACGATGTTGAGTTGCTTGTTGATCTTCTTCGTCGCGGTCGCCCTCTGCTTTTCGTTTGATGGGTTCACTTGGGGGGCCCCTCATTTCTTCATCTTCCACTTCAAACTCGGCCCATCCAGTCCAGTAACCGTTGAAGGGGTTTCCCATGGCCCATGTTTGATCATCTCCCTCTTCACCATACCAAGCGTCTTCGTGCTCATGTATTTCACCACTGTCAATCATGATGGCATGGGTAAATCTTATGGGCTTAAGTTTGTCCCAGTTTACAGGACATCCACCATTGGTGGGAAAGGCTAACTCTTTTCTTGGTCGCCGGTGTTGACATATAACCTTGTTTCCTTTCACTACCCACTCATCCTTTGCTTCCTCAACTTTAGCGCTCGGCGGAGGTGGCACGTTGGTCCTCAGTCTTTTCGCTTGACTTTCTAATTCTTGATTTTGATTTTCCGGCGCACGGCTTTTACCTTCGAGTCTCAGTTGGGCAGATGCTAGCCTTGCCTGGATGTTTGGGCTCTCTTGTTTCTTTAACCACTCGATAACCCGAGCCCTGCAATCAGCGTTATGTGGCTTGTGCTCTTTGTCTCCTCTAATGAGACATTTACATCCGTAACATCCCGGTGTCGGTCCCATTTTTGAGTATTCATGCTTCTTTACAGCGATTCCTCGTGCAATAAGTGGCTTCGTCTCAGGTGCAGTTAACTCTTGCTCTGGTAGGTCCATGGGTACCATGATTCTAGACTGTAATTCCATTCCTGCCGCACTGGGGTCAGGCTGCCAAGGTAACCCTTTCATCTCGGTGATCTCGACAATATTCCATCTTTCCGCCTCGCTTCCTTTTCGCTTAAACTCGTGCGCCTTGATTGCCCCATTTGGTGTCCCAATAATCAACTCCTGACTCTTCTCGTTCATGCCCAAAAACACTCCACTTTCCCATCTCATCTCAAGCTTCTCGCGGCCCTTGTGCGCAGGCGTCTTTAAGTACATGACACATTCGCCAAATTCAGGAATTTGCTTGTTAAACTTTCTTCCCCTGCACCATTCATGGGCTGTCTTCCCATCTGCATCGATCGTGAACTTGTTAATCAGAGAAGACGCATAGCTCACCAGCCACGGTATTATCGGGTGACTCTCACCAAACTCAGTCCTATAATTGGCATCCAAAGCACTCTTTAACGTTCTGACTTGACCCTGCACCGTTCTAACAGCCCTCTCGATTTCACCGTTGGCCTTTGAGTCACCCACTGGACTGACTTCAACCCCCATGTCAAGGTCACACGACGCTTTGATTCTATTCGCCAGTGCCGTAATTGCTGCTTCTCCATCGCTTTTGAGAATAACCTTCTTGTATCCGGTAAAGCTGATCATATCACATCCCACCTTTACTGAGTATGAGTCCACTCCTTTTTTCATCAACACTCTGCTCCATGTTAATTTGGTATCCCTGCAATGCATGACCAAAAATTGGATTGCCATTACTGGCGCTTTCACCTTCTTCCTTTTTTCCTTTAAGCCACATGTAGTCCATTGAAATCACTGGCACGTTTCCGCTCCCTTCTCTTTTGCGTCTACGGTGATTGCGCCTGCGTGCTTTTCCTCTAGCACAATGTGGGCACCAGCTTCTGCAAGGTAAATGCGTTGTGCTGTGCGTCTCAACTTCCTCCTTTGAGGGCCTCATGTCACAGTAAACTTTCTTCGGTAACTCTGCCTCATCGCTCACAAATACATCTTCCACATCACTCAACTCACTCTCGTTGCCCCCACTTTCACTCCCTTCGTCTCCTTCGGTATTAAAGACGTTTAAATTTTCGCTTGGTCTTACGGGTAATGGGGGGCTTAGTAGAACAGGTCCGCCTCCAGGGTTCCCGGCCGCGGAAAACCCCCAGCTGCGTTCACTTCACTTCTGGGATTAACAGCTTCCGCTGGTCCCCTCGGCACCGTAATGTTAAACTGAAACGTGCCGTTCTTCTCGTGGATAGTTGCGAATTTGCCTGTGGCCTTGTTCATGATGTGGCTCAGGGACCCCCCGTTAAGATCCTTGTCAAACACAACTCTATTTCCAGCGTTTACCATTTCTCTGACGGATCCCAGCACTTTGTTGACTTCTGCTACCTGGATCGGCATACTAACTGCGTTCCCATGCTCATTTTTGCCCGTGAACACTCGTTGACCATAATTCTTTATCGTCGTCCCATTCGCTGCGCTGTAATGTCTTCCTTGCTTTGACGCATCCGTATGCTTAATGGGGAAGTAGGTGCCAATCTTGGGGGGTCCCACTGTGTTATACGCCCCAGAGTCCACGGTAACCACGATTGTCTCATGCGTTGCACTCAGTGGTGGCACCGCGTTAATTTCTGGATCACAGTCCCGCATTTCAATTAGCCAAATTTCTCTGCATTTTTCTAGCCAACTTTTTTCCTGATTTATGTTTTTACTTATCCTCTGGTCCCATTGACTCACATGATTACAATCTCCGTTACATTGGTGCTCCTGGTAAATTCTTTTCATGCCCATCGCAGTCCTACGCGCCATTTTCTTTCTGGCATATGAGGGCAGATCCCATTGCCCGTTAACCTCCTCAGTTGCAAATGGGTTCAGTGGCACGTTCACTTCGTCCTTCAACTCAACGCTGAGAACATGTTGCGGCAGGCCGAACGAGGTAGTTTGTTCACTTTCAGCGTTCATTGTAGGTCTCTCCTGCTCAACTTCGCTGGCGGTCTTCTTGGAGCCCGGGCAGTTAATGGCGATGTGCCCTTTGGCACCGCACTTGTAACACTCACGCTCGCTATGGGGAGTGAATTTTCCTTGGCCCCCATAACTTCCACTCCACGAGCCACTTCCTTTACCACCTTGTTTACCGCCGATCTTACCTTTCACGTAGGATCCGTAGGTGGCCCGGTAACCTTTGCCTTTTCCGCATTTGCCACCTTTACCTCCCTTGGTAAACTGTTTAGGTCTTGTGCAATTTCTGGCTAAATGGCCCACGCCTCCACAGTTGTAACATTTGGGGCCCGCGCCTTTACCTTTGCCTTTGTTTACGGCGTCAACTTCTTCATGGCCCCCACTGTCACTCTCATTGGCCCAGGACCCGTAACTCCACGATCCATCTTCTGGCCACCAGTTTCCGCCCCCGTCAACCCATCCTGTTTGGTCCCAAACATTTTCGGACCCTTGACCCACCTCGTTGATGTTCCCAATCAATGTCCATCGCATCTTTATTTTTTGTGTCTGAATCGAGTTTCTTCTTACGCGCCCAGTCTTCGCACTTGGAGTATAACTTCTGGAATGAGTCAATGTTAAGCGCGTCGGGCGTTCGCCAGCACGCCTGTTGCCACTCATCAAACCAATCGTTCGCATGCACCATTATTGCCCTGAGTGCGGTGACTTTAAAAGGAAGAGGCAGCGAGTAATCTTTACCGTACTTTTCAAGGTTTTCTGTCAATGCGCTCCACTCCTCAAGTCGGGTAACGGTGTCAGTAATCTTCTTGGGCGGCTCAGGGTTCATGGCGTGTGTCATCTTTGATGACAGAGTCGCTCCGGTAACGGCCGAGTACCATTTGTAGACCTTTTGCCAAGCCATGATTCCATCTCCATCCATGAGTCCCTTTTTCCTCTCGCTTCTGCACCTTCGAGCTTCTCGTTGAGAATGTACCATAAGTCTTCCTCCATTTGAGTTTTGCCCCCCTCGGTAAACTCGTGCTCTCCTTTGTTGTCATCCTCTGCTTGTTTAGCTGCATTCGCCTTCAAGTATTCGCTCGCTGTTAATCGGCCGTTCATTATGCGTATGATGTCATCATCGCCCTCCTCCGGCACAACTCCGTCGAGCGTCTCCAACTTCTTGTTTAGCATCTTCAGCGCCGGTCTGTAACTCGGTTTTACTTGGGCCAATGCGTTTAAGAACTTGTCGTTCCAGTCTCTGAACTTTGCTCTTTCTCCACTGAAGTTCTTTAACGCTTGTGAGGCCTTGTATTCGCTTATCGGTTTACCGCTCCCGTGCTCGCTTCCACTTCCTCCTTTAATTGGTTCTGAGAGCTGACCAAATTTTTTAATTAACTTTTCTTGCACCTCGCTGTTGGTCTCCAACTCGGTAACTCTTTCCACCAGTCTGCGAGCATCCCATTCAAGTGCAGCATTTCTTTTCGTAATCGCTAGCAACATGCTGTTGGTCTTATGGGCGCTCTGTAACATTTGGAATGCCTCGGCGTTCGATACCTCCCTTCGGTCCTGTGTCACTCGTTCATTGATGAACGTTGCGAGTCCGAAATGGTTCGCGAGTAACGCTGTCTGGACGTAACTGAAGTCTCCGCTCAGGTACGCTTGCTCACACAGGTCGTTGAATCGGTTGGGGTCCATGTTGACCCATGCGTCTCTGTCTGCCGGCACATTGATGTTAACCGGCGGGTCGCCCTGCCCAGGCCTAGCTGCAGCGGCCGCCGCCGCCGCCACGGCAACCGCGCTCCGCTACCATGCAAAACCCCGAGGAGGGTTCTGCACGGGAGCCTGGCAACAATGATGATGATAGGTCACCTTTATACTCCCGCACGGCGAAGCAGGTCTTGGTAGCTTCAGCCGTTAAACACTTGAGCCAAAGGCAACAGGGTTATTATTCCTCCCCAGTCACCTGAACGCTTGCATGTTAACACCTCCTCCTCCTCCTCCTCCTCCTCCCCCTCCCTCCCCCTCCCCCCCTCCCTCCCTCCTCCCTCCCCCCCCTCCCCTCCCCCCCCCTCCCCCTCCTCCTCCTCATCCTCCTCCTCCTCCTCCTCGCGACCGCGTGATCGGACTGGCGTCGTTTCTAGGAAGGTTGTGGTCCCTCATTCGGGAGGGACATGTTCGTGAGTGGTGTTCGCTTGTTAAGGACGAGTGGGATGCTGCGATTTGTGGGAATGCCTCCCTCAGGGAGGCTTTCCATCGTACGCTCCAGGAAGAAGTGGCGGGCGTGCTCGGCACGCCGAGCGGGCGCGGCCTCATGGACGTGGAGGGGTTCTACGACGGCATAGAGTGGGACATCCTCGCCCAGGTCTCGTTGAAGCTTGGATTCCCTCCCATCATCAAGTATCTGGAGCTGTCTCAGTGCATGGCGCCGAGGGCCCTGGAGCAGCAAGGAGCGGTCAGCCAGCCGTTCCTTGCCACGTGCAGCATTATACAGGGCCTTCGGTCAGGCACGCGTTTCGCAAAATGTATGACACACTTTGTCATGGCTAAGGTGTGCCAGCAGCATTCGCAGATATCCAGTCGCATTTGGATCGACGATCTTTCTCAAAGTCTGGCTGGATCGAGGGCTGCAGGACGAGATAGGCTCACGGCTTGCTTGGCCGACACTGCAGCCGAGCTAGCCTCGGTCAAGCTCAAGATCGCAGCCAAATCTTGTGTCATTTGCTCGCACCATGGGGATGCTAAAGAAATAGTGCGTCGTCTGAGGAAGCGAGGATTGGTTGTGAGAGCGCAACTGCAGGCAGGCTTCCTTGGAGTGGACCAGGGTGGCGGTCGTCGCACTGCCCGTGAGGTTCGCACCAAACGAGGACTGAAGCAGCGGCGGCTTCATTCCAAAGTGATTCGTTTTGCGCGGGCTTCAAAAAGATATCACGTCACGGCTCGCCTGGAGAAGATGGGGGCGCAGGCCGCAGGCAATTTCGGTCAGTCTATCCATGGGACCTTCGGTCGACGTCTCCAACAATGTCGCAGAGATTTAGCCGCGGCGTCCTGTTCAGGGGGCAAAGGCATGTGCACCACCACTCTCTTGTCTATTCGTGGCGAACCGGCGGACCCAGGCATTCAGATGCCTCGTGAAGTTTTGAGTTTGTGGTTGCATCAATGGTTTACTCAGGCGCAGATTCGGCCAGGAGTCTACCGTGCGTGGCCGCTGTTGGTCAGGAGATTCCAGAATACGCCACCATCTCATCGTTCACGGTGGGTCCGCGGTCCGCTGTCGGCCACCATCTTAACCTTGATTGAGCGCGGATGGGTACCCGAGTCACCGACATGTTGGCATTTTTCGGACGATATGTCATGGCAATTTCCTGAGGCCGAGTACAACGCAGAGATGGCTCTCAACAATATTAGTGGCTTCTTCGTCGATTTCGATTATTCTTCTGCTGCTGGATTCTGGGAACGCGCATCCAAGCATTTCTGTGGGGCTGGCTTGGAGCAGGGAGCAGATCATTTCTCACTGCGGCTTCTGCTTCGGTACCTTCGTCGTCTACCACGTGGGCGGCGACTGGAGGAGCTTCTTGTCTCTATTGCAGCTGGTGGGGCTTGGCCCAGGGCACGGAGGGCAGAGTCCGCCTCCAAGGTCCAGGTCAGCCCGTGGTGCCCGCGGTGCAAGGTCAAGAAGGAGGACGCTTTCCACAGGTACTGGGGATGTGAGCACAACGCAGGTGCCGAGGCTTACGTCAAGTCGGAGGACTTGCTGCCGAAGGCGACGACCCAGCACCAGGCGGATGAGGCCTTCTGGCCGAGGGGTGTCATTCCCAAGGGATGGACCAGTCTGCCGTCACCGCCGTCAGCAGCGGCGTGGACGGGTACAGGCGCTCTGCTGAACGGCACGGAGGAGAACAGTCTGGGACCAGGAGCAGAGTATGCGCCCATCGTGATGTTCGGGGACGCTAGCGGGGGGCCCGACTCCCGTGACCCGAGGTTCCGTCGCGTTGGGTGTGGCTTGTCAGTCGTCAAGTCGGAGGCCGACCTGGAGGAGATCGCCACGCTACAGGGTCCGCTTGTTGGTGAGCAGACCGTGCCGCGCGGAGAGTTGACGATGCTCCTCATGGCTGCGCGTCTGACTAGCGACTTTGCAGTGTATGTGCGTGATAATAAGATGGTGTACGATGGATGGTATGCACAGCGGTACCGCCACCCGCAAGGGGACCTGGCTGAGCTCTGGGCATTCGTGGGCGTCGAGTTCCAGGAGCGGGACCCCGCCCATTTTGTGGTCCTGTTCGTGAACTCGCACCTCTCTGGGGCGGAGGCCGAGGAGAACGGCACGCCTCTGTGGCTGGTGCGGGGCAACGCGCTGGCCGACAGGTTGGCGGGCGAGGCAGCGAGCGAGGCTCGGCTGCCACAGGCGGTCAGGGCCAAGGTGCAGCAGGTGGAGCATGAGGCGTTCCTCGTGCGGATGCGCCTGCTGAGGGCGTCGCTGGACGCCCTGGCCGCGGAGGAGCTCGAGAAGAAGGCGGGGCGCCAGGGGCGGATGGGTCCGCTCGGAGTTGTGAGTGAAGGAGTCGGGAGCGGTGTTTCCTCCCCCCCTCCTCCTCCTCCTCCTCCCCCTCCGCCTCCCCCTTGTCCTGAGGCCCTGTCTGTTTTTAACACCCAGCACGCGCTCGACGAATCGGGGCGTCGGTGCCGTCGGTGTCGCGGGTCCTCGTCGAGCTCCGAGTTGCGGAAGTGGCGTGCTTCCCCGTGTTTCAGGTTGATTGCTCTTGATGGGTCCCTTCGGGTTCTTCCAAGGGGGGTCGAGCTGCACCTCGCGGGGGGAGTTGTCCATGTCTCGCACAAGATGCGGTTTAGTCCGGATGTCCAGGTGTGGTTCTGTGCGTCGTGTGGTATGTTCTGTGATCAGCAGCTCGTTGGGTTAGGAAGAACCTGCCCTGATCAGGTGACGTCCACCCGAGCTGCGTATCTCGATCGAATTCAGAGAGGTTTATGGCCTAAGGTATATAGTACCAAAGAGAAGGCCAGGCGAGCACAGAAGGGGCCCCCGTGTTGATGTTAAGGGTGTGGACACTGTCCTGGGACTCTTACTCTTACTCTTACTCTTACTCTTACTCTTACTCTTACTCCTCCTCCTCCTCCTCCTCCTCC
>CAUYUJ010017211.1:89704-139704 GCA_963575745.1 Prorocentrum cordatum
GGCGACTGCGGCGGCTGCGGCGGCGGTGGCGACGGCTGCAGCGACTGCGGCGGGGGCGGCGGCAGCGGCGGCGGGGGCGGCGGCGGCGGCGGCGGCGGCGGTGGCGGTGGCGGCAGCGGCTGCGGCGGCGGCGGCGGTTTGGCAGCGGGGGGCGGCGGCGGCGGCGGCGGCGGCAGCGGCGGCGGAGGCGGCGGCGGAGGCGGCGGCGGCGGCGGCGGATTTGCCCCCAGTAGATGCCCATTCCAAGGCGACTGCTGAATATCAGATTCAGAATATGCTGAGGCTCGGGCCAGACTCGGATGCTACGTATGTGTTGGGAGGGCGGGTGGGAGTGAGCGGGACGGCTTGCGGGCGGGGAGGGGGTCTTGACCCCTCCCCCTACCCCCTCCCCTGGACCTGGACGGGAGGGGCCGCGATCGGTTGGAGCGTCCAAGATCGGCCCCTGGGAGGGCCAATGTTTGACACCCCTCACGAGGATCGTGGCTCCCGAGGGGGAGCCTCGATGGGGTGCCTCCCTCCTGTGATCGATATCCTCGAAGATGGCTCAAGAGGCGCTCCAGGGCTCCCAAGGGAGCCCCAAGAGAGCCCCAAGAGGGCTCCAAGAGAGTCCCAAGAGGGCCCCAAGAGGCACCCGAGAGGCCCCCGAGCGGTCTCAGAGCCCAAGATGACCTCCAAGATGGCTCAGATAGCCCAAGCTGGCTCAAGATGGCTCCCAAGATGCTCAAAACGGCCCCAAGACCGCTCAAAGAGCGCCCAGGAGCGCTCCAAGAGAGCCCCAAGAAGCGGTTTGCCGGCTCCTGACGGGGAAACTGACTTGGGGACCCCCCCGTCCTGTAACCGATGGCCTTCAAAATGATCCCAAGAAGCCTTCCAGGGTTACCAAGAGGGTTCCAAGAGGGCCTCAAAAACTCCCAGAGAGCACCAGCAGCAGCAGCTGCAAGAATACCTCTAGATGGTTCCATGAGTCCTCATCCGCGTCGTCCTCACCCTGGTCCTCGTCCTCCTCGTCCTCGTCCTCATCCGCGTCCGCGTCCTCCTCGTCATCATCTTCCCCTCGCCCCGGCACCCAGGGATGGCCCGAAGAGGCATTCCAAGGTCACCCCCCTGCTCGCTTTGTTTCCCTAGATGTGTCTCTTCGTCCCTTTTCCCATCACCTCTGAAGGGCACGGTTTCTGAATGGGCTGGTGGGGATCCGCGAAGCGTGAAGAATTTCCTAAAGAACACCATGGGAAAAACCTTGATCTGGACCTGTCACACTGAGAACCATAAGAATAACGGGGATCCTGACTTCTCACACAAGAAACCATTATCCCGGCAAAGCAACCTAACAGCGATGTGTAGAAGCATATCTGGAAGCATTCTCCTTAAGATTCAGATCAGAATCCAGTTGTAGAATTCTGCTGTTCTCACAGTCGCAGTCGCATTCGCGATGACAGTCGCAGTGGCAACGGCATTCGCAATCACAGCCTCAGCCTCAGCCTGCCTGAGTATCAGCCTGCCTCACTCTCAGCCTCAGCCTTCCTCAGCCTGCCTCAGCCTCAACCTCAGCCTGCTTCAGCCTCAGCCTCAGTCTGCCTTCAGCCTCAGCCTCAGCCTCAGCCTGCCTCAGCCTCAGCCTGCATCAGCCTCAGCGTCTGCCTCAGCCTGCCTCAGCGTCTGCCTCAGCCTGCCTCAGCCTCAGCCTCAGCCTCAGCCTCAGCTGCCTCAGCATCAGCCTGCCTCAGCCTCAGCCTCAGCCTGCCTCAGCCTCAGCCTCAGCCTGCCTTCAGCCTCAGCCTCAGCCTCAGCCTCAGCCTGCCTCAGCCTCAGCCTGCATCAGCCTCAGCCTCAGCCTCAGCCTCAGCCTGCCTCAGCGTCTGCCTCAGCCTCAGTCTGCCTTCAGCCTCGGCCTCAGCCTCAGCCTGCCTCAGCCTGCCTCAGCCTCAGCCTCTGCCTCTGCCTAAGCCTGCCTCAGCCTCAGCCTCAGCCTGCCTCAGCCTCAGCGTCAGCCTCAGCCTCAGTGCCTCAGCCTCCGGGCATTCAAAATGTTGCCCGGGAATGGAGTTCTGGGAATTCGAAGAGCACGAAGTGGCCTACAGTTGGCTCCGGGCATCCAAAATGTGGCCCGGGAATGGAGTTCTGGGAAGTCGAAGAGCACGAAGTGGCCTACAGTTGGCTCCGGGCATCCAAAAGGAATGGAGTTCTGGGAAATCGAAGAGCACGAAGGGCCTACAGTGGCTCCGGGCAGTTCTGGAGCACGCGTTGGAAAAATGTACGCGGGAATGGAGTTCTAGCAGCGCCAAGAACGATTTTGCGAGGATGGTCCCAGCGATTTGGGCTTCGGCGGCAGCCGCCCCGGGTCCCGCCCCGACCCCCCTGTGGAGTCATCTGCTGCTCTCTCTTGACACCACTATAAACCTATCAGTCTTCGCTGTTAGGTAATATATATATATATATATATATATATATATATATATATATATATAAATGCATTTTCATCATATGGAAAACTATTCTAAAAACCGGAACGCGCAGTTCTCCTGTAACGGTGGCGCGGAACCAGCCCGTGCCGCTGGGTCAGGCGAGCGCTGGGTGCCACCGCCTGTGGGGCCGGGGGGGTGGCCCTGGCTGGTCTGGCGGCCGCGGCCTCTCGGAAACGAGGGGGCCCCGTGGGGGGCCCAGGCCGGACAGCCTCGAGGGGAGTGCACGCAGGAAGCGCGGCGGGCCGATCTCGGCGCTGCACATGCGCAGGACGTGCTGAAGCTCAGAGGACGTTAGGCGCCATAGCGCGGCGCAGCAGCGGGCACAGGCCCACGCGGGGCTGCGGGACATGCCCTTTCAAAGCGGAGCGCAGTTGAGACCACCGGTGGAGGCCGCCGAAGAGCTGGAGGTCCCGGCTGGGGACGACGCGGAAGATAAACGAGCCCGCGGGCCCGCCGCCGCCAGCCTCTCTTTTTTCTCCTACTCCGCCTCCTCCTCCGCCTCCTTCTCATTCTCCTTTTCCTCCTCCCACCCCCGACATGGTCCCAGGAGGTCGAGCATGGCTCAAAATAGCCTCCGACGGACCTCCAGGAGGACTCCAGACAGCCTCAAAGACGGCCCAAGATAGCTGAGCATGACTCAGGATAGCCTCCGATAGCCTCTAGCCGAGCATGGCTCAAGATAACCTCTAAGAGGCCTCAATACAGCCTCCCATCGTGTCTGGAAAAGCTGGCGGGAACACTTTTTTAGTCGCAGCCGCAAGCGAAGGCGCAGGCGGCGTCAAAGGTCGACCCGGGCTACGAGCGGAGCCTAGCTGGTGGGGGTATTTTTTGTTCGCGAGCGACACAGAGCAACTGCGCGCCGTCAAGAAGCGAAACAACAGCGCTACGATGTAAATTGCCGCCAAAGACGGGGCCGAACACGCGCAGCTAACTAGCGGCGGGTAGAAATGCAAACTGAGCGGCGGTAGCGGGCTACACCGCAGCTCAGACGACAAGAACACAGGGCGCCAGGAGATCGAAACGTCGCCGGCGAGGACCAGGCGAGGGCCAGGTAGCAAGCCAAAATGGCTGTGAATTCGCGGGTATCCACACTGCAGTGGCGTCACTCAACGACCTCGTCGAACGTCTCCGCGGCGCTGGGTCTGAATGCGCCAACCACCGATCCAGCAGTCCATTGCAAACGGCAGGCGCCGCGCCGCGCGCCCCCCTCCACGCGGGCAAGCAGCCGTCGATGAAGACGCAGTGCCAGGCGCTAGGGGGAGTGCCCTCCATCCACGGGACGCCCAGTCGGCATGGCGCCCTGGCCGCGCGAGAGGCGCACCTCGGGGCGAATCCTGGCCCCCGAACAGAGGGGCGGCGCCCAGCGGCCGAGGGCCGCGGCGCGAGAGCCCGTCCAGCCAGGTAGCCACCCGAAGCGGCACCTGCCGGCACCGGCACAGGCGCCCCAGGAGGGGCGCCGAGGGCCGAGGAGATATGCCAGCAGAGGCGTTGAGCGACGGGGGCCGAGGGCCACGGTCACACTGTGGGCGGGCCCAGGCACCTCCTGCGGGGGGGCAGCCGCAGGGGGGGGGCGGGCCTGGGAGGACCAGGAAAGCGACTAAACGTCGCGCGAGCCTGGAATCACGAGGCGAAGGAGCGCGGGGGACGGGGGCGCAGAGGCGGGCGAAGGGCGAGGGTGAGAGCGCAGCAAACAGCCGCAGAAACTGCGAAGAATCCGCGGAGGACGGGGGCCAGGGGGCGGGCGGGGGGCGGGCGCGGGGCGGCGGCAGCAGCCGCGGAGAGGGCCAGAGCCAGCGGGCGCGCGGGGACGGGGGCCAGGGGGGCGGACGGGGGGCGGCGAGGGGCAGCAGCTGCCAGCCGCAGAAGTTGAGGAGCGCCGCGGGGGGGCGGGGGGCGGAGCGCAGGGGCGGGGGCAAGGGGGCGGGCGGGGGGCGGGCGCGGGGGCGCAGCTAACCGCCGCAGTCAAAGTGAAGCACCGCGGGGGGGGGGGGTGCAGGGCAGGGATGGCAGCCAGAAGAAGAACGCGTTGGCTTCGTAAAGGCGGCGGGCGTGGAGGGCCCGAGACTGGCATGGCGCGGGCAAATTGTTTGCGGGGCGGTGAGCGGCCTCCGGTTGCCGCGGGGGGCGTCGAGTGCCACGCACCGTCCAAGGAGACGCTATGTCGGGCAGCACGAGGCTGCAAATGCCGCGAAGGCCCCAGCAATGCTGGAGGCCGCAGGGGGGAAGGCCAGCCCCCGGATTCGCCCGCGGCGCGCCGGGGGGGGGGGCGGTAATCATCCAGGGGGGGAGAAGCCGCAGAGTGAGGACCCAGAAGGAACTCGCGAATGCCCGGGGCGAGCCAGCAGCCCCAGCTGGGCACGCCCAGGACGACATTTGGCGCACAGCAGGAGCGGCGCGCAGGAGAAGCCAACCGGGCGCGCTCGCGCGGCAGGAGCTGGCGCTACCATGCGAGACACTGATGTACAGTGTGGGGCGCCACTGGCCTGGGGCACAGTCCCGGCGTGCCTGCGCCCGCGAGGGCCTTGACAGGGTCCTAGGAGTGCACCCAGGGCTGGCGCGAGCTAGGGGGCCGCCAGGGTTCCCCCGTCCTCGTCCAGCTGGAGTCACTGCCCTCTCGGAATCCCTTGCCTTTGGCTTTGCCTGGGGTGCCCTTGCCCTTGTTCCTGTCATTGAACCGACTACGGACCGCGGGCCTGTCGACGCCCAAGCGAAGCGCACCGCCCATCTCCATGGCGCGGCAGTCGTGACGGATCCACTCTTTGAGGAAACGCAGGCATGATTCGGGCCCCTGATTAATGGGGCCGGCACCAATGCGGCCGGACTTGGCGGGGTTCCCCGTCGCCCACTGGCGCCATACCCCGTTGTGAGGTACTCCCCGAGGTCCCATGGAGTCGCTTCACGGTCTCGGCCGGGGTCTCGCCAGGGGGGGGCCGGACTGATCCGCTCCAGAGGAGTTATGTATATGTCAAGGCCAGCGACTGGGTCAGTCAGGCTCTGTGAAGGGTCAGCTCGCGCGCTCGCGTAGGAGGGCCATGGGCTGGGCCGAGGGGGCGGGGGGTCATCGGGGACAGGGGGGGCGTGCGCGCGCGCTGTCCGACTCCAACAGTCGCCGGCCCCCCAGCTGGACCAGCCTGACCATCCTGGCCAGTTGCCGCTGCAGGGGCCGCTGCGGCTGGCCTCGCGGCGCCGACGCGGGCGGCGCTCACCCCAGCTATCGCCCCAGTCGCACTCCTCCTGGACCGCTTTGCCCGCCCAGGGCTGCCGGGGGATGCTGGGGGGTGGCGGGGCCCCGCGATCAGGGAGGCGAGTGAGCCTTCTGTCATCTTGCCCCGCCAGAACTGAAGACGCGCTAGAATTGTTGGCAGGGGGCGCGGGGCTGCAGGGCCTGAGCGCCGCCTGGGGGCTGGGGAGTCGACCTGCAGTGCCGGCGGTTCCGAGCTAGGAGTTTGGGACAAGGCAGCGGGGGCTCCTTTTCGGCCCCGGGGGGCGCACGGGTCTGCCGTCTTGAGAGCCTGCCGACGAGGCGTTGGAAGCAGCGTCTCCGCGGGCAGCAGCGCCGTCGCCCATGCTGACGAGGGGGGGCCCGTTGCGCCAGCAACGCGCGGGGCGGCGTGCCTGGGGCCGTTGCACCAGCGCAGTGGCCGTCGGCGGTTGGGCTCGCCCGCCGTGAGTGGCTGTCCGTTGGGGAGCGGGAGTTGGACCTACGTGCGAGGGGGGGGGGGGGGGGGCACTCCGCGCAGGCGTCGAGGGGGAAGGCACGGCGCTGCCCCAATCAGGTTGCTCGAGCGCGCGGGCGGCAAAGGCGTGGAACTCGGCAGGTGGGTCGGCGCTCTCCCTCTGTTCGTCGTTGAACCGCTTTCACCAATCATTGTCGCTGCGCCCCCTGGCGGGGCCTTCGTCGAGCAGTCCGCTCAGCCCCTGCGCGCCCTCGAAAGGGATGTCCGCGGCCAATTCGCGAAAAGACCCAGGGGCGAGTCCGTCGGAAATGAGCTGCGTCAGGAACCCCACTAGCGCGTCCAGCGCGCGGCGGAGTGAGGAAGGGCCGCGCACGGACCATCGATCGGCATGCTGGAGCCATTCAGGTCGCATTGTGCTGTCGGGCGAGCGAGCGCAGTGGCGCGCGACCACGCGGGCGGCAGCGAGTCGCCCACCTTGCCAGTGGAACTCATTGGGGGAGCGATGCGTCGCAACTCTGTCGCCGTAGACCCTCTTCAGGAAGGGGCGCAGCAAGGGCGGGCCCCAGCTGTCAGGGGTCTCGGCGCCCTTGACGCCTCTGCCCAGCTCTGCGACGCAGCCCCTCCACAGGTCGCCCATTATTGGGTCCAGGTCGGCGCGGGATGTCAATCAGCCTGACCTCGATGGGCTCGCCGCTCGGGCGGTTCCTCCCGACCACCGCGGCGGCCCCCAGGTGGTCGATGTCGACGCGCGCCAGCGAGGGGCCCATAAGGGGGGTCGACGCGGGGGGGGAGGTCGCCTATCTCCACGGCCCCGCGCACCGTGGGGGGCCCCTTGTATTGGTCCGGGGGGGGGAATGCCGAGGGCGCCACCGTTCTTGCTGCACGGGGCAGGTTTCGTGCCGGAGGTGCGGCCGGGTGCCAGCTCGCCGGCCAGCGACGGCCCGTCGGGCACTGGAGGGGCGGCGCGCGGCTTCGAGGTTGGGGAGCAACGGTAGATCAAGTGGGCGTCGCGATCGAAGAGTCCGCCAACGACGCCGGGTTCGACATCCCATGCGTGGACGAGGCATCGGCGACACATCCACGCAGCGTTCCAGTTGCGGTTGTTCCAGGCTGCGGCTCGGCCCTCCCTCGCAGGGAGACCGCCGGCGCCTGCGCGCCGCGACTCCACGTCAGCCTTCCACGCAAGACAGCCCAGGCCGGGCGGGCGGCAAGGTGGCGATGGCGTTCCTCGGCACCTGAAGGCCCGTGGGCTCCAGCAGGTAGTCCTCGAGGGCGCCAGGGGCCATTGTGGGGGGCAGCGCCAAGTGCGCGCGCTGGGAAGCTGTCAGAGCAAAGGCGTCCACGGGAGGGGGCCTGGGTGGATCCCTGACCAGCGAGAGGGTTTGCAACTGCTCGTGGATGGGGGTCCCCCGAGGAAACTTGGCGGCCTTGCTTCTCATCTCTTGCGCCCAGCAGTGGCCGCACAACCAGGTTCAGTCTAACCCGGTGGCATGCGCCCGCAGGCGATTCTGAGCCAAGTACGCGCGGATGGCGTCGTTGAGCCAAGTGCCCTCGGCGTGCTGGAGGTTGGCCTTGTAGCAGCGGTCGCACTTGTACCTGGCCGTCTTTCTGACGGCGCTGAATCGGGCGTCGCGAGTGGCCAGGTAGCAGGGGGTCTTGGTCACGCTGGGGAACGGAGCGGGCGGCGGCGCCCCGCCCAGGGGGATCTGCCCAAAAAAGGAAGCCTCCGCTAAGGAAAGTCAGCTCCGAGGGGCCGACGTCGGGGCCTAAACTTTACCGTTGTCGCTGCCTGTGAAGTCCCGGTGCAAGACGCAAGTGCTGCATTCCGACCGCGATAGAACGCCAATGTTGGCGGGCCTCACGATCTCTTCCAAAACCAGCGCTGGGGCCTTCAGCTTGAAGGGGAACTTATCCATGTCGGCATAGGTCGTGGGGCAGCGCGCCTGCTTAGCGGTGGGGCATTGGTGGGCGGCGACCACGAGCTTGCCCACAAGGGCCATCAGACCCTCGAGCGGGCCGCGAAGACGGCGGAGGTCAGTGGGCGTGAGACCCCAGGAGGCCGCGAATTGGGAGCGGAAGTGTTGGTGGTCGTTTTGCCAGGGGCAGCTGACTCCCAGGACGGCCTCGAGGGTGTCTCCAGACCAGGAGGGGTCAGGGAAGGGCCAGAAGTGTGCCCGTGGCGCGCGCTTCATGAGCAGCATGATGATGAGGGCGCAGCGGGCCCTCTCGGTGGACATAATGTGGTCGTTGGGGTCGAGCAAGTCGATTCGGTGTTGTGAGGTTCCCTCGTGGCCCTACAGAAGGCTGGCCAGGGTGTCAAAGCCTGGGTAAACAAGGTGGCGCGGGCAGGTCCTGGTCCCAGAGGACCGAACTGCGCGGCGTCGGAGGTCAAGCATGGCTCAAGATAGCCTCCGACGGACCTCCAAGAGGTTTCCAGACAGCCTCAAAGACGGCCCAAGATAGCTGAGCACGTCACAGGATTGCCTCCGACAGCCTCTGAAGCCGAGCATGGCTCAAGATAGCCTCTAAGAGGCCCCAAGACAGCCTCCCATCGTGTCTGGAAAAGCTGGTGGGGATATTTTTTGGTCGCAGCCGCAAGCGAAGGCGCAGGCGGCGTCAAAGGTCGACCCGGGCTATGAGCGGAGCCTAGCTGGTGGGGATATGTTTTGGTTTGCGGGCTCGCGAAGCAAGTCGAAGGCCGTCCGAACATTAGCTGGGCCGCGACTAGGCAGCAAGAAAAGAGAGGGACAAGCAAAGCGAGCGCGCGGGCAGCCACTCAGGAGGAGGACCAGGCACGGCAATGCCAACCCGGTGGCGTGGAAATCCCGGTGGCGACCATCAAGTAGGCGTAGCCAAAATGGCGCGGCGGCACGACCATGAACACGCAGAGGTCAATCACCCGGTGTGAGTCGGCATAAAGCCCGACAAAAACGAGCAGGTCCGACAGGCACTCCAGGACGACATCCGTGCCGTAGGTGACACAACAGCATTGTGTCAGCGCCGGAGTGAAGAGGGGGCGCCTCGTCACAGACAGGACTGCAAACGGAAGATCCTCTTGTATGTACACCCGGTGGCACAAGTCGAAAGCGAAGTCCATGTAGGAGAAATCAGCCAAGCTGGTGGGGATACGCGAAGCGTCCAGATTTTTTTCGAGCCGGGCGTTTTCGCCCTTTTTTCAAGCCGCGGGACCCTTACAGATCGATCCGGTTCGAAAGATGGCGCAGAACGATGGGGCTCGGCGCTCTAATCGTGACGTTTCATGATTTCACGACTTTTTGGAGACGTCGGATTCCAGGGATGTGGGCTGTTCCCTTTGGAGGTTCGAGAGGCCTACCCCCCCCACGGGGTGGTGGGGTGGTGGGAGCCGCGGTGCCCCGGCACAGCGGGGATTGGGGGGCAGGTGCAGCGAACTACTGGACCGGGGGGGGGGCACTGGCCCAGGGTTAGGTCGGGCATGTCCTCCTACAGGCGGCTTCTGGTCGAAAAATAAAAAATACCCAAACAACAAATAAAAAATACTCAACAAGTTATCGAAAAATGGCCCCCTACTATTTTGGGACTATTTTGCAATATTCCCCCTGTAGAGGGACACGACCGCCGTGAGGGTGACGACAGGGGGGGCGCGGGGGCACTGGCCCAGGGGCCGACGGGCGGGGACGGACGCTCACATGCGCGCCCAGGGCGCGGTCCTCTCGGGTCAGGGCGGGGGCGCCTCTGCGCCGGCCCCTCGCTTTCGCGGGCCTTCTGCGCGCCTGGTGCGGCCAATCGGATCCCAGTGTGTGGTTACGTGCACCCGGCTGTGACTCTTCGTACCCATTCGCTCCTCCCGCTGCACGGCTGCCGAGTGGCGGAGGCATCGGCCCCAGAGAAAAGCGAGGCGGCAAGCTCTGCTTCCTTCTCGGCCTCGGGAGGCCAATGGCTCGGCGCCCTCTGGGGCCGTCCACAGAGCGGCTCAGGGATGCGATGCCGGCCCCCGGGGAAAGGGGTCGAGAGATTCGGGGGCCCATGTCTCGAGCAAATCGAGGCGCCCGATGTCTGGAAAGGGAGAGGGGGAGCACTGGCCCCCAATCGCCCCTTCATCGCAAATCGGGGCCTGAGACTCCCTCTGCCGCCCAGGAACGCCTGGTGTCGCCATCGAGAGCACACCGCCGATCCATCGGCGATGCACCGCCGTTTCCAAGTCAATGTTCCTGGCGTACGCTGACACATATTTCGGATCGGGCAAAATACCCCCAACATGAGGCCAATACCGCCCGATTGGACGACAGAGCGCGCCGAGATTCTGCGTGGAAACTGTACCCGCCGCGAATCCACCCGCCTTAATCCATGTTTAAACGCGTTACACATGGGGTCCGAGTAGATGGGGCCAGAGCCCATTTGAGAGTTGGGAGGCGTCTAAACATGGATGCCTTGCTGGTGCATCGGCGATGCACCGGCGACGTCGGCGATGCATCGGCTCCATCGGCACGGATAGAATCGGGCTCCACATCGAGCCGCATCGCCGATGCATCGGCGATGCGGCGCGATCCTCCAACCACATCTACTCTGACCCCATCTGGCCCTGCGCTGGTCCCACCCCCCCCCGATCCTGAGCAGGGATCGACCGTCCCGGCATTCCTATAGGCCTACCACGAAATGTTCTCAGGACCCTAGCATCTTCTAAGAACAGAAGCAATGCTCTTAGAACATAACCCCGATGTGCTCAAACAAGACGGCCTCAGCCAGAAATGTTCTGAGAACATGTCGTGCAGACCACCAAAAGTTCTTAGAACATTGCTTGGTGGGCCTACAGCTAAGTCGGGCATGTCCCTCTTCAGGAGGAAAATTCAAAAATAGTCGGAAAAATAATGTGGGAACAATGTTTTAATGATTTGTCATTACTTTTCTGACTATTTGATAGTTTTCGTCCGAAGTTCGCCTGTAGGGGGACATGCCCGACCTACGCCTGTCGGCGAGTCAGGGCGCTTCGCCACTGCTCGAATCCGACCGCCCACCCGCAGCCGAGGCGAGGCCTGGCAGGTCGAGCTCTGGCCCGGCCTGGCGGCGAGCAGCGCCCGCGGCGGGGCGCCGCCGCCGGGTGCCGGAGGCCGCCGAGGTCGGCGCTTCCAAGACGGGGCCCTGGGGGACGGGGCCCCGCAGTCGTGTTGCTCCTACAGTGGAGGCCAGTCCACAGGAAACCTTCCGCAAGAAACCCAGCCCTGAGACCCCAGGACGTCCGTTGATTATTGATGTGGGAGCGCCACGCTTTCCAAAGAAAAACCATCGAAACCCAAGAAACCCAGGGCACCCTGGAGGCCAGCAGGGTGTTTCTTGGCATGGGTCTACACTGTATCGTGCCCAAGGATGACAGGCCAGAAAGAATTTCGAGCACCCAGAGAAGTATCGAAACAGTGTCGAACGAGCATCGCCTCCAAGGGCCCGACACGTGGAAGCCCTCAAGTGTCGGTACTTCTCGTGGTGCTCGGAATTCTTTCTGGCGACCAAGGCTAAAGTAGATTGGAACATCATAACCCTACAGTGGAGGCCAGTCCACAAGAAACCTTCCACAAGTAACCCAACCCTGAGACCCCAGGACGTCCACTGATTTTGCGTGCGGATACATCACGCTTTCCACAGCAGAACCATCGAAACCCAGGAAACCCAAGAAACACAGGGCGCCCTGGAGGCAAGCAGGGTGCTTCTTGGCATGGGCCTCCACTGCAAGGACGAGTGGCCTCAAGCAGTGACCGGGCGACGAGCAAACAGCACAGACGTCAGCTGTTAGAGGTCCGCGCGGATTGCTCTGATCGGCGCTAAACCTGGTGGCGGCGACTCCAGCGCCGCCCCAGGCGCGCTCCGCGCGGCAGGGAGGCGCCGAGTCCGTTCCTCGAAGCGAAGGTTCGGCCAGGGATTCCCTTCCTGTGCTTGTAGAGGCCTCTTAAATGGGGTCGGAGTAGAGGGGGTCGGAGGATAGCCCCGCGTCGCCGACACATCGGCGATGCATCGGCGATGCATCGGCGATGCATCGGCGACGTTTGCGATGCGTCCACGACGTCGGCGTGTGGAAAAGTGGGCCCCACGTCGAGCCGCATCGGCGATGCATCGCCGATGCATCGGCGACGTGGCGCGATCCTCCGACCCCATCTACTCGGACCCCGTCTATCGGGGTCGGCCAAAAGGGGGGCGTCCAAGAGGGGGGGGGGGGCGCAAATCATGGCCGGCGGCATGTGCACGACCCAGCGAGGGGGCCGGGGACGTAAAGAATAAGAAGAGGCGCCATAAAATCTGGGGAGACATCATTGCCCCCGCCATGAGATCCGCTCCCCCTAGTCATCACCTCCCTCTTTGCCTCCCCCGAGTCCAAGAGGCCCAGAGCTTGGAGCCCCATCCCTCAGGGCCCCGTCTTGGAACCGCCAACGAGGGCCTCTGGGATCCACCGGGGCACGCCGCAGGGCGTCCTGCGGCGGCGCTGCGGGACTGGCCGCGCCGCCGCGCGAGCCAGCGTCGCCGGCGGGGCCGCCGGGGGCTGCGCCGCGCCGGCCCCACCGCTCTGAGGTCCCCATGGCCAGCTGCTTCAAGCCACAGGGGGCTTGGGCCAAGCTGGCCTGGGGCAGCGTTCTCAGACATCGAGCGTCTTCAACAAGATCAAAACGGAGATGGGTTGTCGTTCTCGGCCTCTGGAGGCCCTCGCTGGGCCCCAGAAGCATCAAAAAAGGCACTGGATGAGAAACAGCCCTGGGGAAAGGGTCGGGACTTCTGGGGAACCCGTCCTGAAAAGAATCAAGACTTCGGATGTCTGGGAGGGGGGTCTTGGGCCAGACTGGCCTCAAGCAGCGTTTTGCTTTGGCGGTTCCTGGCGGCCTGGCCCTGGGAGGTATGAGAGGCACTTCGTCCGCAGCAGCCCATGCCCGTGACACAGAACCGCGGAAACAAAAGCAGCTGCCTCCCCGAACAAAGCCTGCCACCCATGAGACAAACTCGTGCAAAAATGTACGCGCGCAGCTGACAGCCTCTTCAGCAGGGTCTGGAAAACGCCCCTCGCCACCCGCTATGCCCTGGGCAGCCTGGACGGTCGCTACAACGGTCGCGGACTGACGTCTTGCAGAGGGGATGCGTATCTAACGCAAGATGTGACGATGTGACCTCATGGCCTGTTTATTCAAGACGCCTGGAAATCCAAGAATCTATGCAACAATCCAAATTGAGAGGCCTGTCCATGAAGTCCTTGATAATGGATCCCGCTCCTGGACCCCAAAGACAGGCGCGAAGGACAGCTAATTACACCATTACCCTAGAGAAAAAAAACATCAGAGGGTGGTTTGAAAATTAGTGATATGGATATTGGAGAGAGCGTGATCCACCGCCGCTTTACTGTGGAAAATTGCCAGCCTTTCCTTCGGAACCCGGGGGTCGCCCCCCCCCCCCTCCGAAAATCCCCCCCGGCAAAACCCCCCCCCCCCCCCCCCCCTACCCCCCCCCCCTCCCCCTCGAAAACCGGGGGGGGTCACTACCGGTTCGAACCCCTCCCCCCCCCCCTCCCCCTCCAGATCTGGAAAACCGGGGGGGGGTCACTACCGGTTCGAACCCCCCCTCCCCCCTCGAAAACCGGAGGAGGGTCACTACCGGTTCGACCCCCCTCCCCCCACGCACCGCCAGCAAACGACTCCCGGTCCCTACCACCGTCCACATCACATCCCACTGTTGTTCCCAGCACCACTGTCCTCACCACCACTGTCCCCACTGGTTCCACCACCGTCCCTAGTGTCCCCACCAGTGCCCCCACCACTGTCGCACTGTCCCCACTGTTCCCACCACTGTTCCCACCACGGTTCCACTCTCCCCACTGTCTCTACGGACCCAACCACTGCCCGACTATCCCCACTGTCCCCGCTGTCCCACTGACTCCTCCGCTGTCCCACTGAGCTGTCCCACTGTTCCCACCACTGTCCCCACTGTCCCCACCACTGTCCCCACTGTACCTCTGTCCCATTGTCCCACCGCCGTCCTCGCCACCGCCTTCACCACTGTCCCCACCACCATTGTACCCTCCACTATCCCACTGTTTCCACCTCATTCCCACTGTCCCCACACGACTGTCCCCACCACCACCGTCCCCACCACTGTCCACTGTCCCCCCCGTTCCCACCATTGTCCCCACCACTGTCCCCACCACTACCGTCCCCACCACTGTCCCACTGTCCCACTGTCCCCACCACTGTCCCGCTGTCCCCTCACCACTGTCCCCACCAACACCGTCCCCACCACTGTCCGCACCCCCACTCGGTTTTCGAGGGGGGGAGGGGTTCGAACCGGTAGTGACCCCCCCTTCCTTTTCAGGATGAACTGGGGGGGGAGGGGGGAGAGGGGTTCGAACCGGTAGTGACCCCCCCGGTTTTCCGCCAGCAGCGGTAGAACACGCTCTTTCGGATATTGAGATCGTTTGAGATCGATAATGGAATCGATAGTGAGGACGATTGCAAGGTCGATCGTGAGCCCGACAGTGAAGTCGATCCAATGAGATCGATGGTGAGATCGATCGTGAGATCGCTCGTGCGATCTATAGTGAGATCGATAATGAGATGGATAGTGAAATCGATTGTGAGACCGATAATGAGATCGATAGAGAGGTGCGGAGTGAGATCGATGGTGAGACCGATCGATAAGAAGATCGCCAGGGAGCCCGGGACCCCGGGAACCCCTCCGCCCACCGAATTCGGCAGGGAACCCGGAACCGGGAACCCGGCCGCCCACCGAAATCGGCTGGCGAACTTTCGCCAAATCTTTCAACACCCGCTAGGACCCCTACAGTGTAAGCACTGATTGGAGAATCAATCACGACTGCTGCCACAAGCGCGCCAAGGCCAGTGGAGTGCTACTGCTGAACACGGCCACGGCCAAGATCAAGGCTGCCTCCGCCTCCGCTGGTCTGCTTCCTCTTGCCGAAAGCATTGCGGAGCCCATGAGAGGGCAGAGGGCAAGTTCAGTGATGCTCCTCATGTGTTGCGCGCCCCTGCACTATCCGCGCGATTTCATATGCAGCCTGGATAAGCCAGTACAAGAGGGCATGAAACAAGTCGGCACAAACATATAAAACACACCTAGATCGGCGCGGATTTCTTGGATCGGCACCGGACACCCCCTCACTGGCGCGCGGAGCGCGCCAGGAGTGGCACCAGAAGCGCCGCCAAGGGAGTCCAGCGCCGATCCGAGAAATCCAGGCGGTCCTGTCAGCGTTCATGTTACGCAACATTCGACGAGCGCGTTCCACTACTCGCAAAGTAACTACTCGCAAATGGCCAAGGACTCGTCAAAGCAGACTGGTGTTTTTCTGACGTTTGCGAGTAGGCACTTTGCGAGTAATGGAACGCGCTCGGCGAAACCTGCCCTTCGTCGAGAAATACCGTTCAATTCATGCGGAATCACAGGTACGAGACCCTGCCGGAGGCACAGCACAAAGTATCCCCATGATTTTACCCATTGAACACGAGGAGCTACATGATGTGCTGGGAGGGCACCCAAATCAACTGCTTAGGATCCCTCTGAACGGAAGGATTCTCTGTGCTGCTGCTGGGCACTCTGCTCTTGTGGGCCACGGGTCCTAAGGCGACTGACATGCAAGTGCAGATTACGGACAAGCTGGGACGCACAACGACGCCGTGCGATCATCGGGGCGCATCGGCTCGTCGGAACATCGGAGTCGGATCGGATCGGGCTGGCCGAAATCGAAATCTAATATGATCGATCGGATCAAAATGGACCCTGGATCGCGAGAGCAGGAGGGAGGTCGACAGAGATATGACGTACAGTGGAGGCTAGTCCACAAGAAGCCTTCCACAAGAAACCCAACCCTGAGACCCCAGGACGTCCATTGATTCTTGGTGTGGGAACGTCACGCGTTCCATAGCAAAACCATCGAAACCCAAGAAACCCAGGGCACCCTGGAGGCAAGCAGGGTGTTTCTTGGCATGGGCCCCCACTGTAAGGCAAGACGGCCGCGCGGTCTTCGCGGAGACGCAGAAGTTGGTGGCCAGCAGGGCGATCTGGCGGATGCTGCTGCTGCTGCTGCTGCTCGAGGCAACACCCGTCGAGCCTTACCACCATACGCAGAGGGCACCTACACAACACCACCATGCCTGGAAAGTGCAATGCTGGGAAATGTGTATATATATGTATATAAAAATGATACCGGAGAAAACCACAATCAGATGTGTGTTGGGGTTATGCTGCTATAGGACTATAGGGCTATAGGGCTATGAGGCTGTAGGGCTATATGGGCTATATGGCTATAGGGGTATAGTGCTATTGGGCTATTGGGCTATTGGGCTATAGGGGCTATAAGACTATAGGGCTATAGGGCTATAGGGCTATAGGGCTATAGAGCTATAGGGCTATAGGGCTACAGGGCTCTAGGGCTCTAGAGCTGTAGGGCTCTAGGGCTCTAGGGCTATAGGTCCGTAGAGCTATAGGGCTGTAGGGCTATAGGGCTATAGGGCTATAGGGCTATTGGGCTATAAGGCTATATGGGCTATATGGGCTATGTGGGCTATTGGGCTATTGGGCTATTGGGCTATAGAGCTATAAAACTATATGGCTATATGAATATAGGGTACACGTGCACCCCCGGGCACCTCTGGGCACCCCCGAGCACCCAGGCACCCGGGCACCCACGGGCACCCGGCCACCCGGCCACCGGCCACCGAAATCTTGGGGCACCGGGCACCCACGGGCACGCGGGCACCCACGGACCCGGCCACCGGCCACCGAAACGGCGCCGAACAAATCCTAACCATTTAGAATCCGCTAGGACCCTTACAAAGGCAAGCTCTAATATTGGGGAATATCTAGACCATCCAAGGTCACAGGATGGCCATGGCTGGGCATGGTGGTGCAGAGATGTCTTCTGCGGATGCCAGCATCCTGGCCTCCCTCGTCGACTGTCCCATTCGATGTTTGCCTCTCAGGGAAGAATTTCCTTGAATACCCGGCAGCTTTCGAAGCCCGCACTGTCGCAATCATCGCTATCACTGCCACCAACATGTATCAATATCATCGTTTAGGCTGGTGCGTATCTCTTCTCCTCCGTGCTCCCAAGCATGGCAAGTGTGAGATTTGCCGCGGACAGCTGGGCACAGAGACCAGGACAGAATTAACGATGGAGATGGAAACAGAAGAGAGACACAGACGACGACGGAGATTGACCCAAACAAAAGCGCGACAAAGGAAGCAGGGGAAGACGGAAACCGCTATGAAAATTAATCGAGAGGGAGAGAGAGAGAGAGAGGAACAGAACGAGGATGCGATTGGGCCATCAAGGAAAACAACAAGACGACACGACATAAGGAAAGAGTGTTGCAGCACGGCCGCCTGGATGTACGCGTTTTTGTTCAGGAACTTCACGCTCTTCTCGAAGCACCAGAGGCAATACGCGAATACCCGACGGACCCTGAACGGGCACCCAGGCCACGAGCAGGTCTAGCTTGGACGGCCGTTCGGGACGACTCGGGCACACACGGAACGCTCTCGGCGAGGCGCAGCTGCTGGAAAGCACCACAAGCTGGGAAACCTCCGAGAAACGACTACACCGCCCGAAACAATCACGAATCGAACCTCCTGGTCTGAGCAGCCGGCGTCCTCCCGTGCTCCGTGCCCGCAGAGCCCAGACTTGCCGCTCTGCCGCTCCCGCTGCCAGGAGGAGGAACAGGAGAAGGAGGGGGGAGAAAGGAAGAGGAGGAAAGGGAAGATCGAGGAAGAAGGAGGAGGGAAGGAGAAGAGGAGTAGCGAGCGCATGAGGGGACGCGCCGAATCAGGGTTCAGGACAGGCATGGACGAACGGAAAAGGAGAGTCAGCACAATCTTTCACAGAACATGGCGCCCGCAGTTATATCATCCAGCGCGGGCGTTGTGGGTCCGAGCGGCAGGGAAACCTGACCAGGACGGCTGATCAGGGCAGCACTGGACGGGGGACGATCAAAACACCAGCCCTCCATCACCAGAAACAAAACGATATGAACACAAAAATTAGGTAGCGAGACCAAGGCACTCCACAGCAGGATCCGACACGAGCATACGTCGGGGAAGCGGGATGGGGTGCTTTCGGCCTTCGCTAGGGTGACGGCCAGAGGCGAAATTGCCTCCTCGCATTTCCTCTGAAGGTCCCTTGTGGCCCTCACACCCATTATCGGAGGTTGGGGAGTGAGATCGAAGTGGAACAGAGAGCCCCCCACCGGGAAATCGGTTTCGGTTTCGTGTTCGTGCGTGCCGTGCGTGCGGGCGAGGCGAAGCTGCATGGGCGGGCAAGAGGAGGAAAGTCTCCTGTGGCTGAGGCGCGGCCGGACCAAATGATTTTCCCTCCGGCAAGCGGTGGCCCGCGATGTCCCGCCGGTGTCCCGCTTGTGGCTGGGCCCCCGCCGGACCAAATGATTCTCCCTCCGGCAAGCGGTGGCCCGCGGTGTCCCGCCGGTGTCCCGCTGGTGTCCCGCCGGTGTCCCAGTGTCCCGCTGGTGCGAGAACGATAGTGAGACCGATGCTGAAATCGATTGTGAGATCGATAGTGAGATCGATAGTGAGACAGATACTGAGATCGATCGTGAGATCGATAATGAGATCGATAGTGAGTTGAATCGTGATATCGATTGTGAGATCGAGTGATATCGATACGGAGATCGTTAGTGGGATCGATAGCGACATCCAGAGTGAGATCGACAGTGCAATCGATCGAGTGAGATCGATAGTGAGATCGATCGAGTGAGATCGATAGTGGGTTCGATGGTCCCATCGATCGTGAGACCGAGAAAGACATCGCTTGTGAGATCGATAGAGAGATCGATAGTGAGGTCGATGGTGAGATCGATCGTGAGACCGATAACGACATCGCTTGTGAGATCGATAGAGAGATCGATAGTGACGTCGATGGTGAGATCGATCGTGAGACCGATAACGACATCGCTTGTGAGATCGATAGAGAGATCGATCACGTGGTGCAATTTCACGCCGCACAGAGGCCCCTGGAGGCCGCAGTGAAGGCTCCCGTTTCTTCGTTATCGTCTCTGGGGGCCCTGTTCGTGTTCGGGCCCGTCCCATCCGAGAAGGGGGAGAGCAAGGAGGGTTCAGCTCAAGCAGGGTGCTTAGCCCTCGCCGCGCCACTCCCGCACCTATTTTGGCCTGCGCAAAACGGCCTACGCTGCGAGGCATCCGCCGCCGGCCCGCTCCCGCCGCCTTTCCGTTCCGATGCTCGACCGCGCGATGCCGGAAAAGCAGCAAGCGTGCGCCATCCCCGAAAAGCTTCCAACAGGCACCCAAGAGGCCCCAAAGAGCCCCCCAAGAGGCCTCCAAGACCCCCCAAGAGGTCCAAAAGACGCGCCCAAACGGCCCCCCACGCCCTTGCAAAATGAACGAAATCCGCTGGCCCCCTTGTGGGGCAACCAGGCTGTAGACCGAAGGTTCGCAGTTTCCTGTACTAGTTGCAGCTTCCAGTTTCCACTGTTACAATTCTGCTTCTTACTGCTTACTGTTCCTTGTTGATGGACCGCGCGAGGGGGGGGAGGCCCGAACGGGCAGGTTTAGTACGCCCTGAGCGTGTGCTCTGAATTGCTGGGGTGGATAAAATTGACACCCCTCACGCAGATCGGCGGGGTCAGGGTCCAAAAACACAAAGGATTTGCCACGTTTCTCAAATTTGCTGGCACCCCTCACGCAGATCGGCGGGGTCAGAGTCCAAAAGCACATGGGATTTGCCGCATTTCTGAAATTCAGTGGCACCCCCTTACGCAGATCGGCGGGGTCAGGGTGCAAAAACGTAAAGGGTTTGCCACATTTCTAACATTCGGTGGCACCCCTCACGCAGATCGGCGGGCCAGGGTCCAAAAACACATGGGATTTGCCACATTTATCAAATTCGGTGGCACCCCTCACGCAGATCGGCGGGGTCAGGGTGCAAAAACGTAAAGTATTTACAACATTTCTGAAATTCGGTGGCACCCCTCACGCAGATCGGCGGGGTCAGGGTCCAAAAACACAAAGGATTTGCCACATGTCTGAAATTCGGTGGCACCCCTCATGCAGATCGGCGGGGTCAGGGTCCAAAAACACATGGGATTTGCAACATGTCTGAAATTCGGTGGCACCCCTCACGCAGATCGGCGGTCAGGACACAAGAGACTTCCAACATGTTCAAATTCGGGAAAAAAGATTTGGGCACAGCATACGGGAGCAAATGGAAAATACGACAGCGAGCACAACAATAGACTCGCAATCTCCGTTCGTCTTGCCAATTACCCATCGTTTTCGCATGAAGTTCCGGCGCTGCTTCACGGTGAAGCCAAAGCCTTATGGCTTCGCTCTTCCATGGCCCATTCTCCGAGAGAGGGGCCGGCGGCAAGGAGCGAAGCCCTGACGGATGAATTATTATTTCGTTGGTTCCCGGGGGGGGAGAATGATACCAAGGCGCCCAAGAGCGAAGGATGACGTAAACAACTCGACACCAAGGCTGCCAAGAGCGAGCGGCAACGCAACCATCACCACTGTTGCCCATTGCTGGCCCCCCTCCCCCCCAACCTCCTCATCACCCGCAGGGTGGTCGTATAGGTAAAACTGGGACCAGAAAGCACGCCCCGAAGAAAGAATCCACAGCGCATGCATCCAACCACGCCGCCCGCTCGGCTGAGCACGTGGCCTCTGGAGGCCCGAGGGGACATGAATGGTCCCCCCCGCGGGGAGCACCATGCTGGGAGGGGCCGCGTTGGCTTTCGAAGAAGCCGCGGCCAGACGGGGGCGCTTCTCCGAGCCAGCCACAAGATTCAGAGCGACGGTGGCTTCCCTCGCACGGGTCTGACCAGGCGGTTCCAACTGTACTCGCGGCTTCACACGGCGAAGGGCCCTCATAAATGCCACCCGCGATCCCAACCCTCGGAATCGGGCGAGGAGGAGGGGGGGGTAGGAGGGGGCCCCCCCAGAGGCGAGGGAGGGGAGGGGTGGGAGGTTCGCGAAACTCCGGGGCCCTCGTCCTCTTGCTCTCCGAAGCCGTTTTGGCCGTCCAGGGCTCGTGTAAGACATGGGCGGGGCACCTGGGGAGGGTTCAGCGGAGCCTCCACGGGGAAGGACGCGGGCCGGGGGGCCCGTGGATCCGAGAGGCGGGCACGGGACAAACCTCCGCGCACGTGCGACGACATCCAGCTAGGGTCCGCGCGAAACGCCGGCATTATATACATGTCCAACCACCTGCGAGCCGAGGCCCGGGGTCGCGCAGGCGTTGGCTCACAGTCAGTGCTGTCTGCTGTCGCGCAGGCCGTGATCGACGGAGTCGGCGGCGTCGAGGTCGGCGCGCAGGCGGCGCGAACAAATGAAACCTCCAATTTCGATGCGAGGTCGCCGCGGTCGTCGAAGGCGCGCCACAATAGCCTCCGTAAGTCGTTGTCCGGTCCTCTGGGATGCGCACGCCAACCCGCGCCTTTCATAAGGCCTTCCATAATGCCCAAGCTGTCGGCGCGAATACGCATGAGCAGATACCCACGCCGCAAAATTTGAATAACTGCAAATAGCCCCGCCCGTGGAACGGATTGACGGTTTCCCGGCAGAGGGCCATATGCAATCCCGCGCAGAGCCTGCCCCGCCATCACAGCAATTCCCCAGCCTGCTCGGTTGGCCCCAGGCCATCCGGTTGGAGAAAAACCAAAACCAGCCGTGTAGATGTTCCCCGTCGGGATGGCAATCTCTCCGCCATGAGCAACTCGCCACACTCCAATAAGACATGGGGGTGGGATCGATGGCAGAGCGTTTGTCGGCACCAGGAGCACGGCCGAATAGCACGTCGGCGCGTCGCGTGGCGCGCGCAGCCTGAATGACGTCTGCACCCACCGCAGCCTCGCGCTCTTGCTGGAGAAGGGGGCAGCAGACGACGATGTAGCGTGCCAGGACAGCCGAGGCAACGCTGGCATACATCGTCTTCAGCACCTCCATATTGTCGCAGCCTTGCCTGAGACCATTGCGCCCCAATTGTGGCGCGTCGAAGTGCAGCCCGCGCCCGCTCAAAAAGGCCCCATCTCTAGGCGAGCCCCCTCGGAGCCAGTGGAAGTTTCAGCGGTGCCATCCAGTAGCCACAAGGTCGACGCTCACCTGGCGCACCTACCGGCGCGCGATCTTTCTGACGATTCCATTCCTCAATCTTCACATTCACAAGATCACGTCGCGCCAATGTTCTGATCCAGGCAGGACTGTCGGATGTAAGATCTAAGAGCACTCCACCACGCACGACCCATGAACTTGCCGTCGTAACTCGCCAGTCGAGCAATCTAAGAGCAACCGCGACAGCGCCAGCGGGACCATCAACATCTGCAAGCTCGGGGCTCGGTCCGAGCGCCTGGGGCTGTTGCGGCAAAGCCTCGCCAAGATCGCCGTCAGGCGCGATCGAGTCCTGCGCGAGAAGCGCCCGCGTGCACAAGGGTCCTGCGATGGCCATCATCTCAGGATGCTCAAAGAAGCGGGGTGCGAGCTGCGCAGCCAACAAGGTAGAAGCGCCGGGACGACTGCGTCGCCATCCAACTCTGACCATGTTGACCATCGTCTTGAACACCGTTTCAGCGGCGCCAGCGATCTGGATGCTGTACTGCATGGCGGGAGCGATACACGGCTGAGCCACCACAACCCCAATCTTGGCCAGTTCACAGAACCTCTGAACCTGGGCAGGCGCTCACGCATTCTGGCCACCCGCTTGCGAATCGTAGAGACACTCAGCTTGTGCCCCCCTTTCTGGCCTCCATGCCCAACACCTCCAGCGCCCTGCAAGGCCGGAAAGCCGCGACGGCGCACCTGTTGCGCGACCTGCTGTGCGACGCCAAAGTCCGAGACGAGAACCTGAACCTTGTCTTGTGCGCTCGGTTAGCCCAGCGCCTTCAGGGCCGCAGCCAATCGCTGTAGAATTCGCACCGTCTGTTGAACAAAGTCCTGCAGAATGGCCACTACCTGAATCGCGGCGCCATCCGCGTAGATGCCCAGGCAGCGGCGCAGGTCACGAAAGACTTCTCGAAGATATCTCAAAGGGGAGCACCATGCCCAGCTGGAGCAAGAACATGGCTATCGCGCACCCTGGCAGCACCCCACGGCTGACCTAGCATGAGCATGAGAACGACGCGGCCCACTCGACGCGCCTGGGGGCGTAGCGCATCGACAGGGACAGTTGTAAGATCTGCGCAGGGAAGCCGAAGTATGCCGCTGCCTGCAGAACGCGTGGCCAGCATGCCCGATCAAAGCACTTGCATACGTCCACTGGCGTAGTCGCGGCCGCCTTGAGCTTGTCATGCGCGACGGCCTCAGCATATCTCACTGTTCGAGCACCTACATCAAGCTTGCATTTGTGAGCGCCCAAGGCAAGATATGGCCGAGTATCTCGGGAGGTCCAATCCCGAACTTGAGCGAGTCGCACATTGGCACATAGCCTGCGCGCGGCAGGCAACAAGGCAAATAGGCAAAGCCACCCCGCGGTCTAAACCAGATCACGATGTGAACGTCGAGGATGGCCGTCGGCCATTGCATCCATGATTTCGCTCCCTGGTATATGTAGACCAACATAGCTAGGGCCGCAACCGAGACGAGGGAGCGGGCTCGAGGCGGAACTTAGCAGCGGCCCGCCCCACTTGCACAAGAGCAGGCACTGGCAGCGCCGATGGCGGGAGTTTGCGCGGAGCCTCGGCAAGCACTGGCACTTCATGATCAGCCGCATGCCTTGGTGGAACGTCCTCGGCCGCGCGCTCGCCTTCCCAGATGTTGCGCCAGTTGCCCATCTGGTCGTCAGCGCTCTCCTGCGGAAGATGCGACACTGCGCCAAGCCTTGATCTGAGCGCGTGGCCGTGCTGGACCCCGGTGATAGCGTGGACCTGCGCGGGCCCCGTCACCATGACATCCCGAACCCAGACCTCGAACTTCTCGACGCGATGCTGACCTGCTCGCCTGCCCAAGGCGTCGACGCAGGCCAGGATGGTCTCAGCGAAAGCCCGAGGGTGAAATTTACGGCGAACAGGATGCTGCACACTCGCGAGATGGATGATGTCCCAGGCGCACTCGAAGCACACATTGCCCATGGTGGCGAGGACATCTCGCCTGCGCCCTGCCCGCGGTGGCGAGGCGAGCCCGTCTTGCTCTTCGATGAAGGGGGGATGCACGTTTAGCAGAGGGGGCCGAGACCTTCTTGGGGGCAGCGAGTGCGCCAGTCGACGCGGCCATGGCCCCAGTCGACCCCGAAGGCCCAAAACACGAAATACATGGGGCATGCCCCGCGGCTCTGCCATCGTTCCGTTCCAAATGAGCGCGGGAGCCTATATCGCAGGCAATGACAGACATGGCAATAGACTGCGGGGCGTCGGCAAATTGCTGGACGGACGCCACTCCGCACGCGTCGAGAAAGTCGGCGACCAGGTCAAGAACTGCTTGATCCACGACACGAAGGCAACGACGCTCGCTGCATCCAACTGGGCGCGGCCCCGGTGGCCCCCGGGTGCAAGTGACCCCGTCAGCTCGTCCCCGATAGGCGTCAGGTTCCGCGACATGATAGATGCCGATCAGATCGCTCTCCAGGTGGGCGACGAACTGGCCAAATGGGGCATTCGTGCGCCCTGCCGCTTCCGACCTTGTCATCGGAGGCCCTCTCTGCGCGCCCCGGTCGACTATGTCCAAATACTATGGCGCGTCGGTCGGCTCTCGGAGGATTGCAACCCTCAGTGGCAGGGAGCCCGCTGGGAAAGCTCTTCGGGGCCGCGATGCCGAGGGCCTGCATGGTCTTCGGCTTGGCCTTCATGTAGGCGACGACAGGCTCGCGAGGTCTCGCTGGCCAAGTAGCCGCCGTAGCTGGCAAGCTGCAAACCACGTCGAGGCCTGGAGATGGCATGTAGAAGTCGATGTTACTAGATGTGCCTTTCGCCGCGCGACAGGTAGCCCCCTCCTCGGCATAAAGCAGAGCCTCAGGGATCAGCTCGGGCAGGCCCAACGCCTGATATTATTGCGGACACATGTGTATATACACTGAAAACCTCGAGCAATTATTGAAGGTCTGCTCGATGAGGAACTTGGCTAATGTTAGGTAGAACGAGTAGTTGGCGGACAGGCACGCGGCGCTGCGCGTGCTCCCATGTACGCAGATCCCACCAGTAGCCCTCCACTGAGTCCCACATCGACGTGCATGACCACTGCCAAGGCTGGCGCTGGCGGATCCCTCGGCGACGGTGGCTGGTACGTCAGGGCGCACAAACTCCTGCGCCAGCACTCAGCATTCCTGTCGGCAGCCTGCGACACTGCGTGACGAACACATGCCAGCCATTGCGGCGTGCCCAAGAATGCACCTGCGAAAGGCGCCCAGCATCGAGTCTCAACTCCTGGGCGCAGACGATGTTGACCCCTGTCGCACCTTCCACCAAAAAGGTTCTGCATGTGTCCCAGCACGATTGTAATATCCTTGCGCTTTGATCCTCTCGGTGCTCTAGTCCTGTTCGGCGCCCGCGTTCTCCCAGGCGGTCTGTTCAACGTGCATGGCTTCGGGTGCCCCTGCTGGCGGTAAGGAACGAAAATCGGCTGATTGACCTGCGCTGCGTGCACGTGCTGGAGGTCCTGGTGGGGCTGGCGCAGCGACTCCCGGGGCGGCCATCGACCCAACGTTGGCAACCTGCTGCTCGAGAGGTGAGGAGCTGCGCGCCGTCGATGGTCGAGGTGCCAGCGCGCGCTGCCTGCAGAACTGCCTGAAGCTGTTGGACTGCCACTGACACATTCGCCAACCCTGGGGCCGCTGACGCTGTAGCGGCAGCCGCGGCGGCTGACTTGGCCCTGTCCATCTCTGCGCCGAGAAACTGCGACGTCGCCCTCGAGCTTGGTGAGCTGCTGCATGGCCTCCGTAGGCTCTGTCTCGAGCTTGTTTCCATATCCTTGGCACCCATCGGTCTTTCTAGCTCCGCAGCAAGTCCGACGGGCCCATCCGAGCACGTAGTGCGGACTCAGCCTTGTCCAGGTCGGCCTTGGCGGCGATGAAAACGTCGCGGCCGTCACCGTAGATCGATCCTCCAGAAAGCCAGCCAGGCACACTTGGACTTGGGGGCGCATCCTGCTGAGGAGAAGAATCAGGAGCAGCCTGACGAGCAGCGGCAGGAGCATCACCACGATCGTGCTATATGGCGGGTCCTTGCCCCTGGACGGCTGGCGCTTCCACGCAGCTGCGCTCTGCGCGCGATTGGGGGCTACCGCAGGCTTGCCGTCCCTGTCGCGCCCGCAAGCCCAGCACGCACTCCTCGCGGCGTAGTTGCGGAATCCGCAATGTCTTGTCGCCTTGCACGGCCATACTTCACCCTCTGGAGGCATGGTCGCAGTGGCGCCTGCTGGGTCGCCGCCGTGGTGCACCTGCAGCAAACTCCTGGCGGCGGCCTCGCGCAGGCTGCCGCGCGCTGGCGCGGCGCCCACGAAGGCGGCTGTGCCAGGCAGAGGACAAGGTGCGCCTTTCCAGGCCGCGCTCCGCGCCGAGATCGCCCGCGCCCGCTCTCGGGCAGCAGGCTGGGGCCAAGTGGATGCGCCCGCCACGCGCCCCCGCGCGCGTGGGAGCCCAAATGGCAGCCTGAGGAAGAAGAGAAAGAGGAGGAAGCAGAGGAGGATAATGAGGATGAGGACGAGGATGAGGATGAGGATGAGGATGAGGATGAGGATGAGGATGAGGATGAGGATGAGGATGGGGATGATGATAACTATGATGATGATGATGATGATGATGAGGAGGAGGAGGAGGAGGTCGCCCAGAGGTGCTGCCACGAAGTGGTCGAATCTTCAGAACGCACTCCATTACCCGGTTGCCCTGGGCACGGGGCCGCTCTGCGCGCGGGGGAAAAAGAGAGAGAGAGAGAGAGAGAGAGAAGCGTGGGGGTGAAGGCGGGCGAGCGGCAGGGAGAGGGATCCAGAGAGAGAGGGGAGCAAAGAGAAAGAGAGAAAGAGAGGGAAGAGCATGCACATGCAGATATAGCGGTCTAGGCTTACACTATCTATCGATACATAGATATATAAAAAACATATATATCTATATATATCGATGTTTCCACGAGGCCCCAAAGGAGACCCCCAAGAGGCCCAACGGAGACCCCCAAGAGGCCCCCAAGAGGCCCCAAGGAGATCCCCAAGAGGCCCCAAGGAGACCACCGCGCAGCCGCCCGCACTAGTAATAGGGGGTCGGCGGCAGAGGGCGAAGTCCTGAAGATATCTGTATATATGAGTGTATACATATATATATAAATATATATATATATATAATATATATATATATATATATTATTTATACATATTCCCTTTTCTATTTTTTCATAATTCTGGGGTTGCGGACCCCCCCCCCCCGAAACGGGACCCCCCGGATCCGTGCCACGGGGGCGGCCGAAAATCCTTTCCAAGGCGTACACGCAGGCGGGCGGCAGTGCCAAATCAGTCGGCGCAAGCCCACAGAGACACCCAAGACAGTCCAGGATAGCACCCGGGTAGCCTTGAAGACCCCCCGCGAGAGACCCAAGACCGTTCTCAAAGGGGGCCCGAGAGAACAAAATCATTGAATTTCCAGTGGTTTTTCAATGTTTTTAGCGTTCTCGCTTTTTCGGGTTTCCGACGCTCCCGGACCGCCCAAGAAGCTCCCCAAACCGCTCCAAGACGGCCCAAGAAGCTCCCAGAGCGCGCTGAGAGCGCCCCAAGACGGTCCAAGACGCGCCCGAGATGGCCCACGAACGCTCCAAGACGAGGAGGAAGAGGAGGAAGAGGAGGAGGAGTCGAGGAGGAGGATGAGGAGGGAGGAGGAAGGAAGAAGGAGGGAGGAGAGAGGAGGAGGGAGGAACGAGAAGGGAGGAAGGAGGAGAAGGAAAAGAGAAGAGAAGCGGACTGAAACCTCCCTGTGCCCAGGGGAGGGCGCCGCGGAAGACAACGTGTCGCGTGGTCCTTCCGCCCGCAGGAGGAAGCTACGGCGGGTTCACGTCGCGATGACGTCGGCATTGGTTTCTCACACAGCGCGGCTCGTTCAATCTGGAACGATCGCAGCATTCAGACAGCGCAGGTAACTCGATGCTGACCGATCCAAGACCACTGGTGGCGATCAGCCTTGAACGCCTGCGCCTGCGTCGTCGCCGAGTTGACACGCGGACCTGCCACAGCCGAGTTCGACCCTTCAGGAAGAAGCTTCAACGAGCTCCAGATGGAGCTTTGGCATGGCGAGTCGTGGGGGGGGGGGGGCCTGCGCCTTGGCCTGCTTGGACAGGTAGATCATGAACCACCTGCAGGCTGTGAGCCCGATGCCCAGAGTGCCCGCGAGATATCAGGGGGCCGCACCGTCCCTCGCCCTCCTCATCCTCCTCCTCCTCCTTCTTCCTCTTCCTCCTCCTGCTCCTGCTTCTCCTCCTCCTCATCCTCTTCATTATTCTTCCTACTCTTTGGCTGTGTTCGCCTCCATTCCCCTCGTTCTCCTCTTCCTCCTCCTCCTCCTCCTCCTCAGTATCAGCAGCATGATCATCATCACCACCACAATCATCATCCTGCGGATCCTCATCCTCCTCCTCAGCATCATCTTCACTTCGCAAACACCACAACCCTCATCCTTCCGCTTTAATTATGCATCTCGGTCGGTTGAATTGGCCAACGTGTCGTGATAATCCAGTGTACCCCCCTACCCTGCATGAGCTATAGTACATACATGCATGTGTACGCACACGCGCACGTACATGCATATGAGACCTGTAGTGAAACTCACTACGCACGGATGTAAAATTAGCCTGGCGAAGGACCCAATCATATGCAGCTGCGAGTAACGTCGGATATTGCCTTCTCATCATAGGCAGCGCGCCGCGAGAGAGATGGAGCACGGGGCAACGCTGATGGGAACCCCGAAACGTGTGCGGGGTGTGCACAAGTGGGCTGGGGGACGCATGCGGGCGCTGCCACTGGAGCCGTCGGCGGAGCTTCCTATGGGCCACGAAACATGTGAGGGTCTATCAAAATAGGCAGAGGAAGGCATGGGGGCCGCGAGGCGTGTGAGGGGCGTGCCGAAATGGAGGTGACGCCGCCATGCGAACCCTGCCGCTGAGGCCTGCAGTGGAGCTCCATATGGGGCCGCGAAACGTGCGGGGGGGGGGGGGGGCCGAAATGATGCGGGGCCGCCATGCGGAACCTGCCACTGGGTCCTTCGGTTGAGCGCCCTATGGTGCCACGTATGAGAGGTGTGCCGAAATGGAGCGGGGCCGCCATGCGAACCCTGCCACGAGGGCCTTCGGTGGAGCTCCCTATGGGGCCACGAAACGTGTGAGAGGTGTGCCGAAATGGGGCGGGGCCGCCCTGCGAACTCTGCCACTGGGGAAGCTCCCTATGGGGCCACGAACCGAGTGAGCGGTGTGCCGAAGTGGGGCAGGGCCGTCATGCGAACCTTGCCACTGAGGCCTTCGGTGGAGCTCCCCATGGGGCCACGAAACGTGTGAGGGTAGGGCGGGGCCGCCATGCGAACCCTGCCACGCGGGCCTTCGGTGGAACTCCCTATGGGACCACGAAACGTGTGAGGGATGTGCCGGAATGGGGCAGCGCCGCCATGCGAACCCTGCCACTGGGGCTTTCGGTGGAGCTCCCTACGGGGCCACAAACTGTGTGAGGGGAGTGCCAAAATAGGGCGGCGCCGCCATGCGAACCCTGCCACTGGGGCCTTCAGTGGAGCTCCCTATGGGGCCACGAAACGTGTGAGGTGTGCGCCGAAACAGAAACATGCGGAGAGCAGAAACACAGAAACGGAAAAGCGAGGAGGGGGAGGAGGAGAGGAGAGAAAGGAGACGCAGGGCGCTGTCTCTTCAAAACGAGAACCCAACATCACAGGATGGTTGGGAAAAAGTTTGGCGTAGCGCATGGTGCGCGGGATGGGGTGCAGCGACGCGCGGACAAGTGTCGATGACGTGCCAGCGCGCAGGTGGCTGGGAAAGGTATGGGCGACGGTGTGGAGGAAAGAGGTTCGCCCTCCCCGCCCTCCCTCCTCCCTCGCGGCCGCTTTCGTCTGTCTTCCCCTCCTCCTGCCGCTGGTAAATTTGCGTTTCCGTTGCCCGAACCGCCTGAGCGTGCGTGCGGACCGCCTCTGCCGCGCTGCGACGTAGAAAGTGTGAGACTGGATGTCTTGTTTCTTCTTGTCTCAAGGGTCTCTGCAGGCCCCCTGGGGCAATCTTGGAGAAGCACGGCGTCTTGCTGGAGGAGGAGGAGGAGGAGGAGGAGGAGGAGGAGGAGGAGGAGGAGGGGGGGAGGAGGGGGAGGAGGAGGAGGAGGAGGAGGAGGAGGAGGAGGAGGAGGAGGAGGAGCAGGAGGAGGAGGAGGAGGAGGAGGCCAGCCGTGCCTTGTTCCCGGATAGCCCTCCGAGAGCTAAGAGGTTTCCCTATCAGAAGCCAGCACCGCAGGGAAGCCCCGGAGCTCGCTCCGACTTCTGGCAGCGCACCCCGCAGCGAGTTGCCTGCAGCTGCAGCGTGTCCCCCTTGTGGGCCGTCTTGGAGCCCTCTTGGGGGCATCCTCGACCGGCTTGGATGCCTCTTGGGCCGTCTTGGACGCAGTGGAAGCCCAAAGGCGAACACGCCAAAAAGATCAGTTTCCCTACAGGAAATCGAGGAGGAGGGGGAGGAGGAGGGGGAGGAGGAGAGGGAGGATGAGGAGGAGGAGGAGGAGGAGGAGGAGGAGGAGGAGGAGGAGGAGGAGAGGAGGAGGGGGAGGCTTCTCGAACTGCCCCCCAATACGCGTGCCCTGAAGCTTCCAGAGCGTGGCCCTTCGGAAGCTCCTTCGGAGACCTTCCAGAGCCTCTTCGGGAGGCGCTCGAGGGCCTCTTCGCGCTCCGCTATCTGGGCTCAGGTCGGGCATCTCCTCCTACCAGCGGATTTTGCGCTAAAAAGTTTTTTTTTAAAAAAATAAAAAATTAGCCTGGCGAAGGACCCAACCATATGCAACTGTGAATACCGCAAGTGTGAATATCGTTTTCGGCGGCGCTACCTCTGGGTAGTGGAGACGCATGCGAACACCCCCACTGGGGCCTTCGGTGGAGCTCCCTATGGGGCTACGAAACGCTGCCCTGGGTGGGGGAACCGCATGCAGGCAGCCCCACTGGGGCCTTCGGTGGAGCTCCCTGTGGGGCCACGAAACGCTGCCCTTGGTGGGGGAACCGCATGCGGGCACCCCCACTGGGGCCTACGGTGGAGCTCCCTCTGGGGCTACGAAACGCTGCCCTGGGTGGGGGAACCGCACGAGGGCAGCCCCACTGGGGCCTACGGTGGAGCTCCCTATGGGGCTACGAAACGCTGCCCTGGGTGGGGGAACCGCATGTGGACACCCCCACTGGGGCCTTCGGTGGAGCTCCCTATGGGGCTACGAAACGCTGCCCTGGGTGGGGGAACCGCATGTGGACACCCCCACTGGGGCCTTCGGTGGAGCTCCCTATGGGGCCACGAAACGCTGCCCTGGGTGGGGGAACCGCATGTGGACACCCCCACTGGGGCCTTCGGTGGAGCTCCCTATGGGGCTACGAAACGCTGCCCTGGGTGGGGGAACCGCATGCGAACACCCCCACTGGGGCCTTCGGTGGAGCTCCCTATGGGGCCACGAAACGCTGCCCTGGGTGGGGGAACCGCATGCGAACACCCCCACTGGGGCCTTCGGTGGAGCTCCCTATGGGGCTACGAAACGCTGCCCTGGGTGGGGGAACCGCATGCGAACACCCCCACTGGGGCCTTCGGTGGAGCTCCCTATGGGGCCACGAAACGCTGCCCTGGGTGGGGGAACCGCATGTGGACACCCCCACTGGGGCCTTCGGTGGAGCTCCCTATGGGGCCACGAAACGCTGCCCTGGGTGGGGGAACCGCATGTGGACACCCCCACTGGGGCCTTCGGTGGAGCTCCCTATGGGGCCACGAAACGCTGCCCTGGGTGGGGGAACCGCATGTGACACCCCCACTGGGGCCTTCGGTGGAGCTCCCTATGGGGCCACGAAACGCTGCCCTGGGTGGGGGAACCGCATGTGGACACCCCCACTGGGGCCTTCGGTGGAGCTCCCTATGGGGCTACGAAACGCTGCCCTGGGTGGGGGAACCGCATGTGGACACCCCCACTGGGGCCTTCGGTGGAGCTCCCTATGGGGCTACGAAACGCTGCCCTGGGTGGGGGAACCGCATGCGAACACCCCCCCCACTGGGGCCTTCGGTGGAGCTCCCTCTGGGGCTACGAAACGCTGCCCTGGGTGGGGGAACCGCATGTGGACACCCCCACTGGGGCCTTCGGTGGAGCTCCCTGGGGCCACGAAACGCTGCCCTGGGTGGGGGAACCGCATGTGGACACCCCCACTGGGGCCTTCGGTGGAGCTCCCTATGGGGCTACGAAACGCTGCCCTGGGTGGGGGAACCGCATGGACACCCCCACTGGGGCCTTCGGTGGAGCTCCCTATGGGGCTACGAAACGCTGCCCTGGGTGGGGCATGTGGACACCCCCACTGGGGCCTTCGGTGGAGCTCCCTCTGGGGCTACGAAACGCTGCCCTGGGTGGGGGAACCGCATGTGGACACCCCCACTGGGGCCTTCGGTGGAGCTCCCTCTGGGGCTACGAAACGCTGCCCTGGGTGGGGGAACCGCATGTGGACACCCCCACTGGGGCCTTCGGTGGAGCTCCCTATGGGGCTACGAAACGCGCGAGAGGTGTGCCGAGAGCAGAGGCAAGGAGGGGGAGGAGGGCGAGGAGGAGGAGAAACGCGGGGCACCGTCTCTTCAAAACGAGGACCCAACACCACAGGATGGTTGGGGGAAAAAAAAAAAAACGAAAACAGTCGAAAACTCGTCGCCATACGATGTTTGGACTATGTTTGAACGTTCCTCCTGTAAAGGGACACGCCCGACTTCAATCTGGGCGTTGGACTCCGCAAATGAGGCCATCTTGGGGGCCCTCGGCACCTGGTGGGAAGCGCGCTGTGGGTGTACCGTCCACAGAGCACGCGCGGATCTGGAAGGCATACCTGCGGCGATGCTTTGGAAGAGACATGATCGAGCGACGCGAGCGGGGCATGAGGATCAGAAGGGCGGTGGGTCCAGAAATCACGACGATAAGTAATGAAAAGAAATGCTCGAAGCCACGAGAAGGAGCGAGAGCATGACAGAAAGAGGAGCAGTAGCAGAAGGCAGAGACACGGAGGAGGATGCAACGCGGCCTCTTGGGGCCATCTTGGGGGGCGTCATGGATTTTCTTGGAGCCTCGTGGAACCCGTTGGGTCTTACTGAGCTCGGGTCCATCTTGAGGCAGCCTTGGGCCATCTTTTTCCCAACTATCCTGTGGTGTTGGGTCCTCGTGTTTAAAAGACAGCGCCCTGCATTCCTTCCTTCCTCCTCCTCCTCCCCCTCCTCCCGCGCAGTCCGCATGGCGGCGCCGCCCCATTTGGGCACACCCCTCACACGCTTCATGGCCCCATTGGGAGCTCCACCTCAGGTCCCAGTGGCGCAGTCCTCATGGCGGCGCCGCCCCATTTTGGCACACCCCTCACACGTTTCAATTCGTGGCCCCATAGGGAGATCTTCCTAAGGTTCCAGTGGCGCAGTCCACATGGCGGCGCCGCCCCATTTTGGCATGCACCCCACCCCTCACACGGCACACCCCTAACACGTTTCCTGACCCCACAGGGAGATCCTTCTAAGGTCCCAGTGGCGCAGTCCGCATGGCGGCGCCGCCCCATTTTGGCACACCCCTCACACGCTTCCTGGCCCCATAGGGGGCTCCAACTAAGGCCCAAATGGCGCAGTCCACATGGCGGCGCCGCCCCATTTGGGCACATCCCTCACACGCTTCGTGGCCCCATCGGGTGCTCCACCTAAGGTCCCAGTGGCGCAGTCCGCATGGCGGCGCCGCCCCATTTGGGCACACCCCTTACACTCTTCCTGACCCCACAGGGTGCTCCACCGAAGGTCCCAATGGCGCAGTTCCGCATGGCGGCGCTGCCCCATTTTGGCACACCCCTCACACGCTTCGTGGCCCCATAGGGAGCCCCACCTAAGGTCCCAGTGGCGCAGTCCGCAAGGCGGCGGCATCCCATTTTGGCACACCCCTCACACGCTTCGTGGCCCCATAGGAAGCTCCGCCCTGCCCCATTTCGGGACACTCTTCACGCGCGCTGTGGCTCCATAAGGAGATCCACGGAAGGCGATACGATCAACGACTGCATTAACACTGTATTCACGGCAGGCTAATTGTTTTGACAGCCACGGTGTGCACCTGCCCGCTGGGGGCTGCTTATGGCAGCGCGACCCTTTTCAGGCAGAGAGGCACTGCCAGAAAATTCTAGAGGAGGTCGACGAGGGTCCATTCGTGACCTGGAAGATCCTCTTTGCCCTCCTTCGGCCTCGGCACCAACTGGATTATGTCCAAATCGGTGGCCTTGACAGAAACCACAGCTTCACGACACTCTGACAGTCTCTCTTGAAGCGAACACGGTGCGGAGAAAGAAAGGCAGCCGTGCACTCTGAGGCCTTGAGATAGCTGGACGAAAAGGGGCCATACACGAGGGCCCTGAGCTCCCCGTCGGGCGAGAGTTTGAAGGTCCCCCATCCCGCCACCCCCTTGATCGGAGACTCCTGACAAGAGACATCCAGTTAGAGATCCCCCACCAGCTCCTCGCCCTCGTCCTAGAACAAGACGAAGCCACTGGATGCACCTGGGAGTGAATTCGCCGGCCCAACGGGCCAGAAGCATGCTAAGATCTCTCGGTAACTGGTTAACAATATTTCTAGTTCGCGCGCGCCGGGCGGCCCCTGGGGGTCCCCCGGCGGAAGTACCCCGACCGCAGCCCGACCACTGCTACCCCCAAGACGCTCCTGGAGGCGACACTCGCTCGAAAGCTATCGAGCGCCTGGGCCTGGAGGGCCCAGGGGGCCGCGCCTTGGGAAGCGATGCTTTTCGACACTTCGCCAGCGCTTCGGGCAGACACTGCTTCGATGCTGTCCTGGATGCTCGAAATTACTGTTGGGATGCAGTCGTTACGTAGGATGGGTGCAGCATAATGTTAGCTGCTCCTTGTTTGCAAACGCTCTCTAGCACTCACTCCGGGAACGCAGTCGTAGGCCTCTTCTTCCTCGGGACGCGCAGTTTCAAGCGACTCAGAAGTGGACGGGGCGCTGCGAATCAGCTTCGTTCGTGGACGCGGGTATACCGGGTATTCAGGTATTGCCATCATCATCATCACCATCTTCTTCTCCTTCTTCCTCTTCATCTTCATCGTCATCATCATCATCATCATCATCATCATCATCATCATCATCATCATCATCATCAGTTGTCCCCTGTTCAAGTCTTGGAGTACAGCAGACAGGGTCTCTTGTCCATCCTGCCAACTTGTGGCCGGGACCCTTCGGACAGGACGATGCTTTCGCTGATATTTTTTGTTTTAAGCAGGACCAGTCGCCTCCTGCACTACTGTGCCGTGATGAAATATTGCTCCATTTTGATGGGTCGACAAAAGTGCATCTTGCGTCCGCAATGCGAGCACACGTCGCTAGTCGCCCCGTTAGGGACGTGGAGCCTGGTACAATGTTTCGGGGGAGGTGCTTCGTTTTCTGGGCGGAGGGCAACCTGGGGTTTTGCACCTTAATGGAAATTTTATTACGCCAAGCGGGATGGCGTTTCGAAAACGGCAAACCGCGTGGGACATCCTCACACACATGGATGTCTTGTCGGTTAGAACTCGATTCGAAACAATGGAGTCCGGTCCGAAGCAAACGCAAAATGAGCGTTTCGCGTGGGACCTCCCTCAAAATACGGCGTCCGACCCGGTTCGAAATAACAGGATGGCTGTTCGAAAGCGGCACACCGCGTGCGACATCCCCACAACAATTGCTGTCCTGACGGGCCGACCCCGGTTCGAAACAATAGAAATTGGTTCTGAACACTTCGGAAACGAGCATTTCGCTTGGGACTTCCTTCAACATGCGATTGGAACTTGGTTCCGCACAGTGGGATGGCGGTTCCAAAATGCCATACCGCGTGGGGGTCCTCGCGAACATAGCTTTCTTGATTCCACAGCCGCTCCGAACAAGAGAAGTGGAAACGAGCCTTTCGCTGGAGACGTCCTTGGACATATGCAATAAAAGCCAAATTTCATTCACGCCCATGGACAATTTCAGAACGTTTCGTTGCAGAGAAGACTTCGTCGACCGTGTCGTCGTTCCACCGTGCGGACGCGAACAACAAACGTAATAATAAAAATAATAGAAAAGTAACAATCAGACAAAGAAAAAAGCGCGGCGCGGCGTCCACGCATGGTGGACAATTTTAGATTGCAGAGAAGACTTCGTCGACCGAGTCGTCTTTCCACCGTGCTGACGCGAAGAAGAAGAAGCGCGGCACGGCGTCCACGCATGGGTGAAGACTGCCGACCCCTGGCCGATCCGCGCCCAAAACTGGTCGAACTGCGCCAAAAGCGCATTACATCTCCCACTAGACAATTTCAGAACGTTTCGTTGCAGAGAAGACCTTGTGAACGGAGTCGTCTTTCCACCGTGCGGATGCGAAGACAAAGAAAAAACGCGGAACGGCGTCCACGCGTGTTGGACAAACTCAGACCGTTTCGTTGCAGGGAAGACCTCGTCTACCGAGTCGTCTTTCCACCGTGCGGACGCGATGCAGAAGAAGCGTGACGCGGCATCCACGCCTGGGTGAACTCTGCTGGCGCCTGGCCGATCCGCGCCAAAAGCTTGCCCATCTTCGCCAGAAACGCAATGCATTTTGGATTGTGCCGTGATGAAATATTCCCCCATTTTGATGGGCCGACAAGAGCATCCTGCGTCCGCAATGCGAACACACGCCGCTATTCGCCCCGCTAATGACGTGGAGCCTGGTAAACTGTTTCGGGGGAGGTGCTTCGTTTTCGGGGCGGAGGACAACCCGGGGTTTGGTACCTTAAAATGTTTTTTACGCCAAACGGGATGGCGTTTCGAAAACGGCAAACCGTGTGGGACATCCTCACAACAATGGCTGTCGTGACGTTTCGAACTCGATTGGAAACAATAGAATCTGGTTCCACTAGCAAAGATAGAGTTTCACGTGGGGCTTCCCTCAACAAACGGCCTCCAGCCCAGTTCGAAATAACGGGATGGCGGTTCGACAACGGCAAACCGCGTGCGACATCCCCGCGACAATTGCTGTCCTGACGGTTCGAACCCGGTTCGAAGGAACAGAATCTGGTGCCACAAATTTCGGACGCGAGCATTTCACTTGGGACTTCCTTGCACGTGCGATTGGAACTTGGTTCCGCACAGTGGGATGGCGGTTCCAAAATGCCACTCCGCGTGGGGCGTCCTCGCCAAACTATCTTGCTCGATTGACCCCGCAGCCGCTCCGAACAAGAGAAGTGGGGTCCGAAGAATTGGAAACGAGCCTTTCGCTGGAGGCGCCCCTGTAAGCATGTTAATAAATCAACTTCCCCCATGGGCAGTTTCAGAACGTTTCGTTGCAGAGAAGACTTCGTCGACCGAGTCGTCTTTCCACCGTGCGGACGCGAAGAGGAAGAAGCGCCGCCCGGCGTCCACGCGTGGTGGACAATTCCAGACCACTTCGTTGCAGAGAGGACATCGTCGACCGAGTCGACCTTGTGCCGCGCGGACTTGAAGGAGCGCGGCGCGGCGCCCGCGCGTGGGTGAACTCTGCCGACCCCTGGCCGATCCGCGCCGAAAATTATCCGACCCGCGTCAAAAGCACAGTACATTTTCAATTTGACTTTCGTTGCGGAGAAGACCTTGTCGACCGAGTCGCCCTTCCACCGCGCGGGCGCGAAGAAGAAGAAGAAGAAGCGCGACGCAGCGCCCGCGCATGGTGGGCAATTTCACACCGTTTCGTTGTAGAAGAGACCTCGCCAACCGAGTCGTCTTTGCACCGTGCGGACTTGAAGAAAAAGCGCGGCGCGGCGTCCGCGCGTGGGCGAACGCTGCCGACCCCCGGCCCATCCGTGCCAAAAACTGGCCGAACTGCGCCAAAAGCGCAGCGCATTTCCACTGTGCAATTTCCAAAAGTTGCGTTGCAGAGAAGACTTCGTCGACAGAGTCGCCTGTCCACCGTGCGGACGCGAAGGGGAAGGGGAAGCGCGGCGCGGCGCCCACGCATGGCGGACAATTTCAGATTGTTTCGTTGCAGAGAAGACCTCGTCGACCCAGTCGTCTTTGCGCCGCGCGGACTTGAAGGAGAAGCGTGCCGCGGCGTCCGCGGGTGGGTGAGCGCTGCCGCCGACCCCTGGCCGATCCGCGCCAAAAACTAGTCGATCCGCGCCAAAACCGCAGTGCATTAACCGCTTGACAACTGCAGAACGGTTTGTGGAAGAGAAGACCTCGTCGACCGAGTCGTCTCTCCGCCGCGCGGGCGCGGGGGAAAAGAAGCGCGGCGCGGCGCCCGCGCATGGTGGACATGTCAGACCATTTCGTTGCAGAGAAGACATCGTCGACCGAGTCGTCTTTGCGCCGTGCGGACTTGAAGAAGAAGCGCGGCGCGGCGCCCGCGCGTGGGTGAACGCTGCCGCCCCCAGGCCGATCCGCGCCAAAAACTTGCCGATCCGCGCCAAATGCGCATTTCCATTGCTGTGATGAAAGGTTGCCCGCCGTTGCCCCATTTTGATGGGTCGACAAAAGTGCATCCTGCGTCCGGAATGCGAGCGCGCGTCGCTAGTCGCCCCACTAGGTGCGTGGAGCCTGGTACAATGTTACGGGGGAGGTGCATCGTTTTCGGGGCGGAGGACAACCTGGGGCTTGGTGCCTTGATGCAGCTTTTATTGCACCGAACGAGGTGGCGGTTCGAAAACGGTAAGCCGCCGGGGAGATCCTCGCGCGAATCGCTGTCTTAGCGGTTCGTTTTCGATTCGAAACAATGGAATCGTGTTCGAAACAAAATCATTGTCAGCGTTTCGCGTGGGACTTCCTTCAAAATGCGGCGTCCGACCCAGTTCGAAAATGTGGGGCGGTGGTTCGAAAGCGGCATGCCGCGTGGGGCGTCCTTCCGAAGGAATAGAATATGGTTCCAAACGCTTCGGAAGCGAGTATTTCCCTTCGGATTTTTCTTCAAAATACGATTGGAACTTGGTTCCGCACAGTGGCGGAGGTTTCCAGATGCCAGACCGCGCGGGGCGCCCCCGCCAAGGTCGCTTTTTTTCATGATTCCACAGCGGCTCCAAACGAGAGAAGTTGGCTCCGAAGAGTGAATTGGACAACGGACGTTTCGCTGGAGACGCCCTTCGAAATATATGAAAAGCCGAACTCGCCCATGGCCAATTTCAGAACGTTTCGTTGCAGAGAAGACCTCGTCGACCGAGATGCGCGGCGCGGTGCCCGCGCGCGGTGGGCAATTTCAGACCGCTCCGTTGCGGAGAAGACATCGTCGACCGAGTCGTCTCTGCACCGTGCGGACTTGAATGAGAAGCGCGGCGCGGCGTTCACGCGCGCGTGAGCGCCGCCGACCCCAGGCCGATCCATGCCAAGAATCTGTTGATCCGCGACAGGGGCGCAGTGCACTTGCCGCTGGACAATTTCAAAACGTTTGGTTGCAGAGACGACCTCGTCCACCGAGTCGTCTTTGCACCGCGCGGGCGCGAAGAGGGGGGAGAAGCGCGGCGCGGCGCCCTCGCTCGGTGAACAATTTCAGACCGTTTCGTTGCAGAGAAGACCTCGTCAACCGAGTCGTCTTTGCACCGTGCGGACTTGAAGGGGAAGCGCGGCGCAGCGTCGGCGAGCGGTGAACGTTGCCGACCCCTGGCCGATCCGCGCCAAAAGCTGGCCGATCCGCTCCAACAGCGCAGTTTTTCCCTACCTAGGATCTGCCTAGAGGGTTCTTACTTTGTTTGCTTAAAAGGGGCTGGGCAGTGTAAAACGCCCCGGGTGGCCCCCCCAGTCCCCGCCCCGCGGTTCCCCCAGTTGCGCCCCCTGGGTTCCCCTAGCTTAGCTTAGCTTAGCTTAGTATAGCTGAGCGTCGCCTAGCCTAGCCTCGCCTAGCCTAGCTTAGCTTACTTTAGCTTAGCTTAGCTTAGCTTAGCTTAGCTTAGCTTAGCCAATCTCATCTTAGCTTAACTTAGCTTATCGTAGCTGAGCTTAGCTGAACTTAGCTGATCGTAGCTTAATTTAGCTTATATCATCTTAGCTTGGCTTTGCTTACCTCGTCGTAGCTTAGCTTATCTTAGCTTAGCTTATCTCATCTTAGCTTAACCTAGCCTAGCTTAGCTTAGCTTAGCCTGCCTAGCTTAACTTATCTTAGCTCAGCTTATCATAGCCTAGCTTACCTTAGCTTAGCGCAGCGCAGCATAGCGCAGCGCAGCATTAACACATCATATCATAGCATATCATAGCCACGCATATCATAGCATAGCATATCATAGCATAGCCCAACATAGCACATCATAACATAGCATAGCAAATCATAGCATAGCGCAGCATAGCATAGCATAGCGTAGATGCATGTGTAGATGTAAATGTAGCTGTCGGTGTAGATGTAGATGTTGCTTTCCTAAATGCTCCTCATCCTAGGTAGGGTCGGACTGGGGTAATTTCCCACTGGGCAATTTCAGAACGTGTAGTTGCAGAGAAGACCTCGTCGACCGGGTCGCCCTTCCACCGCGCGGGCGCGAAGAAGGAGACGCGCGGCGCGGCGCCCGCGCAAGGTGGGCAGTTTCAGACCGTTTCGTTGCAGAGAAGACCGCGTCGACCGAGTCGTTTTTCCATTGCGCGGGCGCGGAAAGAAGCGCGACGCGCCGCCCGCGCGCGGGTGGGCCTGTCGACCCCTGGCCGACCCGCGCCCAAAACGGGCCGACTCGCACCGAAAACGCAATGCATTTTCCATTGGCAATTTGAGAACGCTTCGTCGCAGAGAACACCTCGTCGACCGAGGCGTCTTTCCACCGCGCGGGCGCGAAGGGGAAGAGGCGCGGCGCGGCGTCCGCGCATGGTGGGCAATGTCAGACCGCTGCGTTGCAGAGAAGACTTCGTCGGCCGAATCGTCCGTGCACCGTGTGGGCTTGAAGAGAAAGCGCGGCGCGGCGTCCGCGCGTGGGCGAACGCTGCCGACCCCTGGCCGATCCGCGCCACAAATGGGCGATCAGCGCCAAAAGCGCAGTGCATTGCCCGCTGGGCAATTTCGACATGTTTCGTTGCAGAGAAGACCTCGTCGACCGAGTCGTCTATCCACCGTGTGGGCGCGAATAAGACTAATAATAATCATAGTAGTCGTAATAATAATAATAGGAATAATAATAATAATACAAATATTAATAATAATGAGAAGCGCGGCGCAGCGTCCGCGCATGGCGGGCAATTTTAGACCGCTTCGTTGCAAGGAAGACCTCGTCGACCGAGTCGTCTGTGCACCGCGTGGACTTGAAGAAGAAGAAGAATACTACTAAGGAGAAGAATAAGAAGCGCGGCGCGGCGTCCGCGCGCGGGCGAGCGCTGCCGACGCCTGGCCGACCCGCGCCGCAAATTGGGCGATCTGCGCCAAAAACGCAGTGCATTTTACGTTTCGTTGCTGGGAAGACCTCGTCGCCCGAGTCGCCATTCCGCCGCGCGGGCGCGAAGGGGAAGAAGCGCGGCGCGGCTTCCGCGCATGCTGGGCTATTTCAGACCGTTGCGTTGCAGAGAAGACCTCGTCGGCCGAGTCGTTTTTGCACCGTGCGGACGTGGAGAAGATGCGCGGCGCGGTGTCAACGCGTGGGTGAACGCTGCCGACCTCTGGCCGATCACCGTCAAAATCTAGCCCATCCGCGCCAGAACGCATTATTTTCCACTGCCGTGATGAAAGGTTGCCCCCATTTTGATGGGTCGGCAAAAGTGCATCCTGCGTCCGCAATGCGAGCACACGTCGCTAGTCGCCCCGCTAGGTACGTGGAGCCTGGTCCACTGTTTCGGGGGCGGTGCTTCGTTTTCGGGGCGGAGCACAACCTGGGGTTTGGTACCTGAATGCAAATTTCATTACGCCAAACGGGATGGTGGTTCGAAAACGGTAAACCGCGTGGGAGATCCTCACGCGCATGGCTGTCTTGACGGCTCGCAGTCGATTCGAAACAGTAGAATCCGGTTCGAAACAAAAACGAAGTTAGCGTTTCGCGTGGGACTTCATTCAAAATGTGGCGTCCGACCCGGTTCGAAGTAACAGGATGGTGGATCCAAATTGGACAAACCGCGTGGGATGCCCCCACAACAATCGGTGTCTTGACGGTTCGAAGTCGGTTCGACACAGTAGATTTTACTCCACACGCCTCGGCAATCAGCATTTCGTTTGGGACTGCCTTCAAAATGCGACTGGAACTTGGTTCTGCACAGTGCGATGACGGTTCCAAAATGCCAAACCGCGTGGGGCGTCCTCGCCAAAATCGTTGTTTTGATTCCACAGCGACTCCAAACAAGAGAAGTGGGCTCCGAACAAATGGACAACGAGCGTTCGCGGGAGACGTCCTTAGAAATTTGCAAGAAAGGCCAAGCTTTATTCAATCGCTTCGCTCACTCCGCCGGCCCATGCTGCATGATCGCTACTGCTTCGCCGTGGGCCTGGGGCCATTGTGGCGCCGCCGAGGAGGAACAAAAATGAGGATGGGGAGAGGGAGGGGGAGGGGAGGAGGAGGAGGAGGAGGAGGAGAGGAGGAGGAGGAGGAGGAGGAGGAGGAGGAGGAGGAGAGGAGGAGGAGGAGGAGGAGGAGGAGGAGGAGGAGGAGGAGGAGGAGGAGGAGGAGGAGAGGAAAAGGAGGAGGAGGAGGAGGAGGAGGAGGAGGAGGAAAGGGCGGAGGAGGAAGCCTTTCATTGGCATCTTGTGTTGCTCTTGGGGCCAAACAGGGTCGTCGTCAAAATGCTTCTTTGGGAGGCCACTTGGGGTCTTTTGAGAAGCCCTTCGGGGGCGCCTGGGAGGCATTTTTGAAGCCTTCTGGGGGGGGCCTCGTGGGGGCCTCCTGGGGCCTCTTGGAGGCCTCTTGGCGGCATCTTGGGGCCTCTTGGGGGCCTCTCGGGGCCTCCTGGGGCCCTCTTGGGGCGGAAGGCGCGAGGTTTCGGTTTGTGGTTCCCCTTTTGGGCCCTTGTTGGGGCCGTCTTGGGGCCGTCTTGGGCCGTCTTGGGCGCCTCTTGGGCCGTCTCGGGGCCTTCTTGGGCCCTTTTGGGGCCCTCTTGGAAGCCTCTTGGCCCCTGCAAGCCTTGAGTCTTGAAAAGATGTTGGGGTGCGATGGGGCAACTCGCAAAGAGGTCCAGCAGTGCCAGATACTAACGAAATTGGCGAAGCCCGCGTTGGTAATTTGACGAGTAAAGTATGCGGCGATTGCCGCGCTTGCAACGCTCGACTACGGGCGCGCGCCTATTGCCACAACGACGCAGGGGGAAACCACCAGCGGTGTATGCGCAATCAAAAAACCCAGGCTGAAGCAATCAACACAGAAAGCCGGGGTCGCTGGGAGGGGGGGATGGAGGGGGGAAAGCAGGCAATATCTCTTAGAAAGGAGAATCAAGAAGAGACAGAGAACGATTACAGTGAATTACCTGAGGGATGGAGGCACCACGTGTGCTTATGCCATGTGAGCCCCACTGTGAGAACGACCCAGCACTCCGCAGAGCCACGGGCACCACTATCTCGCTCATGGCATACCTGGGCGAGCAGGATGGAATCGGATGCGGCGCCCCTACAAAGCGCAGCGGAAGACATGCACAGAGCTATATGTGTTCCTTCCCCCATGCAGTCGGCCCAAGACCCCAACAAAGACACGTACCGAGAGGAACACATGTAGCACCGCCTATGCTCCCCATCGAACTGGACTCACCTGATCACAAGGCCAGGTGCGAGCGGCAGTCCTACAGGAGGGACAATGCAGATCGGGCCACGTCCAGGCCCCTGCCCAGCACGCACGTCCCACGTCTGCTGCACGCAACCGTGTATGTCAGCAACGCACTTGGACTTGACCACGTTCCTTGATTTCCCCATGAGGCCGTTCTCGATCAGAATCGCCATCGGCGCAGCCGAGCGCAAGTACTCCAGGAGCTCATGCTTGGTAAGAGCCCCAGCGTCCTCAGGATGGACCAGAAGCCACTGGGGATCCCGTGGCTCAGCTCTCCCACGGTACCAGGCTCCCGGCTTGATGTCGACATCGTACTGCAACAGATCAGCGAGACTGGCGATGTTTGAGTCATGCTGCAACGTCCGGGAGATCTCTCTCATGGCGACCAGCAGGTTGGACGGCAAGCCCTTGGCGGTGAGTATACGCTCCTGCAGCTGTTGGACAGGTTCTGTGATCGAGAGTGCACAACACGTTCGACTAGTCATCTCTTGCATAACTTCGCCACCACGACCAATCAACGCGCTAGCCGATGAGCTCGGGATCACCACCTTCAGGGTCATGATGTTGTCGGTGTCGGTCCTGGACTGCCTCGCCAAGAACTCGATCTTCATCTCTAAGAACCGACCCACATCCTCTTCCGTGCCGCTGGCCACCAAAATGCGGCAATCGGTGCCAGGAAAAGTGTCGTCGGCACGAGAGACGGTGATCGCGCAACCCGTCCTCTGCTGCATTATACGAATCCCCAGGCCGTTGAGGTCAATGACCGCGCCAGCGTTGTATCTCTGCACGAGCAGCTTCAGGAAGCAGGGCCCCCTGGTGCGAGGCGCCCCACCATCCTCCCAGGCCTGCTCGGACCCTGGCTTATGCCACATGAAGCACCCTGGAGGTGGGCCTCGGCAGCCTGGCCCAAAGGCTGCCTGCCTCGCAATGTTGTATTCGGCAGCCAGCCCTGGCGGTGCCGCGCCGCCGAACGCCTGCTGCACGCGGGCGTCCGTCGGGCGGCGCGTCGTTAGCGGCAGGGGCGCTCCGCTGTGGGAGGGCTGGGCGGGGGCTGTGGGGGCGCCAGCCTGCCCTCCGAACGCCCAACAGCGCTCGCTGGGGAGCACCAAATGGGGCTGCAGGATGCCGCCCTGGCTAGGAGAAGTTGTGGCGGGGCCCAGGGGCGGCCAGCGAGCCCGCTGGGTACCACGCGTACTCTGGCTGCCTGGGCTGGCGCGGGGGCTGGAGCGCTGCCGCATCATCCAGAGCTGGAGGGGGTGCTGATTCCTGGCGATCGGCGGCGCGATGATCAGCGCGCCTGCTATCGACGAGTCCGTCGATTCGGCCGCCACTTCCCGCTGCCCCTCGGATTTGAGCGGCCGAAAGCCGTGGAGATCTTTGGAATCAAGAGCTATAAAACTGTCTGGTGCTGAAGTTGAAACTGGTGGTGAAGCCTCATAGCTTGCCGCACCGAAACGAGGAATCGTCACTTCAGCAGGCAGCGCGGATTGCGTCGGCGGAAGCTCGGAAGGGGCCTCCCATTCGGTCGCTGTCAGGGTCGCTGCCGCACCTTCTGTCAGTGGACGCGCTGCCCGGCCAGGCCTTGCATATTCTAGGTCTATAACTTGCACGAGACGTTCTTCGATCTCACGAATCAAACGATCCATGTCTGGTTCCTCGGCCGCCATCGCTACAACGCTTCCACACTGGGAGCGCTGCCGCGGGTTCGAACGAATACAAGCGAGTCTACGAGCCGGCCCCGATCGGAACCTTAGGCCGATTTTCGAGCTGGAGTGGCTTGACGCAAAGGCTTGAGCCAGAATAGCTAGGGAAGTCTTGGGCCATCTTTGGGATCATTTGAGGGTGTCTGGGGCCCTTGTCGGGGGCTCCTGTGGAAGTGGCCTCTGGGGCATGACGGGCACCAGGAGCGCGAGAGGCGCAAAAATCATGGGCGAGCTCTGCCAATAGATGAAGAAAATCATCATCAAAGCTCGGAGAGTCAGACAGGGAAGAGGACGATGAAGACCAAGGAGACTTCGAGGGGAAGGAGGAGCAGAAGATCTGCACAGTAGATCACGAAAGTCGACGACCAGCATGAGGACGGAAAGCGCCCCCTACGCAGAGGGCGCGAGAGATTGCTGGCTTCTCCTGTCGGGCCCTCTTGGGGCTGTTGTTGCGTCTCTTGGGGCGCTCCCGGGCTCTCTTTGTGGCCTTTTGGGGGTCGTTAAGAAACCATATTGAGTCCCTTTTTGGATATCGTGGGACCCTTTCGGGTAATCTGGGGGCCGTCTGGGTGGGCAAAGGGGCCATCGTGAGGCCGTCATGGGCCGTCTTGGGGCCGTCCTGAGCCGTCTTGGGCGCTCATGTGGGCAAGTTGGGGCACCTTAGAGGCCACTGAACGCCCTTCTTGGACCCATCTGGAGCTGGTGCGTAAACCAGTGCCAAACATTCACGAAACGTTTGAATGAATTTCGCTTTTGGGTGGGGTTCTGCGCAGCGCCATCTTGGGGCTACCGCGGCGCCATGGGTACTCTTGGGCTGTCCGAGCCTAGCCAGGAGGTCCAAGAGGCCGGCGGGGCCCTAGGAATGGCCACTGGACCCATCCAAAATCTAGGGGGGCACAGATGCAGCTACAGATACGTGTCAGTTCCCCGCTGTCTGCGAATACTTATGCCCCTGGAACTCCTAGCTCGCGCTCTCCCTCGTCGTCCTCCTCCTCCTCCTCCTCCTCCTCCTCCCCTCCTCCTCCTCCTCCTCCTCCTCCTCCTCCTGTTCCTCCTCCTGCTCCTCCTATTCCTCCTCCTCCTGCTCCTCCTCTTCCTCCTACTGTGTCCTCTGTGTCCTACAGAAACAGGTTCCGCAAGGCAAAAGTCAGCCACCAGCCAAACAGGGTCAAAACCCAACGGCCGGGCCAGGACAAAGGCTTGGGGAACAGAAGCCTGGCCGTCAAGGCCGCGCCCCAACAAGCCTAAACGCGTTCACGGGGGGCAGCTGAGGGAGGGGGGGGGGGGGGGGGGGGGGACGAACCACCAGGGAGGGAAGGGAGGGAGGAGGATGAGGAGGAACAGGAGGGGGAGGGCAAGGGGGAGGGAAAGGGGGAGGGGGGAGGGGGAGGAGGAGTAAGGAGTAAGGACAAGAGAAAGCAGAGGAGCAGAGGAGGTGACGCCCACGAGCCCAATAGAAACTTCCCCGTCTTAGGCTCCTTCCCTGCTGCTGAGCTTCTCCAAACGGCAGCCTGGCCAGACATGCCACCGCTCGATGCTCACAACGCCTGGGCACGACATTCCCGGGTCAAAAACTGACACCCCTCGAACTTAGGTCTATCCTTAATACTGACAAGCAAAAAAAACGATGACAATCTTAGCGATGCGCCCTCAGAAACTGAGGGAATCCCTAAGATCGGCGTCGAGGTAAGGCGATGCCAAGCACAATCATAGGGACAGGGATATGTGTTAGGCTGGTAGGTAGCAGGGCCTGCCTTGTGTGTGGTTTTTGTTTCATGATGCGCAAGAAAACAATGCTTCCGCTTTTCGCACCGCCTCTAAGAGTGCAGCCTGGCTACCTCAGAAGATGCCTCGTTCAAGGCTATTGCCTCTGCCCCGAATGCCGTACAAGGTAACTCCAAGAAAGTCCCATGTATGATGTACGGTTCGAACACGTCTTTTCCGTCCACGCTGCCCCACAAACCGATGATCAACGCCTTCTCCCGTACGCCCCACACGTGCGGCAAGAGACGATGACCTCGGTTTCGCCACTCCCGCGGGCACCCTCCGGCCAGCAGCCACAACCTGTGGGAGTGATGGGACCACGTCCTCCTCCTCCTCATCCTCTTCCTCCTACTCCTCCCCCTCCTCCTCCTCCTCCTCCTCCTCCTCCTCCTCCTCCTCCTCCTCCTCCTCTTCCTCCTCCTCCTGTTTCTCATTCTTTCCCCCGTGTTCCAAACATCATGCAGCAACCTCCCCGTCCCCCGTCGCGACCGCCTGATGGTCTGGATTACAGCCAGGATGAAGGAGCCAAATGCCAGAGAGCCTCGAGCGCGCAGAATGCAGGCACGATCCCCTTCCTTAGACAAGCGCGTTCCACTACTCGCAAAGTGACTACTCGCAAATGGCCTGGATCCGCCGCGAAAAAGTTTTTGGGTGACTCACAAGGGGGTCATGCTGAAAGGAATTCGTGCAATAGATTTGGGGCAATTGCATTGCAAATGTATTGCGCCGGAGAATAGTATTGAATCCCACCAGCCCTCTGGGCTTAGGTGGTATAACGCGTTTTTTCTTCTCTCTTCCACTGAAACCCCTCCCCCTACCCCCTCCCCTGGACCTGGACGGGGCGCGCCACGAGGCGTTAGAGCGCCCAAGATGGCCCAAGATTGCTCCAAGAGGCGTTGAAAGTCGCAAGGTGGCCTCCAAGATGGTCCATGTTACTTCAAGATGGGTCAAGATAGCCTCCGACCTACCCCCAAGAAGCCCTAAGACAGCCCCAAGACGGATCCAAGTGCGCTTCGAGCCCCCCACGGCGCTCTCCAAGATGCCAAAACCCTTCAAAAGCCTAGGGAAAACCAATGTATTTGGCATTATCGCCTTGTCGCTTCCGATGGGCTTTGGAAGCCTCATGATGGCCCCAAGATGGCCCAAAAGAGGCCCAAGAGGGGCCCAAGAAGGCCGAAGACGGCCCCAAGATCGCCCAAGAGGCGCCCGAGAGCGTTCCAAGAGGACCCCAAGATGCCGTTTGAGAGCCTCCGAGGGGGGGACCCTAATTTCTGCCCCCCCTCTTTTTGAGCCATGGTGCCCAAGACGGCCCCAAAAGGCCTCCCGGACCCCCAAAAGATCCTCAAGAGGGCCCCAAGAAGGCCTCAAGAGGACCCCAAGAGGGCCCCACGATGGCGCCAAAATGGCGCAAGATAGCCTCCGACAGCCTGTAGCCGAGCATGGCTCAAGATAGCCTCCAAGAGGCCTCAAGAAAACTGGCAATCAATTATGGATGGGCTGGTGGGGATTTTTTTTGGTCGCGTCCGCTAGCGAAGGCGCTAGCGGAGTCAGAAGCGCTACGGGTCACGACAGCGGCCGAATTAGCAGCTAAACGCGCCGCGAGCCGGCCGGTCCACTCATCCAGCAGCGGCTGACTGCGCGGGGGGAGCGGCAAGCTGAGGGCGTCCAGGGTGCTCGAGCACTTGCAACGCGGCAAAATGCTGGTGAATTCAAGATGCGCCGAATGGCAAAACCCAAACGGAGCGAGAGGACGATAGCTGTGGGCTGCGTGTCCGACATGCCGTCTGAGTGCCCGGACGTGGTAAGCGATGGGCCGTCGCCAGTGGGGCGCCAAGCCCAGGCCGCGCCAACAGCGTGTGCGAGCCAGCTGAGCTGCTCCGCCGAGGAACGTCGAATACCAGGCTGGGGGTGGGACGGGCCCGGGGGGCGGCCGCGGCTGCGAAGGCTGAACCACTCGAAGCGGGCTGACCTCCAGGGGCCGTCGTCCCGCGCAACATGAGGAGCCACCGAAACTGCAGGGGGCCATCCAAGCACAGCTGCGCGGGCGCCGGCTGGAGCGCTGCGTGAGGCCAAGCTGGCGGGAAGGAACATCGCCAGCAAGGTGGGGAGTCCGGGGTGGAACTGCACGGCAGCTGCCGCCTGATGTACGCCGAAGGCCACCGTGGGACTGCCTTATCCGCCGAATCCGACATTCCCCGCAGGGGTCCAGGGTCTCCGTCGAATCCGTCATTCCCCGCGGGCGTCCAGGGTCGCAGCTAACCACCGCTGAAGGTGAGGTAGAGTTGCCGCAATCAGCAGGGGTCCAATCAGCAGGGGTCCTGGGCAGCCCTGGGGTGTGGGGACGCTCGTCTCAGAGACCAGAATACAAGCCTGGCGGCAGCCCAGCCTGGGGGAGACCCGTGGGGAGGGGCGGTGGGGACAGACATCACCGACCCTCCACGCGGAGGGGCTCCCAAGGGACATCAGGCGAGGGTGGGGACACAGGGAAACGATCACCCCGCGGTCCAAGGGCAAGTGGGCGTGGCCTGAGCCCGGCCCGAGAGGGACCCGAGGAGAGAGGCGGTGGGGACAGACATCACCGCACCTCGTACGGATCCCAGGTGCGCCTGGCCAGGGGGCA